>VMBQ01000315.1:17467-209967 GCA_007657795.1 Dreissena rostriformis | reverse complement strand
AAAGAGATGACCGCAGGCAGCACTAAGAAAGCCTACAGTACCATCAAGACCCTCATGAACACCAGTCAGTCCAAGGCCAGTGTTATATCAGACGCTGACGGGAATCTCCTTACCGAGAGTGCCGCAGTCCTAAACAGGTGGACTGATCACTACAGTGACCTCTACAACTACCCGCTTCAACCAGACTCAAGCCTTTTTCAGAACAATCCAAGACCAGAAGCGGACGACGAAAGTCCGTCCATAGGACAGAGTTGGAGGAGGCATTGTGCATTCTTAAGACAGGACAATTGCCGGGAGTGGACAGCGTCCCTTCCGAGCTGATTGAGCACGGAGGAAAGGAAACTACATACTACAAACCAGTAAGCAATGACGCAACTATGCCAACAAATCTGGGAGGATAAGAAGTGGACCAAGGCGTGGACCCAGTCACTGGTAAAGGGGCAATCTCACGTTGTGCGAGAATTGCCATTGCCGCACCATTAGCCTCATAAGTCATCCCAGCAAAGTCATGCTACGCATCATCCTTAATCGACTGAAAAGTAAGGCAGAGTAATTGCTGGCCGCAGAGCAGGCTGGATTCAGAGCTGGGCGGAGCACAGTGGAACAGATCTTCAATTGCAGAATCATCATTGATAAACACATGCAGCACCAACGTGAGCTTTTCCACAACTTCATTGACTTTAAGAAAGCTTTCGACCGAGTGTGGCATGATAGCCGATGGCATGTTATGAGAAGATTCAACATTGACAAGGGGCTGGTGTGAGTCATTTAAGAACTCTACGGAAACGCCAGCAGCTCAGTTCCTCTCAACGGACAGCAGGGGGACTTCTCCAAGACATCACTGGGCGTCCGTCAAGTAGTATGTCTGCTCTCTTCCGTTCTGTCCAACATTTTTCTTGAGAAGATAATGCAGGAGACTCTCCATGACGACCACACCTCTATCTCCATAGGTGGAAGATCCATCTCCAACTTGAGATTCGCTGATGCCATTGACCTCATGGGTGGCACCAGCAGTGAACTTCAAGATCTCAGCAACATACTCTATGAAAGAGCAGGAGCATACGGGATGGAGGTCAGCACGGAGAAGTCTAAGATCATGGTGAACAGCACGACCAATACCAGTGCAGACACCACCATGAACTGCGAGAAGCTAGAAGAAGTGACCTGTTTCAAGTACTTGGGCGCAACCATGTCCAATGATAGAACCAGTACCGCTGAGGTCCGAATAAGAATTGCCAAGACGACCGGAGCGATGGCCAGACTGCGCAGGCTGTTTACAAGCAGTTCCAACAGCTTCCCCACCAAGTTTTTGCTCTTCAAGTCCCTCGTAGTCTCCGTCCTACTGCGAGACCTGGACGCTACACGCGGATATAAAACGCAGGATACAGGAATTTAAACATAAATGTCTCCGAAAACTGCTTCCGCATCTCCTTCACGGAGCACAAGACCAACGAGAACATGACTGCAATACTTGTTGGTCCCCAAGAGCCCCTACTGGCGACCGTCAAACGACGAAAGCTGGCTTGGTTTGGACACGTCACCAGGTACGACCCTCTGTGCAAGACTGTTCTCCAGGGCACGCTAGAGGGAGGTCGACACCGAGGCCGCCAAAGAAAAAACTGGATCGACAACGTTAAAGAGTGGAAATACCTTCCCACGGATAAATTACTCTCAGCAGCACACAACAGACTTGACTGGAGGAGGATTTATGTATCGTCGTCTCTCATTTCCGCCCAACGGCCAAACCGGTCAAGGGATTGATGATGATATTGATGATGAAATCTTTATCCTTTCTAGCCCGGATCATTTTAACGTCGGTTTATCCAACAAATAATCCGTTTCGAATCGAGCTTCTCGTCTTAAAAAGTAGATCCAATGATCAGCGTGTTTGCTCACTTTCATGCGTATACTTGCGTGATTTAAATAAATATCGGCATTATTATGAAAAAATAAATAAAATCGTGTTACTGTCTGGAACAATTTTCAATTTGCATAACATTAACAATGTACTTGATGTTTGGTTATCTATTTCAGCAGAACATTCAGTAAATTCGTCATTTACAGCCTTAAAGCAAAAAGAGAGAGAAAACTCGTTGTAGGGTGAGTCAATTAGCGCTTCCGCTAATGGATTTCCGGTCGTTATTTACGACAGTCGTACGTCAATTTTACAAACGGTAGAACTCCGTTGGGCGTCCGATAATCCGCATGTACGCTGTATGCCGTTCTAATAAACGGGCATACAAACGGAGGATTCCGAGATAGTCGATGTATTACGATTGATCTTACGGAGGATACCGAGATAGTCGATGTATCAAGATTGATCTTACAGAGGACTCAAAGATAGTCGACGTATCACGATTGATCTTACGGAGGATTTCGAGATTGTCGATGTATCAACGGGGATTGAACTGCATTCTTTAGATTTAAAGGCTATCGCCTTACAGTTACATTGCCAAAAGACCCAGGTTAATGTCATAACTCTTTCTTTGAACAGTTTTTGTGTATTCACTGTCTTTCGCTTCCAGTGGTTAAACTCTGCAGAAATACTAATAATGAGAATGCATAATTACACTACAGGGTATTTATTTTCAAGGAATGAACATTTATTGTTGCAAACTCAGTTTAACACTGAACGCTAAATTTTTTGGATATGTTATAGTGAATTTTGTTTCTTTTAATATATTAATATGATTTTAAGTGTTTAATAGATATAAATAGTATATTAAAAAAAAATGTCATACAAAGAAATAGGATATTCCCATGGTAACTTGATTCAAATTTATAACGACGATAAAAAATATATCAGTGATGCCGCAGTCGAGTTTTAAAGAATTTGACATGTCATGTTATGGAAGAAAAGAGATATTTTTTTGTGAAAATGATACTATGATTAAGAGTGCTTTTTATAGGTGTACTTTATGAGATGCGTAACACATATTTTTGATGAACTTTTATGGAGCTCAGGTGTTAAGAAGCCCGGATGTACCGAAATCCCAATGTTTTTGCATGAATCGTGATCTAATGTATATTCAATACTTCTATTAAGATACTTGTCATTTTTATAGTGGAAAGTTGGGTCATGTTCTGAAATAAATTAATGTCATGTAACGATGATTTCGGTTAATTTAAAAGTTGACGCTGCCACTCCCACACCCGGGATTCGAAAATTAATTGTGAAATTATGTTAAACATGTTCTTGTACGTGTCGCTTTCTGATATTTTGTACCCTACTTAGGTCGAGGTGACATTTCGTTAATATAGGCTAAAAAAAACCCTTCTTATGTCGAGGTGACATATCGTTAATATAGGCTTAACAAAATAGTTATATCCTTACGATAAACTAATGAGGTTTGCGTTTTAAGTGTAAATATTACCTGACAGATCCTTTTCTATTATGTCTTCTACCAATGTAAACAAGTATTTGAATACAACGAGCATTTTTTCCACTACGTATCACTTAACGAGTGGCCTCAGAATAAAAATACACCGCTGGCTTACTTACCGCTGAACGCAACTGCGTATACGTTTGGTATTAATATTTTAAAAACATGAATTATATATTTGAATATTACATACTTAGCGGGTTAAAATAGTCCGAAATATCAAACTATCGAATTATAATTCAGTATAAATGTGGAATTATGTCAATACATGTATTTACTAACATATCTATTATATTGTTAACAATGTAAAATAATATATAATTTTTAGGAAAAAAATGCATAAAAACCTGGATTCGAATTAGGGACCTTTGGGATCACATTGTTACATTTATGAAGAGTACAGATTGACAAAATGACATAACCTTTTTTTATTTGAAAGTCGTAAGATTTTTTTTATTATCAACTTTAATGGAAAGTTGGGTCATACTCTGAAATAAATTAATATCCTGTAATGGTGATTTCGGTAATAGCTTTAGTGCTAGCGTGTACCCTACTTAGCTCGAGGTCGCATATCGTTAATATAGGCTAAACAATATAGGAATATCAACACGATTAATTAATGAGTGTTGCGTTTTAAGTGTAAATAGGTTATGAACCTCTCAGATCACGTTCTATTATGTCTTCTACCAATGTAAACCAGTTTTTGGATACTAAGTATTCCATTACCTGTAACTTTAGTGACCTCTGATTAAAAATACACCACTGGCTTACTTAAACTCTATCACGTACACGAATTGACATTGGTAGTTTAAAAAAAATGATTTATATATTTGAATGTAATGTTTTATTTACTTAACGGGTTAAAATAGCCCGAAATATAAAACTATCGAGCTAGCATTCATTTTAAATGTGTCATTATGTCAATGAATGTATTAACTAACATATATATTATATTGTTTAAAATCTAAAATAATCTATACATTTAAGGACAAAAATGCATAGAAAACCTGGATTCGAATTGAGGACCTTTGGGAGCACATTTTTACGTATATTTATAGATTATATATACACAAGTTATTTGTGTTTTGAAACATTATAGGCTTAATATATTGCGGGATAATAATACAGCAACAGCGATCAATAATCATTGTGATGTTCTCGAGTTTTAGCGATCCTAACTATGTTTAAATCGCTTGCGGCATTGCTTCAAATTGTAGAATATTTACACTAGCACAACGTTTTTGTTCCAATTCCGTTCTAGTTTTAAATGTTCCGCTGTAATTCATAATGTCTTAAACAAATCGGATCCCTCTTTTATACCAAACAAAGAAACATTAAACTGTAGCTGTCCAATTAAAAACTTGTAATTAAAGAGTAATTGAAGTTCCTGAAATTTCGTGATATTGTCTAATGGGAAAAGATCTATACAATCTGAAAATGGGTTTAAGACATCTTTTCAAAATGGATTAGACATCTTTGTTGCACACGAGTCAATAATGTTTGTCCCAAAGTTAACTAATTTTTCTAATACAAGTATATTTGTAAGCACAATTTACAGCATTTTGTTTTACAGCCTGTAATTTAACACACACAAAGACATCAACCATTTTTAAATCTACATAGTCATACTCTTTAATAAGGACTTAATGACCTTGCAAAACATAGTCGTAAAACATGTTATTAATTTTATTTAATATTTGAGGATTTGGTTTTGGTAATGTGGTAATGTGGAAAATAAGTATGTAAGAAGCGGTTATAAATTAGATTAGACAACTATTATTCTACTAATTGTCATAAGCGCTCTACCATTCCATATTTGTAAATATGTTTTAATACTTTGTATGTTATTGTTTAAATTCAAAGACACCATTTCGATATGAAACTGTATGCCAAGTAGTTCTATTAAGTTTTTTATAAAACGAGTGCTGTATTTTAAGGAGCCTATCAAAATAACATGATTTTTGTCGAAATCAACTTTTAAACCAGAATATTTGGAACACAGACGTAGGTATTCGAGTGTTGTATTAACTGTGTCCTCACTTACATCAAGCAGTAATGTTGTAACAGCTTCAATCTATCAGGAAAGAAATTATTGTTATACTACTACTTTCATAAAAGAACACAAACTACAAACATAACATGATTAAAGCTGATTAACGCACTGTAAATGTCAGTGCACAGCGTTTGGGTATTAAACCGGTTAGCTCACACTTTTCCCATAATAAATCAAAAACCGAACGCACGTATAAAATGATCTCAACCTGAGCTCCATAAAAGTTCATCATAAATATGTGTTACACCTCTCATAAAGTACAACTATAATAAATCACAAAAATTCTCTTTTTTATATTTCATGACATGTCAAAGAAAGAGTTAGACATTAACCTTGGTCTTTGGGCAATCTAACTGAAAGGCGATCATAGCCTTTAAATCTAAAGAATGCGGGTTCAATGTCCGTTGCAATCTTGAAACATCGACTATCTCGGATTCCTCCGTAAGATAGATCTCGTGACTAAAACAATATTGTACAGCTGACCTACCGAGATAGCATTTACTTAGAGACAACTATTCCGAAGAGTATTATGTACTAAGTCTCCAACAAATACTCGTCGCGGTCCAATTGTTCTGAGTTCAAACCAAAGTAGGGCTAAACTGTTTGAGTTACCTCTGCGCACTGAAATTACATCTGCGCACTGACGATTGACGATACGCTGATGTGTGCCTACTTATTCTATGTCTTACTGTATTAAAAGCATACCAAGTTTCCAATNACAATATTTATGAATAAAACAATATTTTGTGTGATTGATACATATGTTATTAAAAATAAGCAAACCAAAATAACATTTAACGTTCGAGTCGCTTTTGTATGTTTATCAATATTGATACTTTTGTAAGATGCATTAACGTTGGGTTACTTCTATATTGTATTTGTCTAACCTTTACATTATTGAAGGTGTATTATATTACATAAGACTTACCATTGTACATAATGTTCCAAAAAAGTACATAATACAATTTAAATAAAACGGTATAGACAATGTGTTAAGAAGCTATTTACACATTATGTTTCATTTCCGTTGAATAACATATACTATATGCAAACATTAATAATTAAAGTCAAAACATTCCAAAGTAAACAATAGCGACGAATTCATATTGATCGCGAACACAATAGCAAGTATGATTTCTCAACTACATTAAAATGTTGGTTTTTTTACGAAAAATAAGTCAAATATAATTATGATTTAGTTCAATAAGCTCTTCTTTTTTTATATATATTTATAATGTCTAGAATTAAAATACCGACTGCATTATATAATATTTTGATTTTAAGAAGTTTAATGCAATAATAGGAACGAATTACACATACGTTCATAATGGAGCTCTTCGCAACACAACTAATTATTCTCGCAAAACGTAGTTCGGGTCCTTAAAGGATACACTAGAAGTCGAATTATAAAAACAATAGCTGAAGAGTTACGAATAGTTGTCTTGTTTGAATGGAAGTTGATAATAACAAATGATTGTTGAAAAGAAAATCGGTTAACCATATTCAAAGGAAACCAAATGTTTTACAAACACTCGAGCTTTCTCAGACTAACCCTTATTGTAGATGTTTAAAGCTGTAAATCTTATAACATGCTTTCCTACGTAGCAGATTGATTATAAAACTCGTTCTATACGTTGTTGCCTTTCAATTACGACATTGTTGTCATTCTTTAAATATTACAAACTAAACTAATAAAACATAAAAATAACAGTTGAATGGTATAAGACGACTAGAACGCAGCCATTGGAATAGATATACCGACGTTGTTTTACTATTTATTCACTTGCAATGGTATACATTATGTTGCATATGCGTACCTAATTATCGTTATCAAACGATTTACGCCAGGTACATTTAGAATATCTTTGCTTGACATTTGAAGAAGTAAGTAATACAGAAATATTATTTTACTTTGCAACAATACATGAGCAACCAAACTGTTTGTTTATGTGAGTTTATTTTTGTCTGTGTTCATTTGCTTACACAAAATAATAATAAAATTCTTCATTGGTAAAACCATTTTAGTAGCAAACATAACATGCTATATAACCGTTAATACACTAGGTGTTTTGTTCATATGTCTGTTGGAACTATTAAGACAATTACCGCTGATTGAATTTCAACTTTATTTCATCGTAGTTATATGTTACGATACTGATACAGAAAATCCCAATTTCCCTTTTACCGTAAAATTAAGTGACTCACAATTATTCGCCTAGGTACGAGTTACCTATTTACATCAGTGAATTCGTCAAAAAAACTTGGTTTATAGTAACACTTTGAATAGCTTAAGTGCTCGTGTAAGTATTGTCACAACAGGAATAGTGTGGTGGGAATACGACTATGCCTATACATAGCACTATAATCTCGCACTATGTTGGTTTGTTTGGGAATTATTTACCTACGAATTATGCTGACTCAAACTGTCAATATAATGCGATAATATACCTGCAATTTACTGTTTACATCGAAACATTAAACACTAGCGAACAGAACAGACATCGATTGTTTTGCAAGTAATTATATGCATTCTGCTATAAAGGACATCATCCCAAGATGTCACCAACAAATGTACATGGGTAAATAAAGGTAAGAAAATGCAACAATTGGTTACAATTACTATTTCAATAAGTCTTAATGGCTACATATGTCCGAAAGAATAGAATAAATAATGAATGGCGAAATGGAAATCCACTGATATGCTGCTTAAACTAAACATAAAAAAGGCAATAATTTTAGAACTGGACATATTTGTGTAGTGTGTTTCTCCATGTCCTTTGTTGTCTTTCATAACATTCATGTTCGATCGTATTTTTCACCTCAATCCGTAAGATTCTCTGTAGATAAATACTTACGTTATTGGTACCTTTTTCACAGGATTATGCTATGACACAGGGGCTAATGGTCAAATGCCGATGTATATTAGCATGAACGTTACTGGTACAAGCAAAAAGCGCTCAAGATCGAACATCAGTCGTTGTAGGGAACATAATTTGTAAATAAGTGTACGAAGTCAGAAAAGCAATCAGATTAAGGAATAATGCCAACCCTGCACTCACATATCTTGGTGGAATGCATGTAAGTGATGGAATCATGGTTCGTGTTCTCTAATATGACCAAATACGACATGAACAATAGTACTTTTGTCTAGAGTTCTACGAAGATTGGTGAAATGTCATTTCCGTTCTGCAAATGAAAGTAAACACATGCAATTACATATAATACGCAATTTGTTACAGTGTTCGAAAACGGGCATGGTAAATTTAAAATCGGAAACGCAATTTCGGAAATAAACTTTGCGTCTCGCGAAACTACCTATTGGCAAAGATGATGCATTTATATCCAATAATTCGTACAATATGATATAAGTGGCATTTGAAAGATCGTCTGAGTAGAAGCTTCATGTTATGTAAGAATTGAACAATGTACACTATTTTCTTATTGAAAAGGTTTGTCTTCATAAAAAACAGTGTAGTTTAACAACAGCCGTCATTCGATGCGGCGTATTATTAATTCTTTATGTGTAAGTGTTCCATTGACACTTACTATATGGAAATGAAACTTTTTAGATAACCAAAGACATGTATAATGCCCTGCTATAGCCATACCGCGTGTAGAAAAGTTATATTGTATCATGTCCACGTTTCTATATGCTTATAACATCAAGCTTAAAAGTTGTTTTAGTTCATACAATACTTTTGAAATCTGTGTAGAGCCATTTTATGCGCACCTTTATTAACCATGTTTTGCTTTATGCTTGAAATTGCACCAGGGTTTACGAAATTCATGTGTGCCCAGTAGCAAGTTTTGAAGCGATGCAGTAATCATATTATATAAACGTACATTTGCAATATTGAATGTATCACAGTTTACAACCGTATCCATTTGAATACATCAGTTTTCGTCCAATCACGGAAGCATTGAAGAGCGCGTTTATTCTGTTAAGTGCTTGTGTATTGACACCTGGAAATATTGGGTGCGTAAACATACGAATAAAACGTTATCTGGCTAAAACAGTTGTTAGTTAACGCGCTTTGGACTAATTTAATTTAATTCCTACTTTCGCCCCAGTTTGACTACTGGTAAATGTAGTCGAGGGCTTTTGTTCCGTAGAAAGGCGTTTTCTTTCAGAGATTGTCTTTTGTGAAAATGAATGATTGAAAAGTAAAACTAACTTTTGTTGAGTTTTACAAATGAGTTAATTAAATACATGTGCTTAAAATTTCCCACATAGTCCGCACAGGCTAATCAGGACACTTTCCGCCTAAACGGAATTTCCGTCAGGAAGAGTCTTCATCTAAACGAAAAATAAGATAAAAGCGGAATGTGTCGTTCCTGATTGGCCCGTGCGTACACTTACCGAGCATGCAGTGAACCCCCCCCTGTTCACAGAGCGAGGCTCGAATGTTTAATCTACAAGTGCTGGGACCTACTCCGTGTCCGCACGTAAGGCATAAGCTGGAACGGAAATTCCTCGTGAAACTGAAATGGTGCACTCATATCTCATATATATATATATATAAAAATGGATACAAATAACTAACTAAATTATCAATCAATTAAATAATTGAAACATTTAAAAAAGTAGCCGATATGGTTAAATTATAATTCTACATACAACGATTTGACTATTCAAATCCTTTTTTAAAAAATCGTTGTGTACTCGCTCCAATATCTCTTCAGTCATTGTGTATACCTTATCTAGTCTTGTATTAATCAATACGCATTGCTTGATGTTCTTATCAATAAACGTGTTCAAAAAGGGATTAATGGCAATTGACCTGTCAAGTATGCTACTTTTTAACGTGAGGACAAGAACCAAATTGACAACAATAATATGATTTGTTCGGACATATTTTCACACCTTGTTTAACGATACATATCGATCCTATAAACATTCAGCTTAGTTATTTAAACATTAACCATAGCGAGTGTATCGTTTCTGCACAAACAAACCAATTAATACACCCTGGTTTCTATTACATATTTGCGATTCGTTAGAAATGGTAAATATAAAAGTCATTATATTGGAATGAATTGGCCGAAAGACACTCATTAAAAACGCATGAGAATGCTATTTCTAGCTTTTGCTTAATTTATTTGAATTATGCCTTCTGTGAGAAAGTTGTGATGCAAGTTATACTACAAACGTATCGGTTATGCACATATGACCAAACAATATCAATCCTAGAGCGCTAGACGCCGAATATGGAGAAACCAAAGCGTGACACAATACTAGAATAATCAAACCCCATTACTTTCGAAATTGATTATTGTGTATTACAGCATATGTTAACCTTAATCCGTGGTTATTGAGTATAGCATTTATAATAACGGCTGAACAGAACGAAACCTAACCATTTATGCCATCCTTAATCTTCATTGTCTTTGAAACATGAAGCCTAACAAGGTTTTGGAAATCGCTGTACGGTGATTAGAATTAATTGGAAAAAAAACGTCGCATTGCTTCTCAAACACTGCTGCCATTTTTATTTGAATGCAGCACTAAGTATTTTGTATGGAAACCAAACATGGAATTGTATAACAGAGTTTAATATAAAGAAGTATTTATCAGACATATACCTCATTTTATTTGTTGAATATGTTTTTTTTTTTTTTTTTTTNATTGAATTGCAATGCACTATTGTAATATGCATGCATGCATCTGTAACAATGACAAACGACAAAAGACGCATGTTAGTTCAGCATATATGCTCAAGAATGCTTAACATCACATGTGATCGATACCTTTAACATAAATCATAAGATAAATGCCCAAAACAAGCAAATGTAACACGGCTGTCAATTTTAGGCCGCATTCGTCAAGTCATAATTTATCATTGTCGATTGATGAATGTGCCATTATTGTTTCTTGTATATTTTTTATCGTTTATCGACGGATTAAATTGCTCTCATCCAATATTGCAAGATTGGTTGTTGGCAGTCACAGTTTAAAATAAATAAAACATTCGTCTGTATATGGACATACTATGATTTGAGTGCAATATACTTTGAGTTGTAAATGCCATATACATAAAACTACTTGCCACTAATTGCTATATTGATATATCTTTCTTCAAAACACATTCAGGGCTGGACTTTGTCATCAATACACCACTAACGTTGATATCTTGTTTGCTTGCTAATAACATCCACTAGCTACGTTTGTATAAAACATTGGTTTGCACTATTTACATATTCAGGAGAAAATTGAACCGCAATTCCCAAGTAGCCGGTCATATGTAAGCAACGAATGTTCAACAACTCTGATTCGTTCATGTAAATGCTTGTATTGCCATAACACCGTATCAATTCCCATTCTGCATATTTTTGGTTTGATTAGAATCTATTATAATCCCCCGACAACAACACACTATTTATAAACGAATATATATATACCGATCGTTGCAAACTGCTAAATCACTGTTCAACAAATCAAAGTAAAATAACAGTGGCTTGAAATATGACATTAGGATCATTCCGAGTCATCGCGTTGTCTAGAACACGCTCTGGTTTACAAACTTGCGTATTGGGATACATCGTCGGACATCCCCGGTCTATTCATTACGTTACTCTCCAGTGATAGATGGGCGTAGCGTAAAAAGCAGCTGTGGGTATCCGATGATGATTGAGATAGTGTTTGCTGTGAAAACAATAATGACACCGATAAAGTTTTAGGACTGCATACACAGGTCAAGGTCACATGGAAGTGTAGCTTAAGTAAGTTTCCATACCGTCTTAATAGGGCTCTACACCACACACTCTTAGTCCAGAGACATTCTCACAATATATAAAGGTAAACCACCACAATAACACCACAATTCAGTTACATTTTGTATTTTACTACACAAGCATTGTATGCATACGTTGACTTGGTTGCTCAAACGTTTAAGCTCACAACCGCGTTTTTTGGATAAAGTCCTTTAATATATGTGTTAATTGTCAATACATGTGTTTGCTCGAATAATTTGAAAACGTGTGATAATAACATTGTTTTTAAAAGTAATTGTATGTGTTACATTTACAGGCCATTATAGTTGTGAGCAGCCAGTAAACTAATGTTTTCTCAAGGGACTAGACACATATTTCTCTATCAGTCGGTTTGATGCCAATATATATTCAGTATCAAAACTATTAGATGGCAGATGTTTTAAAAGGTTTAATTATTCTCCTGTACTTAAACAAGTGACTACAACTCGACGTTCGTACGATGCCTTAAAACATCGGGTTTCAAGCTGAGCTAGCGGCCCGACTACCATTATTAAGTTTTCCAAGTATGCCAGGTTCTTTCAAAATGCATTCGGTACATTTGTAGTTATCAGATGGATCACCATTCGAAGATTAAACACTGAATGGGTTTACACTTAAGAGCACACATGTTAATCTGACCTTTATACACACATATATAACATATCGTTAGTGTGATGGCTTCAAGCGATGAAGGTTTTATTTTGGAGCCTATGATTCTTATTTAATATCAATAACATATAATTCATGATACACACACAAAACATCGTAAAGCAATATCACATTTGTTGCAAAAAGAGCCTCAACGAGTAAGATAAAATGTTCACTGTTTGACAAAATAATGCTGCCAGCTAGACTATAATATCATTCGCGCCGTCAAGTGCATCGACATACCCTGGCATCAGTTGATGAGGCAGTTATCAGCGTAACGGTTTGCAAATGTGAATTACTGTCCCGGCTTACGGCCAATAAACTGGTCAATAATTGTTCTATTGAGATAATTTGACAACTGCGAAGATGCTAAGAATCGACGAGTCTAAAAAAAGCGGAAACATACATTGTATAGTATGTTACTTCTATTATTTTAATGTATTATATGTACAGGTGATAACGTTCATTGCGCTATAGAGGTTATCATCCTAAGTATTATTCTTGAAAAGGGGCAATTGGCAATGCACGTGATTACAACAGTCCATAATTGTGTTAAACTGAATATGTCATTGTGCTGTATGCATGTGTCCATTTAATTTTAATTAACCATGCACGTTGATATGGAAGTAGATAAGTTTGTTACTCAATCTTATCTTATCCTGGATCACATATTAGACAATTCTTGATTTTCAATAGTTTTTTTTTAAATTAATACACATTTTCCTTCTTATAAGATATTTATTATGTTCGGACCTGGTCAACCATGTTTTACAAACCTATGTTGAATATGATCATTTTACTGGGAGCTTGAAAGATAAACGCTTAATATTTATTTAATTTAATTGAACACAGTTGATACCAGTATACAGACAAGAGTTTTAGCACACATTTATTCGATTGTTAAAGGGGCTTGAAATGTATACACACCGAACACGAAGCATGGCAGTACGGAATGCAGTGGGCGTATGATGCCAATGGGTGTTTGAGATATTAAAACAGTCCACACTTAATCATTTGTTTTACTATGCTGATGTTATATATCTATTTGTTGTTTTGCCTACGTTAAAAAATTGGCATACGTTTATCGGATTCGGGGATTTAATCAACACATTCGGTTAAAAATAATTAAAATGAGAACATAGATTGAAATACAAAATACATGTACCGTTTTAAGAGGGTTATTTTTTCATTCAATATTTGCATCAATATTATCATGATGAAACTCCAGAAACATATCAGGAGCGCAACACTTGTTACCGAAATTACATAACTCTTATAATGGAAATGAAAATAAAATAAAATAAAATAAAATAAATACATGACACTACTAAAATAATGTAAAAACCGTAAATCAAAATAAATACGTAACTACATACATTAATACATTTATTAAATAAGTATGTACCATTGGTGGAAACGAAGACAATATAAAAAGATGTGTATAGTCGCATACTGAAATAAACACTAGTGTATCGCCATCTTTTTATATCATTAAACATATCCAGTATACATCAATTCGCTTTATCTTTTGTTCTTATCGCTTAACGTGTTCAAGTTGGGATAATAGCAGTTTATCTTCCAACTTCAAGAGTAAGCTTCTTCACTTAGAAGACGACGTTAGTCCTTTGAAAATAAATAACGATTCCATTTACAGAAGGGACGTTATGAATGGCATGTACCGAGGATCAACAACATATTTTTTGCTCTGTATACATTTCCTATTATATGATTTCGTCAACAAGACAAATATCTACATGAAAAGAGCGACTTTGCTTAAGACAACACGACGTCATCATGCGCCTTTAATGTTGAATTTTTATTTTCGTTTTATTCACGCAAATTCAGCTGANATTCTGATTTCAATATTGTGGAAAAAATGTGTCCCACAAGGTCCAAAATTGTGAAAAAATGAGTCACGCGTTGTACAAAATTTGAAAAAAAGAATTGCTCACTGTTCAAGATTGTGGAAAAAAATAAGTCAAGCATTGTTAATTCAAAATTGTGGAAAATAAGTCGCGCACTGTTCAAAATTGTGAAAACATTAGTTACGCGCTGTTCAAAATTGGGAAAAAATGAGTCGCGCGCTGTTCATTCAAAATTGGGAAAAAATGAGTGCGAACTCTTCAAATTGTGAAAAAATGAGTCGCGCACTGTTCAAAATGGTGAAAAAATTAGTCACTCGCTGAACAAAATTTGAAGAAAAAAAAATGTATCGCGCACCGTTCAAAATTGGGGACAAAATGAGTTGCGCACTGTTCATTCAACATTGTAGAAAAATGAGTCACGCACTGTTCAATATTGTGAAAAAATAAGTCACGCGCTGTACAAAATTTTAAAAAATGAGTCGCGCACTGTTCAACATTGGGAAAAAATTATTCACGCACTGTTCATTCAAAATTGTGGGAAAACGCCTATTCCCTAAATAAGCAAAAAAGCCCTATAATAAAAATAGTTTAAGTTTAAAGAAATTCTTAATTATGTTTTTATATAAAGTGGCATTTACACATTTTCATATTGTAATAATAATATTGTTTCTATTAAAGTTGCAATTTGTTCAAGTTGTGCCATACAAATGTTATTAATAAACTCTATTTTGAAATTTTATCTTATTTATTTTAATATAATAATGTTTTTCTTTTAATGGCAGAAAGTTGCGACCACACATTCCATGGGTCATGATATCTACCCTAATTCTTGGCGGCACAGTTCTACCATCGTCAGTTGCACTGGTCCGAGTATTTCTCTGCCTCTCAACCAACTCGAGATACCCCCCCCCCCTGCATCCAGGAACAGCTTCACATCAACCCATCTATTTATATTTTTCAGAAAGGTAATACTTGTTTGTTGAAACATTTATTTTTTAGAGTATTTTTTTTTATGTTATTGTTTTATCTTTGCATGCTTTGCATATATTTATAATAGAAATCTAAATTTAACTTATAATAGTTTAATACAAATTTATAGATCTAGAATGTTATTAGTAAAGCAGTTTTGCAATGAGAGATTGATGATGTTTTTTTTCTAAAGGCTTCTTTATTTCATTTTTATGTTGACTAGACAAATTTCCTGTGTGGGTGTGGAGACAGAACCATTTTTTATGTGCAATATTGATTTCAGACACTTAAACATTGAAATTGTCATGTATTAATTGGCATGGCAGGTATAAACAAAGCATCTCAATCAAGTATTGAGTATTTTACTTTGTCGATGTTAATTCATAGTGTATGATATTCACATGTTTACCTTGCTTTTTATAAGAATGCCACAAAAAAGGAAAGCAATGTAAAGTTTTAGTTATCATATGTTTTTATATAATCTTAGACAAGATGTTTAGTGAATATTTGTCATAAATTCTTCTTTTGATAAAATTTGTCATATTTTTTTTATTTAAAACGTGTTATGTCTATTTGTGTAAATATAATTATGTTAACTTTATCATAACTGCTTAAATTTGTGTTCATCTGCAGCAAATGAATGGCAGCGGGGCAAATTTGTATTTGTTGTATTTTTCCATTGATTATTGCTTATTTGATTGATATTTAAAAAAAATTATTATCTTAATTAATTATTTGTGTTTTCTTGAAATAAATGCTTCGTTATTACTGTTTTAAATAAAATATGAATCGCGAAGTTTGTTTACATTTTAGCGATGTAAGCGACATTCCACGACTAAAAAAAGTAGTTCTCAGAGTGGGCGTGACTAAACTAACATGGAACGTTATAGCGTGAAAAAGCGTTATCGGATTGGGTATCCGATAACACTTTAAAATATCATGTCAGCGTCTCCTACGTTAATGTGCACTAGTGGCATAATAAATTATTATCAACCTTCATTCACTCGACCTAACAAAGATTAAAAACACGAACTATTATCCATTTGTAGCACATAAACCTCATAGCGAATCTCATTTAACATGTTAATTCAAAATGGATATATGCTATTACATGCTATGTATATTTTGTATCATTGATTCTTCCTTCTTAAACCAACTCTATTGTTTCACTTTGTTTAACTGTAATGATAAGAGACCCTTGTTTCTTGCATTCGACCTTTTCTGTGGAAGTTTGTATAAATACAATTGCATAAAAAAGATTAAATGTGCATGTTTTTTAAATTTAAACTTTTGTTTAATTTGTTAATTGCCTTTGTCAAACGTTGTATCATTGACAATTTCTAATTATACATGATTTAATTAATTGTTCGTTTCGTATCGGTGTTATGTTCAAGGGCAAGTGTTAGTGGCTTTAAAATCTTATCGTCCGTAACGCTTCGTGCCGCAATCGTGGTTTTGCACTCAATATATGCAAAACAATGATACGAAAGTCTCCTAGATCAAAATTAATAAATAATACGCTTCTGGTTTATAACTAACAAACCATACTGGAGGAATATTGAATTCCCAGATACAACCTGATATAAGATTGAAGGATAATGAATATAGCTGAAATAGCCTTATACCAGAATCAAAATCATCTTAATGTGAATTTTAAAGATAAGCTTGTTTTATAACATGTGTTATATTGGTTTATAGTATTTGTTTGGTAGTATTTTTTATGCATATTAACGTATAAATATACAAATGTTTGTTTTACTATTTATGAAATAATCTTGACAGAACGAATGCTAGCTATATATATATATATATATGTAGAGGTTAGCTCATGCATTGGTTCAGTTTCAGCGAGTGTGCTGGTTGTTAAGCCGCGTAATACATTTTAGAGCAACAACTGGACATAACTAAATAAGATAATTTTACAGTTACTTGCATAGACAACTTGTTGAAACCAACTATAAGGGAACGATCTTATGAAATAAATGTACACAGTAATATCGAAAATAAGTAGGTTGGTGTGTCTGATCAATCAGGTTTTTTTACTACAAATGTGTTGCATCATGCTGCTGTTAGTTTTATGCTTATAAATCGGTTTAACACAACGTCGATTTGTTTTTCATAGGCTACCTTACATAACAATAAAAAAATTCGATCTCTATGTTTTGTTGATAACTCCATAATGAGTGAAAACAAAGGAGCAGGACCAAGCTACCTGGTATTTCTCTCTAGATCGATCCGTAACAATATACAGAAATACCATCCTGTATTTTAAAGACGTGCAATTAAGCTCTCAACCTTACAAATGAAGAAGTTTACTCTCTTACAAACGATAGTTTTTGTCAAATGACGCACATGCCAAAAAGAACTACTAATATTCTTTTTTCAGTCGAAATTAACTATTATTGCTTTCAATTGGCAATTGGTAGAATTCGCTTTAAGATTTTGCATGCATAATAATATCTAACAGTGGCCACTGTATATACGTTTTTTTCGTTTAAACAAATATTGAACAGCTATCCACATAACACACATTACCTAAAATGGCATTTAAATTAGCGGAAACATTTCCAGAAGTTTGCGTACAAAATAGTATCATTTGTCTGTAAACATATCATACTAAACATATAAGAATCGAGAAAAGCAGCAACAACATTTCGTCTGTAATCATCATTGGTCCCTGAGATGCTGATTCCACAAACGGTTTACGTTCTGTTTACCATAGCTCCACTTGTATTGTATTGTGCTCCACTTGTGTTTGCGTTGATCGCTTAACGACTATATATCGATTTTTCTTTCTTGTTTTTTCTACAGCGTAGAACATGTGTTATTCTCGTAAATCGTGGTTTAATTTTACATTAATATTTCCATTCTTCATAACAATATACAGTTACGACAATAAAACAGGATTACGCATGCGCAGAGATTATCCTTTTTTGTCACTTATTATACTTAAATAATACATACCTTACTATATATAGTAACACATTTGTACAGTTTTTCATACCATTATCACTATTGCGGGGGCATTATAAATTATCGGCCCTCACGCGAGGGCCGATTATTTATAATCGGCCCTCAGAATCGGATCGCGCGACGTCCACTGAACAAAATGGCGTCCACATTCAGTCTTTTCCAATGGTGATTAATAAAATTAAGCCAAAAATCAAGGAAATAATTAAAAATGATAATTAAACGTAGCACACAATTGAAATAATGAAAAAATATCGATTGCAACTGAAAGTTTAACTGTACTGTTGATAAGATTGATGAAACTATTTGAGCTTTAAGTTTAACAGAAGTCATCCAACATCAACATTTAGTAAACGACACTCTTACCTTAATGACATGGTTAATCCAATGCTTATAAATATAATAATAAAATTTTAACGATATGCACTTCCATTTTCTGTTTTTGCATCCCTTTATCTAAATTTATTTCGAACTAGACACTTTTTGAAACGTTTTACGAAATCGAATGCCTGCTCGGAGTGATTTATTGTAGTCCTCTTGAAGTTTCCCATTATAAATTACAAACACACAATCCGAAATACGTTTTACATTCGTTGGATGCTTTTTGAATGAATATTTTACTATTAAAGAAACCAAAACCTTCCAATTGTTGTAACTAAAATCCAGAGTGTCTAGCTTAACGCGGTGTGCTTCGTCACATAAATTACGTCACTCGAGATACGTCATAAATGTCGTTATCAGTTGAAAGAAAATTAAAGTACGGAAAGCTGGTTCGGTTATGCTCCCTGCGGGCCGATTATAACTGCCCGGCCCGGCTCAGCCGTGTATTATCCTCTAAATAATTACAGTTCTATTAATTGTGTAGGTAAGTTTTAAAAGAAACCAATCTACTAATAGATCCATTGACTCGACAAATATAATTTATTCACATCAAGTCATACTAGCATTAACTTCCGGCAAACGTTAAACAAAACGTTGTATCGAATTCGAAGTCGTTTTATGTTCAGTCTACAAAGATGGACCCTATAATATATACTGGTTGTACACATGTAACAAGAAGAAACACGCAACTCTTTTAGCTTTGATTAAATTATTATTTGGGGAAACACTTAATGAGAAACATTGCTATAAGCTATTACTTATAACGACGTGTGTGTACTTTCCATAATATCAGGCGCTATATTTGGGATGATTATAGAGTTCACTATATAATTGATGAAACTCCAGAAACATTATCAGGATATAATTGCATTAGCCTTTTTATGTAAGTGGATCAATCGCCTGTACACTGCAGGACATAACGTACAACACAAGATAAAACACAACAATGATTCAAGCGTGTCACAGTCTTTGTACAGTCAATTCACGACATGCAGGGGGACTCATAGGCGACCAAAACCAAACACTTAGCCCATCAAGTATCACAAAAAGGGAATGTAGACATTTGAAAAAGAAATTATACATCGGACACAAATAAAACAAGATACATTCGGGTGTCATAGTCTTGAAATGATCAATGCACAAAAGCCGAATCCATGGTTAAACCAGTATAGATATATATTATAAATTTTGCGAATCAAATTTCTATATCAAAAGCCGATAGCAACTTTATTGCAAACGGTAATTGCAACAGGTATAAATGCTTAAAAATAATAAAATGATGAATGTTGAATACGAAGTCATATCGCGAAAAAAGTTACAAATTGACACTATTCGAAGGACACAATCAATGTACAACTGTCAATTTGATTGGTATCTTCATTATGTACAAACTGTAGAAATGTAGCTAGAACATGTTACGGCTTATTGTTTTATTAATGATGAGTCGTGGAACAGAGGCAGACCCAACATATTTGGCGTGCAGCGTTGGAAATTCGAATAACTGCCCTTGACTTGTCATTGAAGAATTGAAATATCAATATATAATTTGTTTCAAGACTTGAAAACCGTCAGATAGTCCGGAAAATTCGTGATTCTCAGCGAACCCTCATGAGATTTATTAGACCGGAGAACGTGACAAAAATGAGATGGTTGCACAATAACAATTGACATACAACATACAATTAATCCATTTACGTAGTAATTTTATTATAAATTAGTACACATACATGTGTGCACGTGTTGCATCCCAAACATGATTGTTTCAACTTTTGTTACTTCGGACATTTAGAATAACAGTTAGATTATAATTATAAACATAATCAATTAATTATATTTATGATTATTTATAACACAATTCATGCCAAAAATAGTTTAGACACTGAAGCTGAGAACATTAATAATAATTCCTACTAAAATGCTTACTGGTATATTGGTCTTCCACTTTCTTGATCTCGGCAATTAAAATAACCTTACATTGAAAACATATAACCAAAACTGTCAGCATCGTTATTGTATGCAAAACGTCTTACCATTCCCATAAACAAGTGTTTATATCTTAAACGAGCTATGTAAATTATATACCATCACCTACATCATCATTATTAATTAAGATTATTAAAATCAAAACCTTGACTTACATGCACCTCTCATACGACATCATTATAACTTCACCAGCCAAAATGAAGGAGACCATAGCACTAAGAGCATACTAATCCTTATCAATCAACTGCAAACCTTTCACATGTAACTATTACATGTAACCATAAGAAATACAAGACACTGGTAGCACTAGCATCAGCATGGTTGTAAATACGCAATTCACCGGAAATTCATATAAACTATCCATGATAAGTATAAGACAACACAACCGAAACATCATTATTTCATTCATTAAAATTGGCACTTAACGTTCAAATAGCATTTAATGTTGCTGGTTAACCATGAGAAATATAAGACAGACGTTGTGTTTACACTTTCCACGGGAAGTCATTATAAAATATCGTGAGTAATATAAGATCAGCATCATAACTTCTGTCAACGAGTCTGTCTTACAGCTCTCATCAGAAATTTTCATACCATACCAGACATAACAATTATTAGACACTCCACAACCAACACCTTCCTCAAAGAGATAGTCTTACACGTCATTTNTAATTTATTCACATCAAGTCATACTAGCATTAACTTCCGGCAAACGGAAAACAAAACGTTGTATCGAATTCGATGTCGTTTTATGTTCGGTCTACAAAGATGGACCCTATAATATATACTGGTTGTACACCATGTAACAAGAAGAAACACGCAACTCTTTTAGCTTTGATTAAATTATTATTTGGGGAAACACTTTATGAGAAACATTGCTATAAGCTATTACTTATAACGACGTGTGTGTACTTTCCATAATAGCAGGCGCTATATTTGGGATGATTATAGAGTTCACTATATAATTGATGAAACTCCAGAAACATTATCAGGATATAATTGCACAGTCTTTTATGTAAGACAATGGGATCAATCGCCTGTACACTGCAGGACATAACGTACAACACAAGATAAAACACAACAATGATTCAAACGTGTCACAGTCTTTGTACAGTCAATTCACGACATGCAGGGGGACTCATAGGCGACCAAAACAGAACACTTAGCCCATCAAGTATCACAAAAAGGGAATGGAGACATTTGAAAAAAAAAATTATACATCGGACACAAATAAAAAAAAGATACATTTGGGTGTCATAGTCTTGAAATGATCAATGCACAAAAGCCGAATCCATGGTTAAACCAGTATAGATATATATTATAAAGTTATTTTGCGAATCAAATTTCTATATCAAAAGCCGATAGAAACTTTATTGAAAACGGTAATTGCATCAGGTATTAATGCTTAAAAATAATAAAATGATGAATGTTGAATACGAAGTCATATCGCGAAAAAAGTTACAAATTGACACTTTTCGAAGGACACAATCAATGTACAACTGTCAATTTGATTGGTATCTTCATTATGTACAAACTGTAGAAATGTAACTAGAACAAGTTACGGCTTATTGTTTTATTAATGATGAGTCGTGGAACAGAGACAGACGTTGCGTAACACTTTCCACGGGAAATCATTATAAACTATCGTGAGTAATATGAGACACCACCACCACCAGCATCATAACTTCTGTCAACGAGTCTGTCTTACAGCTCTCATCTGCAATTATCATACCATACCGGACATAACAATTATGAGACACTCCACAACCAACACCTTCCTCAAAGAGATAGTCTTACACGTCAATTAGAGACCGGCACCATTATTTCAGTCAGTATGTTGGTCTTTCACGGGCTATTATTTGTACCTTACCATGCGACAAGTAAGAAATCAGCACCAACATTATAATAATGTAAGCAACTATACTTGTAACTAACACGGGCACGTATTGTACACTTTCCATGAGAACATAAGACATCGCCACCACCACTATCAATATTTTAGTCAAAATTATAGTCTAACACGTCTCACGGGCAATGTAAAACTTGCCATGAGAAGTATAAGAAATCTGCACCACCGGATTTTTTTTTTTCAATAAGTTTGTCTTTCGTGTCCGAAGTATTTTACACAAGACGTGAGAAAGATTATGTATTACCACCACAGTAAAATTGCCTATGAGAAGCGTAAGACCAACTTATTGAATAAAATAAAGATGCTGATGGTGGCCTTTATCTCTCATCGCAAGTGAAAAACGATTGACCGTGAGAACTATAAGACCATGTTATTGACTGAAATAATGATGCTTGTGGTGTAAAGATGAGTTACGTTTCGAGCCTGTCGGTGGTGTTGTCTAATATTTCTCAAGGTTAAATTATAAACTACATTGTATGTATGTTAGAATTATACAGTTATGCAAACTTCGAAAAGAGTATGTTGGTGGTGACTTGCAACCGGAAAGTAAGCAGTGGGTTTGTATTACACACAATCAGTATCTGTTGATTTTGTTGGGAAACAAAACAACACTCACGTCAAATTGGTCGTAACATTTCGTAGAGTGACATAATTCAAGCAATTCAGAAAGTCATAAATTAATTAAAAGATTAAATGAACACATACCATCATGAATTTAATTTGTGCTCTTTATGCGATATTGTACAGAAAACATATTTAATTAGATATAATTATAATAGAATAGTCAACGCGCATGTTGAAGGCAGTCTTAAGTTTATTACGCCAGTATTTGCATTGAACAGCGCATGCGCACACACCCCTGTCTTCCAGTGTACATGAGGGTTTGTACGGTGGTACAAAGCTCACGCTACACCGGTACTTCGTACCTTTGTATTACTTCGCGAACAACATTAGTATACATAGAAAGCATGAGCACAAGGAACACAGGCGATTGTTCAAACCATTTGTGCCTGAGCTCTGACTTATTCAACATTAATAAGTATGTTAAGTGTAATTCTATTTGTACTGATAACCTTATTTGTCAAACAAATGTATAACCCATTAGACTTAACAACAGAAGCTATGTGGTTCAAAGACATAATGGTCTCCACAGCAATTTCAATGACATAATTGATACATTAGCAAACTACGGCAATCGTAAATGGATACATTATTAATTTTGTAAACTATGAACTTGATCCTTCTCTTTATTAGAAAATTATGTGTGATAACTCACCGAGTGAGGAAATTTCAATAAAGGGAAACTCGGGAATTCCCCTGTGCCATTAATTTGGTGAGTATATTTAGAATTTTGTTTTCAAATAGGGAAATAATGAAGTTTTTAAGGCGTTGAGCACAAATATCCGCTTTAAAATGTTTTATCCTTAGGTATTACACCGTGTGATAAAGAAATCCATGTAAACATATTTTGTAATTAAATTATTGTGCTTAATTTCATTAAAACACCCTCAATCACATGTTAAGTTACGTCATTTCTAGTTGTACGATACAATGTCTATAAAAGCAAAACAAGCACAAACAGTGAATACACCGCTGTTATATTCACTATTTCAATCGATTGTTGTGTCACTTTATGCTTATAGGATTTAATTGAAAAAGTATCTTAACTTGTTAGAGTATCGCTGCCTTCCAATTGAATATGCATTTGTAAGTGCCTCAATCTGTGAAACCAGACTAATAATTTCGACGTCAGGATCAATATGTATCTGTAGTTGAAATAGACAAATTAAGAAACAGCATAACTTGTTAAATACCTCGAGAAAAGTGTTTCCGGTTTTTTTCCTGCGTTTTGCCATTTTGCAATTTTAGAAAGCGCATTCTTATTGTATGTTATGCAAACTTAAAACAATAACATAATGGAAATCGAATTTTTTTAACCTTCTTTGTGGAATTACACTTGTCTCAAATGTTATCATAAAAGGCGATTGCAAAAAAAGGTTGAACGTATATTCGACAAAAAATTCTTAAACTGAATATACTAATTAATTGTGCAGTGTATGTCATAAAAAATGTTACTTTACATTATAATATAACATTTTGGATAAGCATATACAGCGGCATTCCTTATAAAAAACATTTAATAAGGTCTAATTAACGGAAGCCGGAGTAGAACAGAACGCATGTTTTGTCACGTCTGATATATTCGTAGTGCGCCTGCATTTTATCAAGATTTATTTATAATTTCGGCAATCTTGACAGCTCCTATAATATATTGTATGTAATACAATATGTAAAACGACAGCTATAACGTATTATAAGTTGATGTTACTGTCCTCAATACGTGCCGTTTCCTTTGTCAAATCATTTTCTGACCTTTTTTCCAGACCTATATCAATTAAGATTAAAGTGACAGTTCACGGATATATATATGGGCAGAATCGTAAGAAAACGTGTTTTAATTTAGGACATCACTGAAAATCCGATTGAAATCGGTTGAAAACAAACAATATAGCGACTTTAATTTTGGGTCGAGTACGGTAAAGTACGAAAACGACCTAATTAATATTAATGAATCGACACATGACTTCAAACATTAACAAACAAAATGGCCGATACGGGCGAATTTAGCGGAGAGAAGGTAAGAACAAATGCATATACATCTGTTACAGACGGAAACTGAGTTGCAACGCAATGTTTTTGCTAAATTTTTGTATTTATGTTTAGCGAAAGTAATTTGCATACCTCGCGACGCTGCAATGATTTTCGCCAATTGCATGTATTTATGATCATTTATATATTATTTTATCGATTCAAAACCGATTTATACCAGGTTTTCGATGTCAACCTCGATAAAGAGTTGTTCAATGAATTTATGTAAAGTTTATTTCTCGCTATACAATTAATATGCAAAACAACGATATATTCCGCGAACTGTCACTTTAAGAGTCGATTGGATCAGATTAGTTTTTTTTTGTATGTAAACTATCTAGGATACAATATTTCTGTTTCGTGTAGACCGAACGATCTGGGGTCCGAAGTCGCATACGCGATCATAATTATATGTGTAAATTTAATTAACAGTTAAAAGGAAACTCAATATTTTGTTTAATTACTATTGTCTTTTTGTACATACACATGTTTTTTTCTTAAAGAATAAAACACACTAAGTAATGGTAATTTTCTTGCTCAAAGATATATCGATATGTCAAGACGTTGGTATATTTAATCGCGAATGAAATCAAGGGTACATACAATACGGCAAGGGGAGAACATCGTATAATTAATTTAAGAAAGTAAGTTCACAATACTTTGTTTTACGGAAATGAATGTTGATTATAATTGGTCACTTTCCTTATACACTGGAATTTTGGTTTGAAATTGTAATTGGATTACACTGTTTTTAATTAAAAATATAAATTACGAATATCTACTCCTTTATAATACTAAAAATCAATTTCTATAAAAATTCATTTCATTTATTTGAATTAGCGAATACATGTCTTCGGTAAATAAAGGTTTAAATCTCGTATCGATAATAAGATACTAGCAGACGATAACAATCCATGCATGCAATCGATTTCAGTAGTGAATTTCTGACGTCACTTATACGGTTTATAAACTCGGGTCTCACTTTATCTCGTCCTTTTTGAAATAGCTTTGACTGAAACAACCCACCCACCCGAGATTGATGTTAATTATGTTTAACCTTTTTTGTTATGTTCGAATGTACTGCCGATATATTTATTACAGAATGGCTGTCAATCTGTTGCGAGCAACTACGGCACACGTTCGGCTTACGCTCATTAACTGTACACGACTCGTGGGGAAGACGTCGGTTTAATCGTCATGGCATGGATACATCGCCATCGTTTAGAAGTAGGTCAATATCCAGGATGTCGCCGGGACACGACTTCGGTGAATGGAAATTATTGGGAACAAAGTGTCATTCAGTGTGTCAAACTTTTTCTGCTAATTAACGTGCCGTGTAAAAGGGCTGTGATGTGTGCCTTTTTGTAACGAAATGAATCTCTCTTAATATGTTATTTTGTTGCCGCATAATTGAGTTAGATATTGTCTTATACCACTACAGTTAATTCTTAAGATTAAGGACGATCTGACCACACAATTTATATGCCATTATTAATTCATTTTATATGTT
The DNA here is from genome assembly GCA_007657795.1 of Dreissena rostriformis. Lineage (NCBI taxonomy): Eukaryota > Metazoa > Mollusca > Bivalvia > Myida > Dreissenidae > Dreissena > Dreissena rostriformis. The sequence continues at coordinate 182,897 of VMBQ01000315.1, read as the reverse complement.
TGGTACTTTATTCTAATATGTCATTTAGGCGGAAATTCTATGTCTTGGATGTGATCGGAAGTATTAAAAGTATAAATATGTAGCTATATAATGATATACATGTGTCAGGAGGAGGTAAACTAATCATTTTGTCGTCATCTATCACAAAGTGCTAGTGTGTGTGGATGGCAGGAATGCTTTCAAAATTATTTTTGGTATAGTATGGGTGTTATAGTATTCGCTCGATGGCACAGCGTGCTTGGGCGTGTTTGGGCGTTCCTGGCATAACTCCTTTTGGCTTTGGAAATTGTTGCATTGCAAATATTCTACTATGTGTTGCACTTGACAATCTACGTTTCGGCAAACCGAGAATTTATTTTGCCGGTCGCGGTGGCCTTAGCACTTGCACGTGTATAATGATATATATTCCGAACCAGCCAGGTATTCGTTGAAATAGGAATTACATAAATAAATGTGAGCACTTTGCGGAGCTTTTGCGAAAAAGCATAGAATGTGATGGATTATCTGGTGGGGATGATAGCATAAACGAGAAGCTAAATCAATAGTGCAACTGGGTTGGGGTTATCTTAAGAGCAGTACTTCAGGTCGCCCCCGCGACATGCCTCAGTTGTAGTGCTTGTCTTTAGCTGAGGTTTTATTTACTTTAGTGCTAGTCGGGTGTAAATTATATTCCGCCATTTGGCCAATAAATTTCATTTATCTTTTCGTATTATTCCTTTCATATATTTTGTTTTGTTCAACAATATAATATCAAATTGTATGTTCTACAATATGTAACACATTAAATAATTAAAGTAAAAATGTAACTGACAAAGTTAGCTTTGTTAGTAATTATTCAGCAGTTCTTGTTTTTGTTAATTAATATGCGTAGAACAAGTGGATGTCGATTAAGGATCAGGGATCCACTTGATAATTAGACTACTGTAACTTAACGTTCATTACATAGACAAACGCTAAACAATGGTTACACTTTGTGATCAGAATAACACTAACCGTATGAATGAATCGAATCTTGGTTAACAAATGGGGTAGTGAGCTGCTTTCTGAAATAAATGACCAATAAAAGCATATTGAAACCCCAGTGAAAAACCCGTTATTACTCAGATTGACACGAATTGCAACGGTCCTAGTAGTTTCATAATATCATAAGAATATATTTTCAATATTGACTTGGTAACAGTTTACCATAAATATGGACGTATAACGTTTTGTTGTTCTCATATGTTCAAAGAAAATATGTTCTTATTCAACATATGGCGATTGCATATTTGAAAACAAAACTGCTTTTAATGTCAAAATGTGTACACGTCATGCAATTAACAAACAAAACATTAAATTAGAGTTTATATTAGATAACAAACGCTTTGCCCGACGATTACGTAAATACATATTATCATTTCGAGTGTATATTAGACATAGTATTTAAGACAACAAACAGTTTGGTCTATAATCACCGTGTGTCACTGTGCTGCTAAAGTCCTATAAGTTTACTTACTAAATACCATAACTCTAATATTATGTTTGTTATAAAATTGTAATTTTGCATTCGATATTTCATCACAAACAAAACAATTGATAACAATTACACAGAAAATAAACATACACAAAAGTGATGACACGTTTAAATGTCTACTTCAGTTCTATTTAAGTTCAAAAGGAATGAAATAACCACTACGCTTAAGCCCTGTTAACATAACTAGTGCTTGAGTTATTCTTTAATTAAACGAGAGAAGGTACAACAAGCAACTATACATCAGAAACATGTAAACTAAAATGATTATTGCTGTGTTCACAGCCTTGAAACGGCCAATTAAAGATAACAGTTGTTTATTTCGCAATAAATGATTCCTCGAAAGGTTACGACTCATTGCTACTGAAATCCCGGAACTGAAATACCGGTGTACTGTTATTTATATCTACCATCACCCCATAGGTAAATAATCATTGTGCACAAGGTAGGATGTGTCGTGTGATATTATCATTCAGGCAACCTAAATAGTGTGATGCACACATAGACAAGTATGCACTGTATACATGCAATCACCTAGTATTTTGAATCAAATGTCTATTTCAGAATCCCAGAGAGAACCTATATTGCAAACGGTAATTATTTAAGGTATAGATGCATAATACCATATTATGCATGAGTGACATGTTCAAGGTACTCTAATTATACATGGCGTAACCTGGTGACTTTGAGTGTGACCGCGCTTGACCAAGATTCGAATATGGCTTTGATATTTTCAAAATAAACATTCTAACGAGGTTGCATCACGATTGAATGATAACTATGTCCTGTTGAGTTGCAATGAGCTTGACGTCGATACCGCACGACGCTCAACATGCAACGCATAAAGACAGACGCCGGACATAGACCGACCACAATAGCACTACATGCGCAAGTCTTACTCAGGAGAGCTTAAAGTCATGTGGCATACACTTGTTTATCGATTGCATAGGATATAAGGAAACTTCTTTTCCATACTGCTGTTATATCGCAAAAGTAACAACCAGTATGATTCGAGCCTTAAAAGCTGCACTTATGAACTATGAACACAGGCTATTGTCCTAAATAATGTATGCAGAAGTTCTGACTTATACGTATTTTGAGTGTTCTGTATACGTTTGTTCAGTGTTTTTATACGAATGTTTGGTGTTCTTCCTACGTATGTTGAGTGTTTTTCCTACGTATGTTCAGTGTTCTGCATACGTATGTTGATTGTCATACTTTCATGGATTACCTAATATATCTCAACAATAAATATAAACAGGAGCCGTGCAATTCAAATACACAATACTAACCACCACAAATTCAAAGACATAACTGTTGCATACGCAAAGCAATACAAGCTTTGTAGCAGTCCTGCAAGTTGGATATGTATTTGTAAACGTTGAACTAGAATATCAAATTATCTTGTAATTACTATTTAAGCATAAGTGGTTTGAGGCAAATTGTCAATTGCTCTATGTTTAGAATTAAGTTCCCCATCGGAAAATTATCTTGTTTTAGTAAAATAAAAAATCAGCGAAGTGTCTTGATTCGAAATATTTCATTTACCAAAGATGCTACTTATATTAAAAGGTTCGATACAGATTAATCCAACTTTCTACCGTTCATATTTTGTATTGGTACCATGTTAAGGAACACTGTTCTTTTATTTATAGTTTACACACAACTAATCTATAACAAAGTATATTGATTCCTTAATTAGAAATCGATGTCTCCATTCCAAAATAAGGTTCATTTCCTACTTTTGTTTTTCAAAGTCGCAAATGTAAAACATTGATAATTCAACGACCAATATATAACCATGTTCCATTATGTTTTAATGGAACAGTGTATCAATATAATAAATATTAACACTTGTTTTATATTTGATCGAATGCAGACATCTTAAAGGTAAATGAAACTGAATGTTATTGCTTATTGTACAATGTAATTGCTATAAAAGCATAAGGACAATCAGTGCAAGCCCCGCTGTCTTAGTCAATATTGTAATTCATTTTTGCTAAAAAAAATGCCACGCTCATACCCTGGTGTTAAGATGTAAATGTAAATGTAGCTGAACATATTAAAGTGCCACTGCCTTCTCATTAAATTTGCATTTGTAAGTGATTTAATCTGGGAAACCTGACTAATCATTTCGACATCAGGATCAATTAGTGTCCGTTGTTCAGATAGGTAATTAAACGTAATAGCTTGCATTGTTATATACCTACCGAAAAGGTTTTTTGGTACATTGCACGCGTTTTACCGAAGTACATCTATTTCTTTTAGAAAGATTTGTTTGAGCAATATATTATGTTTGCAAACGAGCATATAAGTTATTCGTGATAGTTAAGCGTTTATTGCATTATGGTCAATATTCATAAACCAGAAACAAAACAGCAATAGCACAACTCTTTTGGTTTGCTACTCAAAGTGTCAACAAGCACGGAGCTGACATTGTGAATACAAATATTTGTCGCAAATCATGCATTTCAAACGTGGTTTAACTGGTTCAAATCTCCAGCATATTTATGCCATTTATAAGTCCATACGTTGTTCGTTTTTTACAATGCAGTTTTGGTTGTGTTCCATGGCTTATCATTAATTTCATTTACGACTGTTTATAACTTTAATGTAGTTCACCATTTAACAAAACGATCTTTAACAGTTGTGTGAGCAACTCGATCAAGTTAGTTATTACTCTAAACTGTAGATATACTGCATTAACAAAATCCAGATTGAACGCATTATCTTGAAGAATCTTTTTTGGAATGCGCGTTTTATAATGTAAATATTTTGCAGATACACTGGTGATTATTATACAATTGTTAATAAACAAATAACCAAAACATACGAAGTACGATACAAGTATGCAGCTATTTCGAATGGAGTTATAGTTCAAAGAATGTTCTTTATATTTGTATGAATTAAAACGTCACGACATACTTGTGGCATGACTCACGAAGAGGTTGCTTGAATGAATATAACACGACCAAACCTACTTTAGACAGTTCGAGTCGGATTTACCTGTAATGGGATGTCATCTACAAATAATACGAAGATTATATTTCCGTGCATGTGTCAGAAGCAAGAAATAATTACGGTTCAGAAAGTTATTTAATCGCGAAACAACTGCTAACACATTTCAAAATGTTGATGCGTCTTCCTTTATAACTTTCAAATTAAAAAACTTACTTAATAAAAATTCTTACCTCACGATATGTAAACTTCGCATTTTATGTTAACGTTTAATATGAACTAAATGGCGCTGACAAACCCTGTACATATATTAGCTTGAATGTATTTTACAATGACAAGATTCAAATATCGAAATTAGTATGTGTCCTAAAACGTCGGTGAAATTAATTTAAACTAATATTAACAAAGCAATTGTATTTGTTCATCAATACAATCGTGTACAAGCTCTATTAAAACTACATATGATAATAGTGAGCACATGCTACTACACTGTAAAATGCAAAAATAAAACTGTAATCTAAAGCCTAAAACAACAGAGGCTGCTGGTAATTTAAGAAAGCTTCATAAGACACAATCTAACTAAATGCGAATCTTTTACGCTCATATTGTTTTTATGAATAACAAGTATTTTGGCTGTGACTTAGATGTAGAGAAATTTCTTAACTGCCAAATGATCGACATACTCAATCCGTATACATTGCCTTAGTTTTCTTAAATGAATGTTTCCCCGAAAACAACGAATGATGTGAAAATACGATTTACAGCTGGTATCTTGCTTGTCGTAAATAATCGATCCAAATGAGTTCAATTATTGTATCGCATATACATTATTGAAGGTTTATTTCATACTATTTTAAAACAATCGATTATTATTGCATGATAATTGCAGGAAACCTGTTCATGTGAGTAACGTATGTATATTAAATATTCAAACCATTGTATGTCTTGTTTATTCCATGGTATAAAATAAACATCACCGACGTAGCCATTTTGAACAATTAGGGTTGTGAACTCATTGTTAACCTAAAACAAGGTACACAAACCACAAACTGAAAAATTAGCAATCTGGTAACACCAAAGATAACATAACACAGGTATTTATATGAACAATTATTGTACATTATAATATTATTTATTTGTAAAAAACATGTTTAACAAACACAACGTTGGATAAGTTCTATGTTATTGCCATCCCATGATTTTACCAATATATATAACTGGAAATGTAAAATTTCATATTGGACATTAAACAGCAGTTCTGATATGTATACAGCTTCTTTCAGTATCCAAATGTTACCGAGTGTTTTAAGTATTCGTGTCCTTATGCATGTCGACATTTTAGTGTATAGTGCATACGCACCATACAGTCTTGGTGTAATTGAAACAAAGCACCTTCAACTGATTAACTGCAACGGTATTCTACACCCATTTGCGTAATTGATTGCTTCATTCGGTGAACACTTAATAATAATCCCGGAGTCTAGACCGTCCGAAAAGAAATCAGTGTTAAAAAGCAATTGCAATTCTTTCAAATGTTCTCTGAAACATTATTTTCTCAACAGCAATTCGAGAGGATGTGGCCAAACACTAGCTCTATGTATATATTCTATGTATAAGGCTAACGATCGTGACGGGTACCATAACTAGTTAATATAACGTATCCACTTGAGGCTTCTTAATGAATGTATAGTTAATACTTTTCTCTATTTCTAAGCATTTTAAAGAACTAAATAATCAACCGTGTAATAAATGCGATATTTCGTACAATTAAATGGCGTAGGAAAACGACCGTTCATAATAATTGTTTTGTTTACAAATTATAAGATATGATCAACATAATTCCATTAAACTGATCTGAGTAACGTACTATGTCCTATACCGTATTGTTATGCGACCTGGCGTTATACAATAATGAGTCCAATTAAAATGAAATAGTTACGTATGTTTTAAAGATTTAACACAGCAATTTCTATTTGAAAAATGTCGATGAATGTGTATTTATTCCGAACGCAACACTTACATTTATGATAATTTATCGACAATTTATCGACGGATTTCGACACTATTTGTAATATAAACTAATACATCAGTTACAATCAATAAACAGTTAATGTCAGTCGACAATGCATTTAATAAGTATCTACGTATCCTTTCATGGTTGCTAAGTATCATTTATGTTTGCTCGGATGACAGGTTGACACATTTATCGATAACATATAACATAAGCTAAATTCAAATGGAATGTTGGTCCATTTCCAAATACGGGTTTATTAAAGTTTGCGTTAGCTATAAAGGGTTTACGGTTGTGCCTTTACCTTCATGTTCAACTCGCCACAGACACGGGGTTACGTTGATGCATAGCGACTGTTAATTATGTTTGATGCACTACATGTGTACTACATTTGTTGAATGAACGATTCAACTACATGACTGCTTTTACGAGTGTTCACTCTTCTTATTGCATACACACGCGTTTTAATTAAAAAACTTACTAAAACACTATGGTTTTCGTTCATATTTTCCTAAGGAAGGAATAATATGCAAATAAAACATTAAAGTTGTTCGATAAATCCATTTACACGTGCAGGAAACCATATTTTCACGTTATGCAGAAGTGTAAGAGAGTCTTTGGACGAATGATTCCAATGCATCTTTTTAAAAAATGTTTGTAAACAATAATGTGCAAATATTAAGTTCATATCTTGGGCCGTTTAAAAAATAAATACATACAAGTGATGCTTTGAGTGTACAAATAACTCAAATATCATTTTAAAGTATTTATAGTGTAAGGAATTCACATACACAGTAATAAATTGCTCCGCCAAAAAATCAACCAGAACGCTTATAGTGTCATTCAAATGACAATATTACGAAGACTTATTAGAAATAACAAATACGGTTTTAGCAAGCACAGTGTTCATAAATAAAATGAATCCCTAGTGAATAAGCCTGGAATAAGACTGCGCGTATGATTTATGACCGGCACAATATTGTAGTGTGATTGTGATCGCAATATGAAGTTTTGTATATATGGAACCAACCTTGACAGCCATCTGGGAACACTGATTGTAGCATTTTAAATCTCCGATGTAATGGGTTTCCCAAGTGTGCATACATTGTAGAAATGTTTATATAATACACTCATTGTAAACGGTTAACCGCAATATTCTTTTACATTGTTATATTAGACAAATGAAACCCATGAGACATCATCAGGAGATAAATGGCTGTTAACCTCCAAACCTTCATAACGGCAAGAGAGCAAAAGATACTTCGTATACGAGGAGAAGAACTATAAATGATAAGATTACATTTTGAGTTACCAGGCATACTACACATGAAACATATGCAGATCAAAATCATTTGAACATCTTGAAAGTCTTCAAATTAAAATAACAAACCTAGTTGTAACATGTTAATAAATGTAGTAAACTACTGTGTTATTTTTGAAAACAATACGCCATCAGACATCCAAAAAATCACTCTTATGATTATATGTTTGACACCTATATAGGAGGAATACTGGATATATGCTGTTCAAACCATTGCTAAATTTATATAGAAGACACTCGATCGTTTCATGTCCCGCACCTTTTAAAGCGAACATCTTGCAAGTCTTCAAATTAAAATTACAAAATTAGTTGTAATATGTTAATAAATGTTTGAGGACTCACCTTTAAAAGCACATCCGAGTGTTTTAACTACTGTGTTATTTTTGAAAACAATACGCCATCAGCCATCCAAAAAATCGCTCTTAGGATTATATGTTTGACACCTATATAGGAGGAATACTGGATATATGCTGTTCAAACCATTGCTAAATTTATAAAGAAGACACTCGATCGTTTCATGTCCCGCACCTTTAAAAGCGTTTTGATATCCATGTTTGACGTTTTATTTGTCGAATGCACCAGTGTGTTTAATTATGTGTGATAACCATATACAGTTTAATCTCTTACACTACATCAAGAAAAAAATGCCCACTATACATACTAGAATTTAAATAATTTTCACTTATATTATTTTGAATCGCCGTTTAACTTGAATTGCAATGCAATCAGGCTAATGTATATTTACCTTTGTGTGGCATTCCTTTAAGCATATATGCTTGCTATGGCCGTACATTTATCCACGTAAAAAGGGACGTTTAAGAAAGATAAAAATAAAACATAACTGTGACCATGATCGATACGTTTTACTCTTTTATTGTGAAATGACGTCTTTGCGCCACTCGTGAAAATATTTATTCCTCTGATCACGCGTGAATTTATATTGATAATCTACCGGAACTAAAACAAATCCTGTATACATTATATAATATGTTTGATATGCCAAGCCGAATGTGGTATGTAAGAGCCAGAAAAGTATGGAACCTTGACAGACACTTTTATTTATAGGGTTGGTCAGTTAAAAGAGAACTTGTTACAAATTAATACAGCAGATTACACAATGCTGAATAATGTGGCGGATATAATGGTATACACTGTTTTAACAACATGCGTGAAATCATAATACGTACAGTCCACATTCTAATGCTTTCTATCAATTTTATTAAGAAATCATTGGATGAACGAATAACTATATATTGTTATATTTGATGCACCGCTTAAAAATTGCTGTAAATTCATTTAGATATCCACTCGAAGATGCGGGCAAATCTAGACATAACCGTGAGTTACTTCGCATAATGTATTCGTCAGACATTCTTATACGATTACTATTTATTTATAACTAAGGAATTGACATAATGACGCGTTGGGGGAACTATTCACGTCATTGTGTCTGGCATCAGTCGTATGGTAAAAACTATATTAACAATTTACTGAGAGTTTCGGATGTACGATTATAGACAGACAGAAAAAGAATATGTCTAATACTCATACACATATATTAATACGCGTTCAAATACTTACACAGGAGTTAAATAACACAAATATAACTAAAATGCATACTTTGTCATGTTTTGTTTGGTACTAAACACCGAATTAATTTCAGCTGGGCTTAATTTATTGTTTTGTATACATTTGTTAGTTAAACTATTGTAAATAGTTTGCATATAATAAAATAAATGTTTACTTTTTGTAATATGTATTTAATGTCATACTGAGTCTGGATTTCGTCTGTTCGTCCAATGTTCTGTGTTGAAATTTATAGCCTTGTTGACCCAAAAATCTTAGATTGTCAACATGCAAAAAAGTATTTTTAAGCAACTGTTACCAAAACATTTTATTTTGTTGACTGGTCTGTGGAAGACAAAATCCAGGATACAAAAGTACAACTTGAAATATAATAGCAGTGATATCAAGTCTCACTGAAATATTCAGATTTGCCCAAAGACGTGTCTGAAAGAAGAATGTGTCATGATGCTTACAACTAACTCGTTTTTTTTCAGACAGATCATGCAGTACAACTTATTTTAGCATTTTCATGCAACATTTTAATTACAATGCACGGGCAGGTAACTGTTTAAGACCAGAATATACGTATTAAATTCGGCGTAAGATACCGATGTTTTTTGGTTTTTTTTCAGTGTGTGGCATTTTTATATCCTGTAAGGTCTTCACGTGCAATAAGTGTACGTATTCGTTGGTAATAATGAACGTATTGCTCATTTCCTCGAGATAAAATGCAGTTCAAAATAGCCAATTGAATTCACATTACATACAAAATGTCTGTTACATGAAGAGCAAATTTCCCGCAGCACCGTAAATCACAAAGTCAAACGAACATTATAATCCTTTTGAAGAAGCGCTTTGATGCCAGGTGTGCTCATAAAACAGTTCAGTCTAAGCAGTGTTACACTGAAGATAAACATAAGAGTATTGACCCACATTTCACCCATAATTCCCAATAATTTACGAGAAAGCAATTCTCAAGGCGCTGCCATTAAAGACTGACCTTATCTAAAGAGTTAATCTTCAGATTTCCACATATACTCGCAAAGTTGTATAAGTTTAACTATATAACACTCTGTAATGATTTTAGAAATACACTAATACAGGTGCACACTGTTGTAATTTGACGAAATACTACATCAACGTTTGTATCGGTTTACGTATTCAACTCATTAAGTTGCCAATTATGGTTACGATTATTATGATTCTAAAATTGTGTTTGCATTTCAGACTCCTAATATTTTCTCATTTCAGGCGAAATACAATACATGTTTTTGTACTATTGGTCATGTTCTTCTAAAATATTCGCATCCCAAGACAATAACTGCTACACGATTATCGAACAGAACAGCAAATGATATTCGAGGCTGTGTATATATACATATTGAACGCTGATAGCGTTAAAAGACTGTTGGCAATAAAATACTGAGAAATAAGACGACATTAAGTGAGTAATTGACTTGTTTTCAAATTTGTAAAAATGAATATTCATTTCACACGTTGTTCAAAGCTGTCGTTTTCTTTCCATCGTAATCATATAACCTTTTTTTGAAATGCTTTCGCGGCGGTAATTAACTTAACCATTGGAATATTTTAACCAACATTCGCTTCATTGACATAGTTTATGTGACAATCAATATTGACAAGACACAAATCTCCAGTTAGTGTTTCTTTCTTTCTAGCTATAGAAATTTACTTGAAAATTGCCGTTGTTTTCAAGTGAGCATACATTTATTTACAAACACGGATAAGTTATGCATGGATCCAACCAGTTTTGACAACGTTATTCGATCACAGCATTATTTTCAAAGTTTTCATTTCAACCAATTTGATATTGCTTGAACATACCGATTAAAAAAGCGGAAAGAGAAGACTTTCGGCAGAACAAACGTCTTTTTAACAAAACATTTTAGAGAAATTAATATTTTCTTCAATATTTTACATAAGAAAATAAGCTTAACGAGAAAAGGTCAAAACACATAAATGTAGCAAATATCTTCACGTTTGGGCGAAAAGAATTTGGTGGAACTACGTGTGCGTAATACAACCGAGAACCTAATGATTTAAGTCGATAACATATACCGCGATGATGCGACACACGTTTTAGTAATTTGCAACTATTAGAGAAAAAAAATGAGTCAGTGCACGGACCATTCTTTGTTTTTTAAGGTTTGAAATAAAAGAATAGACAGATATGACACGCACTATTTTATTAATACGTACCAGTTGTGCAAACCGGGTTATACTGACACTTATTTAATTACGTCAAAGAGTATGTATACAATAAAGTTTGCATGAATTAGAACTCTAACAAATGGCTAAGGACATTGAATAAAACCGGCTCCAGCAATAGGAGGATTGACTGTTTGTCAGCCCTTAAGCATTTTTCCCTGAAACGTAAATGTGATATTTCAAGCTCAATACCTTTTTGGAACGGGGTTAATTGTCTGTAAAATTGTTTTGATTTCACTGGGATATTTGAGGATCCGAAAATGAAGCTGTACTATCCGATACTGACACATATTGTTACAGAAAAGATGACATTCATGTAAATGATTATCAACGAATGCTTAGGAATTCGGTACTACCGACAGAAAATGCATACTTTATTGTTAAAGCCAGTGAAACATTTAACATAATAAACGCGAAATGTACACGAGTGTATTAAATTCCAGTGTCATAATTAAGTAAGTCATGATTAATTTCACTAAGATTTTTGTAACACGTTTATAAAACGAATTGTTACACATGGCCCACATTGCACAAATTTGCTAGTTACCTATCTGATGACAATTGTATTACATCTATCAATGTTTAAATACTATTATAGTTACTATGTTAAAATATTAATAAATGATCAAATAAAATGATAATCTAACTGTTCAAATATAAATGCATATGCTATTCAGATAATAATATACTTCATATATGCAATATCAATGCGTGTAAAGTTGATATTGTTTTTAATTGCTATACAGGTACTATGTTTTATGCAATAAACAAACTGTATTGCATTAATCGTAATTGAAAACATGCACATTTTGAGAATTAAAACTTGATGACAGTCATTGCCTTAGTCATTAATTGAAATCCGTCTTTGATTTCCGAATTTGCCTTTTAATTATACTTCAGGTCTTATGTAATTGAAGTAGGCCTAAAACCGCTGTATCTGTGTAGATAGTATTTAATATGTTAAAAGAAATGGTTTCACTATTTACAATATGAGTAATAATCTGGATGTCTAGACCGTAAAATTAGTATTATATGTGTTTTCAAATTGGCAATGTAAAATAATATTTGCGAACAGCTTGTGTGACTATTCTTTTATATAACTATCGAAATGTTTTTTTAACGTTGCGTTTTTCCACATGAATTTTGTTATAATTGACAACTTATAAACAATAAAAACAGTATTCTTTTAAACACGAACACAAATCATGTCGATCGTCCACAATGTGTATAAAGTAATCTACCGAGATCATATAACGTGTGTAATTCAAGTAAATTACCATAACTATTGTAGGCGGAAAAGTGTTTTACAAATAACCCAAGAACGGCGTTTGCGTTATTAAGAAAGGGTGAGCACGCCTCTCTTATGATTAAAATGTGTAGATACCCCATTTTTAAATTGGCGTTATTTCCTTACGATAGGCCGAGATATAAACTAAATTGAAAACAATATTGCGAAAACTTATTAGAACGCTCTATGCAATATTCTTGGCAACAACAATCCCACACAAATGACATCAGTTTCAGAGCTCTACAATATATATATATATATATATAGATTAAAACACCTTATCTATAAACATTGCGTCACTATATAAAACAAAATGCCTTAAATTGAGTTAGAACAAAAACAATTGTCAACATTAAGTACAAAAAGCTTAACAATGTTTACTTTCTACGATTTCACATGCGCGCCATTTAAAAAAAACTTAATTATGATAACCGTATAAACAACGTTGTTGTGTTTGTTTAGAACTAAATTGGAGCTGCTTAAGAAAATACATTTCTTGAAAAAACAGTAATTCCAACTAGTTTAAACTTGTGTAATAGGGGTGGCGGATTAAGACAGGTAAACAATCGTTTTTACACAATTTAGGCGTATCGCTCAATAATTTTTCAACACCAAATAGTCGAAATGAACTCCCAAAATGTTAACACAAGCACTTGGAACCTTAATTGATTTATTTGAATTTTTGGGCCAATGGGTTTACTGCTTTTTAAAATATCGTCCAAATATCCAAATGTGGCAGATTCACGCACTGCAACATTTTTCGTTTTTAGCAGGGCTTTCCTTTCACTCTCAACTTGAACCTATGACTCTTGGGGTTTAAGATTATTTATTGTTGACTCTTCAGTTGTTTAAGAGTGTAAACGTCAAAATAATAATAGATAACGAAGAAAAAGAAAAAAAACTAATTCTGACCGACTCCCAGTGTCTACAAGACCGTGTGTTAGACAGTTTTAATAATTGAAATAATAACAATAGAAGTACAGTGTTTAAAACTTAGGCATTATCTTTTTCTTTTTTTTAAATCCGCCTTCGTTTGCTGTCATTGCTGTACAATTATAAGATGCAATTCAGAATCGTAAGTTGACCAAGGAAAAGCATTCCAAGCACTTCTTGACTCCTCATTAACACACTTTTTGAGTGTGTCTTTAGGGCCTTATGTTTACTCCTGATCTCTCAATACGTGTCTGACGTAGTTCATTATCTCAGTTTAAAACGAATTAAGAAGTTCAAATGCGAATTAACGATACGGCCAATCATAAACCAATAATCGTATTCTGACCGACATTCCCGAATACACATTCCTAACTTATTAAATCAAAGCGCTGAATGCGCTAAAGGCTTGGGGCTAGATTTAGTGTGCTTAGGAAGAAGTTGAGTTACTAAACTGAAGTAAATGTAAACGGATCCATGCTCTTTTACTGCCAGATACAGTGTACATGTATGCTGACCTTATAAAGTTGAAGGCTTAATCTATTGCTCATGCTTAATATGCCTATCTAGTTCTAGACACTTTGACCTTTAAGCTCAATGACATTTTAGGGTCAAGATCATCGGAAAATAGGTCAGTGAGAAGGTCTGGTCCAAAGGGGAGTTGTGTTCAAACAACAAAGTTATGGCTGGTAGAGGTTCTTCTACATAGGCGGTTAAGATATACAACAACAACAACATGGCCGCAAAAAAGCTTTCTATTACATAATCAACAGAGCAGGGAAACACTCATACTTCCTGTGTTATGTGTATACAAAAGAAAGCCCACATACCCTGATAAAAAAGGGTGTACAGATTGTGTACTTTGTCTCACGTAGAACTTTTCGCGCTCGACTTGCGCGCTCAATCTGCGCTGTTAAATACCATATCCGGTGACTCCGTCTATTTCCGAGAATGATCGTGAATATTTTGGGGTTGTTTTCATTTTTTTTCTGGAATGTCTTGTTAAGGCAAAATAAGATAACACTATTTTAAAATATATTAAGAAATACCAAATATAATGTCTTCCAAAAATGTCTCAGAAAAAAATTCTTCTTACTGTCTCCGTAAACACTCGTATCTTTTCAGCCTAGACCGTCAAGTGAGGAACTTATTCTCGCATGAATATGTAAACAATAAAAACTATGTCGTTGCCAACGCTTAGCAATTTTGCTTCAATAATAAGTTTTACACTTTGTATAACACTGGCATGGTATATAGCGATGTTCTGTATTTACAAGGCGGGTTATTGAGATCTGCTAAGAACTACTTTTATAGCGCATGAATTAAGAGGTAAATCAGAGTTAAGGGAATTTGGTTTTTGGCAGCCAATTCGGATAGGCTCAGAAAATTGGTATCATTGGTATGGCCTTGCCAAAAAACAATAATTATATTCGGTATATTTCCGCTAACCAATCATTCAGGGCGATACATATAGACTTGGAATTATTTTCTACGTTTACGCAAATCTTAACAGATGCACAAAACTTATGTCGTATTATAATTTAGTCACAACTGCCGTTGGAGTAAACTTGTCAGACCACACCAAATTGAGCAGTTGTTCGGCGGATATTTGCTCAAACAATTTGGAACGAGAGAGCGNATTATTGGTGTGAGGCGTTGCGATTATTTAAAACTAGCCGTATTTATCTGTGAATTGTGGAAGAAATAGTACACTTGCACTCGAGCTATTTAAGGAATAATTATTCAAGCGGACTGAATTCTCTGCAGGTAAATATAAGTATCGGACCTTTGGCACAAACATATAGCAAGAACAGTTTTTGCCAAGAAAACTCGGAAATTTCAGTTTTATATGTAACATATGTTGCAGGACACATGACAAAACAGTTCTATTCAATTTAATTTTGAACAATATTAGTACATATAAGCACTCGT
Organism: Dreissena rostriformis; assembly: GCA_007657795.1. NCBI lineage: Eukaryota > Metazoa > Mollusca > Bivalvia > Myida > Dreissenidae > Dreissena > Dreissena rostriformis. Next base: position 167,152 of record VMBQ01000315.1, on the reverse strand, counting down.
AAAATGCAATATAACTAATGACGATATATACTGCGCCTAAGATAAGTTCTTACTAGTATTGTGTAATTTAGATCACGAAAACGACTGTTCTACAACTGCCAACAGGTATTTTACAGTAGAATTTTGCGTTTATATCTGATATACTGTATCTTCAATAAATTATTACGGCCATTTGTTCGAAACAAACAGTCAAACTTGTATGTTTTGCATATATGGTTACATCGATATATCATGTTAATTAATGCACACAGACAACACATTCCATGCAGAGTATACGCATTAAAATAAACAGTGCAAGTTGAAGCAAATACATTCCCAAAGTTATAACGCATATAATTTCACAACACGAACATATTGTATACGAAGCACAAAGCAATACTCGCATTACCGTAATGTAAGACAACGTGAGTGTGCACATGTCGTGCAGAACATATCGAAGTCGGTTAGTCAGTTTCTTGTCTATGGTTGGATGACACGCAAGCATTGAGACCCTTTTTGACGTTACATTTCAATGAAGCCTCATTATATGGTTTCTATTTCGTAAAATTTATGCTATAAGACACATATAGAAGTGTTCGTCTATATATTATTTGTTTTGTTAGATAAGTATGAAACAGATATAAGATAAAAAGCATCTGTTTGGCTACTATTGATTGAAATCAGAAACGCCATTCAATCATTTAATAATATGTATATGATGTGTTTGTTTGCGGTGCAAACACATGGAATGGCAAAAGCAATAATTAACAACTAATTTCTGGTTAAATCAGGAATACTTATATATTGTTTTATGCACGATTAAGAGGAAGTTGCGATTAATGTGATCGTGTATAGTGTGTTACCCATAGGAAAAAAATGTAATGATAAGTTAATTATAGTTTATCCCCAGACGAATGTGCCTGAAGTCCAAATCATATTTTAAGTTTCCAGTTCACAATAGGCGAATTAGTATCGATGCAACCCCAGTTTCCATAAGGGATCCTTAATAAGTTTAAAGAAAGCATGATTGCAATACAATTGTTTATTATCATAATGATTGTTTTATTTTAGTCATACCTATTGATTACGGCAGTATGGTAGTTGTCTGTGGCATTGTGTTGGGCACCATTGATATATTGCCTTTCCGAGCAGTTGTTTTATTCGAGTCTTGTCTGATATAGTACAAAGCGATAGGGCAGTAACCTTTTTTTCTATTTATCATATCTCAACGCACCCATTTTTAAATTAATCATCACATATAATCGCTACAACACTGCATGTTTTTGGTTATGAATATGTTTTATGACGATTACTTTGTTTATCATGACGCCATGGGAACTTCCGCTTCATAATTGCAAATTACACGTTGGTTTTGTGTGTATTTTTGTGTGTATAAAATGTCCTTCGTCTTGGTATCAGTTTGTTTGTCCTGTTGAATCTGATTTATTTTTACCGAAAATAAAGAATTTAAATTTGATTCCGAGTATATGGCTTACATAGAAACAATGACTGATATAAAAGTATAATAACCTAATAATTATACAAAAATTAATTCATACTCGTTTGTAATAGGTCAATGTCCGCTTAGAGGTATGATACATAATTGAGATGACTTCATATTAGTAAAATCAGATATAATTATGATAAAGAATGTATATATCAATATCATGTTATTTTACTGGTAACATACATAACGATATGAATACTTTAATCCTGTATATAGTGTCCCTGGATAGTAAATGAAATAGGACATTGTCGATTTCGTTACAACGTTCGACGGCTACAACATATATTTCAACAAACCAACTTCAGGATCCCGTTGTTAAAAATTGCATCCATTTGTTACATTATAAATAGTTTAAGATAATACAAATTTGATCTTCCTATTGGTAAAATTTTTCTGCAAAAGCTATTATCTACACAACTAGTCAATAGTTTATTAGTCTGCATTATACATTTCAATCAAAAGTCCCGGTGAAAGGTAAGGAATCGATTCTTCTTTTTTTCTAAAATTGTAAATTATTTTAGAGTGTTCAAAACATTATGGTTTTACTTTTTGATACATTTAATGGCAATAATAAATATACGAAATCTGTGAACAAGCTTTTTTCCATACGAGCTACACTTTCGCAACATCTGTCGTTAGATTCAGAAAACACAACATAGAATCCGCATTTTGTATACAATTTGATTTTTGTTTCGATAAAAAAACATATGAAATTGTATGTCTTTCTTAAACATGATATTAAAATAGACGAAACACCTGCCATGTACGAAGCTCCGAAAAAAGTAGCAAACTGCAATTAAATAATTTGTCATCACATGATGCAATTATTATCTCCGAAATGCGGTGGATAAGATATATTACTCTAGACACCGGTAAATATATACACGTAGGTCAGTTGATGAAAGAGTCAGCATTCAAATTTATTATCTTAAATTAAATTTACTTTTCAGAAACCCGATTTTTAGATTGTTAGCAGTTGTTTGTACTTTTGAAAAAATCATAACATAAATTTAATAACAAAAATGTAATAGTTTGAAAACATTTAAATAATAATAATAACAAGGAAAACAAATAAAATAAAATAATGTACTTGCCCATTAATTCTAGCCCGGCACCTCTAGAAGCAACAGCCAATGCGCTTTAACTTCTCTACGCGGGCTTTTGAATTAAAAACTCGCATTGAAGGCGATCGCTTCGACCACTGAGTCTCGTGACAAAACCAAAATTGAATCTTTCTGCTTAGATCACGCGATATCCCGGATGATTGTGATGAAAATAAATTGGTTGGTGTTTTTCATCCCTTAAAATACTGATAAGGCGATTATGTATCATGTTCATTTTGGTCAACTGCTTTTTTAAAGATGCCGTTGATGCAATCGAAACTCCAAGAACACAAACACAATAAAAAATGCCATCAAATATATCTAGAACAGTCGACAACATATGTATCGTTATATGTAAATTATCAAGAAACTCTCATTATCATTGTTATATTTTCGAAGATTTTGCTTCGCCTTATTCCCAACGAATTACTGTATTATTCCAACCAACATTCATTAACAAAACTTCACCCCTTTGCTCTTAAAATTCCAGAAAAAGACAGAGAAACCTCTGAGATCAGTAACACATTTATTTACCATTTTGCACCGTCTGGCACGTAATGTGAGTTTCTAAATTATACCAGTGAACAAGGGATCGACACACACATTCAAATAAACTGAAGTTTATGGTTTAACAACATAGAAGTTACCTATTCTACATTTATAACTCCTAGTCGTTAAAGCCGAATATCGACTTGTCGTGCTTGCCTTAAATTGCGTTGCTTATCGTGTTAGCCAAATTGTTGGTGTACATTAAAGATGTCATTAGATGGTGTTTAATGATATTATTTTCGGACAAAACACTTTAATATGGAATAATGCACGTCCGCATATATGAGTGCACTGCAAAAAGGAATATAAAACGGATATTTTGGAAGATTTAAACTGTGCTTGTCGTGCTTGCGTGCATTGTAACGTAAAATCTAGGAATTTGCCCCGAATGAAAGACTAAACTACTCATCTGGTGTCAAATATTTATATAACCTATATATATTTATATCAACTTTAACCTTAGCCTGCGCTTTATTTCGTCAAAAAAAGAGTAATAATAAGATACTTACGTGGATTTGAAGTTTCTTAGCGGAGGCAATGTTGACAATTTTGTACTTGACGTGCTAGCCAACATGACGTCACGGACCACGTGGTATGGCCACACTGTATACGTGAGACTATACATTAGTTGGATTTCAAGGGCCATTACCATACGAAGTGTGTTTATACGTATTCGGCTAAATAAACTGTTTACGTACTGCCTAATAACTATCCTGTCTGAAACAATATGAAAAAATAAATATGATTTACATATTTTGATCAAGTGCATTTATTTCCATTTGTTAATATTAACAATTACGGCGTCAATTTTTACGAATGATTGGATTCTTTTCACCTTCATGTATTTTACTAACAACCCCACTATCATCTGATTAAAGCACGTTCTATACGAACTAATGCCCTCCTATTCTTAAGGTTATTAACAAACACATTTCCGTTTTAAACATACAGGCACGTCCTTAATCCGATGTTTTAATCCGTCCTGCGGTAATAATCCGGTCATGTGGTTTGTTGATGAAAAGCAGAAGGCGTGTGCATTCTGTTTCGATCAGGTTCCTGTGAGTTTCACGGCTCAGAGGTACGGGTCAAATTAACTCACCTTGCAATATGAAGTAGGTCATAAAAATATATGCTTGTTCACTGGTTCACAAGTTAGTGTACCATATTAGCTTTCCCTTATATAACAAAACATATTATCTTAGAAGTCACTGATGTTAGAGAGTAAGTTACATACCGGTACAAAGTATTACTCAATGAAACGTTTAAGTGTTATCAATTGAGAATCACTTCAATTATGTCTATCACGAGTTCTATTTATAACAGTTGACACATTTTCATAACAATACATCGTACTGCAACACACTTAACAAAAGTAAAACGCACACAAATGAAATAAGTGCAATTGGATCATGCATTTTATGTTGCGTTTCCACATTAAACATAAAAGTATAAGTATAGCGTTGAATATGTGAACATATATCTCACACGACTGAACGAGTAGTTTACAATGATATTATTGAGAGATATGTAACATGTGCATGTGGGCACTTTCACATCGGACCCTCTCCTCTAAATATACATATGATTAGTGATACCTGCAATAGAACGCTGTATACATAAAACAAATGCGTAACTCAAGCTTAAAACTATAATCTGTCAGTAAGCAGCAATAATAATAATCGTTGAACTGACGGACCTTCAATGTCAGTTTTACTTGTTTTCTTTATTTAACACATGGATTGTGACAGACATCAATGAACGTTGATTCCATAGTATCAAAGGTAACAATAATGACCTAACATGTGCAGTAATAAGCAGAGCAAAGATTGTGAGTATTATGTTTTGATTACATTGAATGCATGTTAAGGGAAAAAACTAAATATAAATATTGGTGTATTTCTAGTATATCTCAACGAACTCGTAGTTCAAATAGATAGCTGTACCTTTCACATGCATAAGCTAACATGTTGGATTTTATAATTTACTACACTCATTTGACTTTATATCGCAAGACTTTATTTTGGTAAAATGACGTCGTGAACGGGAAAATGTATCACTTAATTAAACTAGAATAAGTATGTATCATTACGTTCAATGTTTTTTATATTGAAAAACGATATACGTTTTGTTTAAAATCTATTGATGTATATCATATTTAATCCGTCAAGGCAAGTTGTACGGCTAACAAACACAAAACCTAAATTCGTTGAAAAAATATCGTTTCGACTCTAATCAGATCGTATATATCTGTAACAATTTCATGATTGGATTAGTCTTGTATACCGACTTACTTTTATTTCATGCTTTGTATGTTTCTTGTTTACCTTTCTTGTTATCGATTGACTGCTTTAATACAATGCGATGCAATATGATTCACGTATTAATTGGTAGCTTAATATAATGTTCGACTTCAAAAAACTATCTCAAGTGAAAGTAATTGGGTCCACTGAATATATGTTTGACCATGTTAATTTCCTTCGAATGTTTAACAGCAAAACATGTGTCAGTAAAGCAGTATTGACATTTCACTGATGTCATGCATATTTTAAACTTAACAATGTTGCGACAATTCGTCTTTTTTCATTTGTTCACATTTTTGGCGATCAACGCTACCACAGTCATATTCTACATGTATCTCATGGAAACGCATGTATAATTTTGCGAATTAATGAAATATTAACGCTTTTTTTCTTCAAATGCACTATCCACAAGCATATGATTAAGTTAAGTTAGAACTTAGACTAACGATAGGGTGTTGTTTCTGACGAACATTCGACCTCGGTGGTTTAAAAGATATAAATATCGCGGGACTCGAATTGAAAACACTCTATCACATGTTTCGCATTACCAGTTTAAATAAAATCCTAGCTGCTTGATTAGACGAAATAACTAACATGTTACACGCGTGTTATGTTGTGCCTGGAAAGCCAGTACACTTTTTTTTTGTATTAAACGGTAGACGTTTTGGGTTTTATCTGGAATAAATATAGTAGCGAATGTAGAACTAATTATTATTTTTGTTTAGAGTTTATATATCTACATGGTAAACTTTAAAATGTGCATTTTTTCTTGTGTTTAAATTTCATATTGCAATCATAGTGAGTGTACGATAAGAAATAATTGATGTACCTAAAGTTAAACTTTATGTTTTATTTCATACCGATGCCGTATATGATCTTGACGTTAACTCTTTAAATAATAAAAACAACTATTAAATACTATAATAAACGCATGGCTTTTTCTAGAGCCAAAGTAATTAAAATTTTCAGAAAAACAAAATAGTAAAAAAAGGAAATCCGCGTGATCTTTTGTCTTGAGATATGTACTTTGAAAACACGTCTGGTGGTCATTGACGGTTGTCAAGACAGCTGGAGGTACTTATATCAGTTCACCTGTATTTGTTTCAAATAGTGTAACGATTCCATTTTGTATTATCTTATGTTATGTTCTTTAATTTTTAAACACACAAATTGATTATTACAATAGGACGTGAAGTAATGCTGACTCCTTATTACTTTAGACTTTTCCGCCTTTAAACTGAAGTGTCTTATATATGCGTTCAACACGTTTGCAAATCATTTGTAATGAAAGTATTAAACGACAAAGAATCATTTATCTTTCTTTTCATTTATTGTGTCAATGCATTTAAAATCTGTTAATTCGTTCACGCGAGTATTCTGTGTTCGGTTTTTAATAAACAAAATTTGATATGCCTTTTAGGTTGTAGAAATATCATTACGTGCGATAAAATGGAAACGTGTTTTTGTGGTTCTGATCTTAAGCCAAGTCTCCAATGATGTCTGTTGTTTAGGCAAATTATTGTGTAAAGTTTTGGTTAGTAATACCGATTGAACACAGATACACGTCTGACGATATTGTAATTATCAATGGATTTAGTCTGCATGGGCAGGTTTAGTATCTGTTTGAATAACTATAATAACACATTCGTTAGTATTTTCTTCTTCGCGTAAAAACAGCTGATACTTTGAGGTCACTGGGATTATATAAAACTACCAAGTGTTCATATTCGTGTTTGTAATCGATTGAGGTATTTAAATCTAATGAATAACAAACATACAGCACGAGATGGAGGGACCATCGACCTCATTCACATGTAACCAATTTAGTACTGTACGATAATATGTGTGTCTACATATCAGGTCGTTTTCATCAAAACCAATGTTGCATGTGGCATGAAAGACTACAAATGGTTTCTATGAGATTGCTTGTTTTAGAAAGAAAATACCTGAACGACGTCCGTTCGTCGAATTGTTATTGCATTTGTCCGTCTGTATGTTAAGCAGTCGTTATAACTGTCTGACATATTGTAGTATCGGGTTACTAAAAACACATTTGAATTAAAGCTTTTATTACATAAACTATTATATTATTAAAGGTTATTGTGTTTAGAATGAGTTTTAGCGACGCATACGAATATTGCAGACACTTAAGATAAGTATAATTATGAGTTGAAGTTAATGTTAAATTACTGATGACGAAAACAACAACAACATATGTTTACCACAACAAATGTCTGTTCTTAACGCATGATAAACATCATTCGATAAGATAATAATCAAAACCGGCTTTAACGCGATCTAAGAATATCAGTAAGGCTGTAAAGGTAAGGATGATGTTTATTTAAAAACTGCAAAAGTCCAAAGTTCAATGTCAGGAAACCACTACAAAGCTTCGCCTTGTTTACGTCTGCATTGTGTCATATTTATTCGTTGTTTATGTGATGGTATTGTAGTGAACTTAATAAACTAAGTACAGAACAAGATTATGACTATGTGTTTTCTTTTCTCACACGATATAAATTCTAATAAGATTTTGTGTGTGCTATTTAAATATCCGCTTAGAGTGTTACGTTTCGTTATAAATAGACATATACATGTACCCTTTATTTCGGATTGATGTGATTAGCAGAATGTGTTTTGCAATAACTAATAATCACTATAACCGTCTATAAGATTATTTTTACGGATCACACACAATGTGGAAATCTTATTGTTTTCTCATAAATATATAATTGCACTGTATTAAATGCTGATTGATAACATACTGACACTTATCAGGAATATAGTAAAGTAAACAATTAACATTATTGAAATTGAAAAACGTAACATGCTCTTAATTTCCGTGTGCTTGCATAGTTCTGTCTTGATGCGTACAAGTGACAAACCGACATTTCTTCGAGGGTAAACCTTCCAGGCACATTAGGATCGTAATCCTGGTTCAAACGTGATTTTAAATGAAAATATTTATTAGATTTTTTCCTTTTCAGAACGTTGTCCCCTTTGATAGTTTTTGCATTGTATTTTGTAATGAGTTGAAACCAGTTTGTTAATTTTATTGACCAAAACCTATCTTATCATTGTTGTTGTTTACTGGTATCTACAAGGCACTGTTTATGCATGTTATCCATGCAGTTGCTTGGTTCAAAGCGCCAAAATATATGACGGCATTTGTTGTTAAGCCTACATGTATCTGCTCGGGTTGAAGAGGCTTTAACTAATGACAGTAATTTTCGGTATGCTAATAGGTAGGCATTGCAACTTGCCGCAAGAAATAACGATTGCGTGACACGTCGTATTTTCATTGTAAATTGTAATCGATCAGGTCGCGGAAATGTCTATGATTGCAACCAAGTACTACGCATTAAAAAGTGTTGACATAAAACAACGTAAACCCATGTTTCAAATGCAATTCAGAGTTCAATACAATAGACAACTTTGATTGTTTTCGGAGTAATACAGAGTTATACTCTCTCAAAAAAGAAAGACAGTCTACACATTTGTACTCTCGGAAACGGTATATAAAATAAGGAATATTAAGTGTTAATTCTACTGAGAAAAAATAACACATAATTGAAACACATCAACACAAACGTCTTCGTCTGCCCTAACACTTCCATGCACTGCACTGCTTCCGGGAAAATCTGAACGATTCACGAAATTAAGTGTTTGTCCTTTCCCGAGAACGTATTGACGTTTTCTGAAAGTAAATTGCCTAGTTCAAAACAGTAATCTGTCTGGAAATTTAGTCGAACCAAATTAACCTTATAAAACCATACATTTAGGAAAATGAAGCTGAAGAAAGATTCTCAGGAGAGAAGTTCATGTTCAGCTCCGGCATCTTTTATATAAGGCAAATGTCATATAGCCTATGCTGTATATGGCAATAGTACATATTATTTCTATAAATAGTAACACATTTAAGTCACCGCTATTCGTGTCCGGCGGGTAATATGATCATATCGGCGCCGGCACGATTTTGAATATTTAAACAGAATCCGATCGGTGAACAAAATGGCATCCACTCTCGGTCTGAGTCAACGATGGTAATAATGAAGACAAAAATGAACGAACAAATACAAACTAAATATAATGAAACGTAGCGCACAACTGGAATATTTAAATTTTCGATTGCAACTTAAAATGTCGATTAAATCAGTGAATGTATTCGACTAAATAAAAAAGGTGAGACATCAAACACAATTTAATGAACGACAAGCTTTCTTAATTATAATTTTATTCCGATGCTTATATCTATAAATGTACAACGATACAGTGTATGCACTTCCATGTTTTGTTCTCTCATTAATCAATCATAATTTAATTAAAGTCACACTATTTATAACGTTTTGCATTTAATGCTAACAATGGTGACCAACACACGATTTACAAAATTGAATGACTGGTCAGTGAGGGATATTTTATTTCTAATGAAGTGTCCAATTATTTATGACAAACAAACAATCCGACATGTTTTGGATTAGTTCGATGATTATTAAATCCAAATTATCTAGCTCACACTGGTTTGTTTCGTCACAGAAATAACGTCACACGAGATACGTCATAAATGGCCGTACGTTTATTATCGGCCCCTGCCGTTATGGCCCTGAGATCATTATACGGACAGGGCTGATTATAGATATTCGGCCGTAGCTCTGCCACATGTAATAGTCGACATAAATAAATTAACAAACTGTATGAAGCTAGGCCATTGAATATGATTCTTTCGAAGCAATATTATTGTTAACAGAATATGTGACTCATATTCTGGGGCAAGCTTTAAATGTTATTGTTCTAGGATTTAACAGAACGTTATGTGTTTAAAGCTGTGAATTCGCTTTATAAAAGGTAAAGGTAAAGGTCTTTTTTATTATAGTGTCACCCCTATTGAAAGGGCCAGCCAATCTGACTTATGAGACACTTTTTGCGTGTATACCATGTACCTCCCAACTCTATATGTATAACAAGGTGTAGCATTTGACGTTGTCTTTACCTGCATAAGTTAAAATTACTAACGCTAATTTCCGCGCAGAATCATGACGATAATGTCAGTCTTGCTGGCTTTTAAGAAATCGCGTACAAAATCATGTGGAGTTTAGCAATAAGCATGACATAATTTGTTTTCGTAGTATGTTCGTTTTTTGTGTGCACAATAAGTATTCCGATTCATAAAGGAATTGTTTTTATGTAAAATGTTTCGAAAATAGAGCCTAAAAAACAGAGGTTTTATACCTCGTGAACATTACCCGTACTCTGCTCTTTGCGTATGCATATATTATAGTACCGTATTGATAAATACATTATTGTTTGTACTAAAGTGGGGTTATATAAATAAAGGAAAACCACGAGAACTTACTGTAGGGTTTCCATCTTGTAAAAAACGTTCACGAACAAAACCGAGTGGCAGTATAAAAACAATTCAAGCCTTTAATGTATGCTTATAGATTTCAGGTGTGTGATAGCGAGCCAGTATAGTTCGTTTTTTTTCGAACTGTCAAAGCATAAACAATTGCATCAGGATTTGATAGTTAACAAATACCCCGAAACATTCAATACAAAGGATCGTTTTATTTAGGTCTTGTGTATGCATTGCTATTTAGTTACGTTTCATAAAGGTTAAATGTTAAAGGTTTCATATAAATCAAAACAATTGATACAAAAGCTCTTTTTATTTTCGTGTTTCGTATACCTTGCTATTTAGCTACTTTTCATGTAAAACAAAACAATTGATAAACAAGTTCTTTTTATTAACATGTTTCGTATAACTTGCTATTTAGCTACATTACATATAATTCAAACATGATGTAGAATAGCCATTCGCGTATAATACTCAGTAAACATTCTTAAAATTAAAAAGAATTAAAAAAAAATATTCTGCTCCGGTATTCGAACCAAAGCCGTTCTATTAAAAGCCGAAATGCGTTCTATTAGAACCAATCCGACAATCCCATAGACAGATTAGTCATCAGGTAATTTTCATTTTCTATTAGGCGAATCAAAGATTGTGACCACGGTCGAATAGTTCGATGGGCCGAAATTAAACAAATAACAGAACAGCATAATTTGACAGTTGAGAAAAAATGGACTAAACTATCGGTCAAATGGCTAGCACTGAATCGAAATAGTTATAACAGGCAATATATTTAACTTTTTCGGCACGAATACTCCGTCAAAATCCGCAGCCGATTCTATAAATAGGTACTCAAACAGGTGCCTTATCGATAAAGAGATTTCTCTTGTCTATAGTCATGTGAGAACGACCACAATTCGACCTTAACTGCAAGGCTAGTGGTAAGTGCGCAAAGCCATTTAGTTTGTGTTACTAGTTCGAGGCGCGATTTTGAGTGTGTGTGTTTTTTCAGTTCAAAAATGAAATTAATGTGTGCATAAAGCGCGCAATGTTTGTGTATGATTATGTTTAAATCTCTGCATTGATAATTTTGCAGTATATATTTAACCGTTTATAAATCGAAATTTTAACTTAAAGTTAATGCGAATATGTTATTCTGTTACTTATATATTATATGTACACTAATGTTGAGAATACACTAATTCAACATGATTCATAAAGTATTTATAAAAAAAAGGGTCAACACGAGTTATATTTCCTATAATGATTATAATCATAAAATAACCTATGCTCGAACTCATGATATCCGATTTTGCGAGACCTATATTGAGTTAGTAAAGCGTTATTGTTATACCGCTGTATATTTATATATTACATTGACAATATTTTATTATTTAAATGTCATCGTTTTTTCTCGTTTTCTTCACGGAAAAATGCGAATTGTGGGCGAACATCAATTAGGGTAAGGTAAAATCTATCCGCTATTTAAACATGATAAATATAATAAATGGTAGTGTTCATGTGTTTGTTAGTACAACTGTATCTATGTTTACCCGACAGCTGAATTCGGAAAATTTGTATGAATTACATACCGAACCAAACAATATTTTTTTTTTTAATATTTAATTATTGCACTGATAATACACATTTCAACATCTTAAACAATTAACAAGATTTGATAAAAAAAAGGTGGCGTCATATGAATGTAGGCATGTTATTTAGACGAATATTTAACGACGACATAATACATGACTTAAAATACAATATCAATAAATAATATCACATAACACAATAATCAATTTTAATCTTTTTATCTGTCAGTAAATGAAAATATTAAATGATCGACATTACAAAAACATGCTCCATGTTATCATTAACAAATCTATACAACAAGTGTACTGATGTTTAATACATTTGTAATGATTGTGAAATACCTACATCACATACAACGTACTTTGCGATTCGTTGATCGGTATGTACAAAAATACAAAATACTGGTGGGCATGTACACACTAAAACTATGTTATTTTTTCCTTGATAATGTAGTATTTGATCCATACAAAGAAAAAACGCAAAGAAAAAAACTAAATTGCAAAATCTTCAGAGTAAATAAATATCTGTACACTTACCAACTACCAAATAAAATGAACGTGCGCATATATATTGTATGATAATGTATTTATGTTCAGGCGATTCAAAAGTAGTACATGTTTAAAAAAATAACCAAATAACGAAAGAGTAAGACAATTAATCGGAAAAAACTAAGATTAAATATATATAATATATTCTTATGACAAAAAATGAACTTAAACACAAAGCACATGTCATGGATAGTGTTTATGTTATCAGTCGCACTTATTTTATATTTTTACGGTTACAAATAATTATTGTTATTGCAAGACCTACCATCCTGTTTATAAAGAAAGACTTTGATTCGGTTCACATTTATTAACACCAAACAAGCAGTACAATTATAAAATGTTTTCAAAATAAATTTGTCTGCCATATGTTTAATGAGAACATTCATTATCACCATTATGCATTTACAACAATATTACATTGAAATTCAGTTACGGCCACATTAAAAGTCTACAATAAAAGTGTCAGAACGTACATGCTTCGCTAATAAACCTCAGTCTGCATCAATGTCTGGAATACCGTCTGGCAAACGTTCCACTTCATCCTGGATTTGAAACCTCACCAGGCATGTGTCTGGTTGTATACTGTTGCAAAAAGATGATGCCGGTGAAATCCCATATGATGAAACCTCGGGATTAAGGGCATTGTACGAATGAGGACGTGCTATTGCGTCTGTATAATCCAACACTTCAAGATGATTACCTCGAGGTTTGTGTTCAGCTTGCTGGAAGTCACGTAGTGTACCTCGAACAGGAAATGATTGTGTCCGCCTTAGCCCACCTGTTACTCTAGTCCCGTTTTGATTTGAATGTCTTTTATGACCGTTTTTCAATGACGAGGATCGGAACGAACGGAATGATTTTACGCTATTCTTACGCTTGTCTTTGTAGCAATAGTAACGTATCTTTCGTCGAATGTAACGCCTGAAAGACAACCGAAGACTTTTGTTTCGTAATCCGTACACGCACGAGTGAATTACTGGCGCTGACAAGAATATCAAAACAACGGTTGATGAAAGGGCGACATTGGTGGCTTGGGTATTTGGAACGATAATATCAACAATCAATATCACAGACATCGGTATATACACTAACACGAACGAACCTATTAACTGAAATATTGTACGCATTGCCTTAGATCCTTTCAGAGACACACTTGGATTGCTGTTTGGGGCAACCGTTGCTTGGATGACACAAGTCATTTGTATCATTGTGGCCGCAATTCGGTTGGACTGGCTGCGTGCTATTTTATAAATATGCGCGTAACAAAATACCATTATCCCAAGCGGTATGTAGACGGCCACTAAGAGGAACGCACATGTATAGATTTTTCCAGCTACAGATTTGGTGCAAACAAAACAAATTCCCTTCTCCGGTTGAAACTCGTAACGAATACTGCTCAGCAATGGTGGAAATGACACCAAACAGGCCGTCATCCATACGCTTGTAAATATCACACTCAGTTTGAAAGCCTTTGCGGTAAATGAATGATGCAACGGGCATGCTATTGTTTGATATTTATCCCAACTCAGAGCCGTTATTGTCCAGGACGTCATGAGTGAAAACACCGAGAGAAGAAATCCGTATATCTGACACACTACAACGCCGCCTATCCATCTTCCATAAAAGCTCACCGCGGTTGTCGTGAGGTTAATGAGTACGGATGTACACAGGCCGGTGCAACCCAAATGCAGGAGTAATATATTTCGTAGCGTGTGGAGTCTTCTGTTTGGAAAAATTGACACAATCATGAACACATTAAACGCTATTCCTAACGCTACAAATATTACTAACGTTATTCCTCTCGCTGTCTCTGGAACTCCCGCCACAATGACGTCAGTGCTAAGGTGAACGGAAGCGACGTTATATTTTACTGTTCCATTCATGTGTGTGACTGAGAACGTAGTGTCGTTCATATCATCAGAACCATTGTCTAATTCAGCTATCGCGGATTCCGATGTCGGGAAATCAGTTTGAACATGCATGTGTCGTATTGCGGTAGACATCTATCGCTTTGATTCAATTTCTTAATGCTCGTACAACAATATCATTTTGTCTCCTAATAAACGGTTCTTGGCTCAGTTGTACAATTCTCTTAAATAATACACCTTACAATCCGATGACGCCATCTGTTATTTCACTTACAATCGCCTATACACATAAATACACGCATAAATATTCCAGCGTTTTGGAGATAAGATTAAGAAAAACAAAAAGTCAACATCGCTAATTATCAGTGATGTTTATGGCTTTCCTAAACTTGAAATTCACACAAGATTCGTTATTCTGAACTCGATGCCTCGTAGTTATGTAGATTCACGTGCCAAATCGTTATCTTCATGATTTTATTTTCAAGAAGAATTGAAAGTTCAAAGAGTTAAGTTTTGTCTCAACACATTCTTGATGCGCCAGGTAATCCCTGTAGAAAACCCTGATTATCTCAAAGATATCGTCAGAAAATCTTTAAGTGGTAACACCTACTGTTTGTTTCTTCGTATGTCCAGTAAAAAAAAATCCGGGAAAATGTTCCAATTGTGTGCTCGTAAGACACGAGTCTGTAAGAACAATTTTCCTTTAACGAACACTTTAAAAACTTTAAATAATTACACAATTATATTGGCATAATAACCCATCAACGCTTTTAATTTGTATCCATTCCAATCCGCGCTTTTTGTAGCTCGATCATTTAATTTTGCCTGTCAAATAACAATTTAATTTTATTTTGTTCTGTAGCGAATATATAATCCTCCCATGTAACCAGTAGCCTTAAGCCTCATTACATAACATCCAGTGTTCATCGCAACTGCTACTCAGCGACTAATCTCTCTTCACTTCCGCTTTTCTCTGTGCCGCTCAAGGTAAATATACCACTAAACCACTACGCGCGTCTGCTTCCTATCTCTTGGCGTAAATTATATTTGTTCCATTATGTTACTATTTTTAGCCTCTTCTTGTGCAGACGACTGCGAATCACGTTAGCTGGTTTTTGGCTGCTGTATAGATTGTCTTCTGATGGATTAAGCGTTTGCTCCAAGAGCGAAATGAGCAATCTGTATCTGAAAAGACAACGAGCGCAGATAACGTTTTCTGATTGAAATAGGATTTGCCAGGCTCTAAATACGCACATGTGCCTACGTTTAGAATGACTGCGTTATATCGTTTGTCAGATATGTTTAAGGTTATTTATAAAAAAACGCATAATGAAAATTAAATAGGAAAATAACTCAAAATGTAATTGTAAATGTTAAAGACATTAATGTCCATAAACAAATAACACACATTGTATTTGTATATCAATACTCGTTAATTAAGAAAAGTCCATTATATGATTGCATTCATCTCCATTGATTAACAAACAGCAACAGTGTGGTTTTCACATCGAATAGTATAATTTATATACAATCAAAACGCATAAAATTGTGCAAAATAAAGCGTTGAAAACAATATTCGTAATTAAAGGCCACAAGGTTTTGGTAACTACTTATTCAAAGTCCGACGCTTACATCATGAGCACGCTGAATTGCTAATATGAATGATGCACTTGTTATCTAAACTGAATTTGTATATGAAAAACCATATAACCTTCTGCAAATACAGCGTGTATGTTATGCAGCAGCCGTGTTCGCTGTATTGTTTTTTAGTTGGATGTTTCGTTGTTTCGAACCACGAACAGTATTAAAGTCATATAACGGCGGCTAGTTTACCAACACACACTTTTCCTGAGATTGGTGGTTTATCAGTACTAAGTGCAGATATTTATGCCATTAACTGACAACTGCCCCACTTGAATCAGAAAGTAGAATGTAAAAGGCAGAATGCACATATAATTATTTCTTTACCCATCCCCACGCAAGTAATGGTGCCTGGGCGGGGATAACCCCTATCCTCGGATTTGTAGTCCAACGCAATTCTAACTGAGCTAGCCGACGCGACTGCAGCCGTCTACTCTCAGTGCAGTGGCGTGAATAGCAGTGGCATAATGACTCAATAAACTGACATGCCAACAGTTTTAGCTCAACTTTACTACAATTTTGGTTACATGTGTTTAATTATCAGTCATATACTTACATGTATTTTATCGACTATGATCGCAAAACGTGTGCAGCATGATTATATATAATTATATGGTTAATATACCGAGTTTGAAAAGTAGTTACAACTGTATGATCGTTATATGTGGTAAAGAGAAGCTTGCTGTATCACAATACATCCCATTTGTGGCAATTACGCAATATGGTTTACACTAAGTAATGTGTTTATAAAATATAATTATATGTTGCTTAATAACGGCATGCAAAGTCGTACAACGTTCTATATCATTAAATCCGGCATCAAACGCGTTCAAGTGAACATAAACAAACACAGTAATAAATATCCGAATGTTTTGTAAAGCAGAACATTCAAAAAGTTGCGAAATCCTATAGTCGCATCTTCATATACCTACATTTCCTAACATTTCGGGTAGGTCTGTGTTAACGTGATTTTTAGGTAGCTCTGATTTTTTCAATGTTTACCGATACCTACTCCAGCGGCCATAAACTCGCACACATGTTTACCAACTTCAGCGATACTTCAGGTCTCAATAACACTCGAAATATTACAGATATGAGGCGGCTTACGCATTTGAACATTCGCTTTGGTTTTGTTCTAGAGTTAGTTTTGGCACAGTATATGTATAATTTAAACGGTTGTCTATAGAAAATACATTTAGAATTATGGCTGGTCATTCTTGAGTAGAATTTTGTTCCATCACCATTATTATTTCTCTTGAGCAAATTATATATTAATTGCTAAGTCTCCCAATTTAACATTCGATACTAAAGCGAAAACATAATTACATATATTCAAACACAAAAGCTACGATTGGGATGTATAATCATGCAAACAAAATGTATGTGAAAGCTTCTGTTGTTGATTTTGAACGGAATATCATCGGATTGTGAATGCAATATCATCGCGTATTTCATAAAGCTCCATTTATCCACATTGTAAGCACATTCGTAAGAAGTATACTGTTTTGTGTCATTCTTAACCGGGTAACATAACGCACCTATTTGAAACGATACCATCATTAAGAAATTAGTTTCGTGTTTTATGCAATTTTTTGTATAGCATTTTGCAGTTCTCATTTGTTATTGAATTTTCCAGTATTAATTAAAGTGCAAATAATCCAACATTTGCAACATATTTTTAATGTACGAGGTAAATTCTTACTCTTGTGATACCTTTATCTTCCGAAAATAACATATCAGTATTTAAAGTTAAGTATCTTGAAATAATAGAACTCTCCTTAATTGTTATTTTATTGAGCATTTGCCTTTATCACTATACAGCTGTTTATGACTGCTTACAAAACAGATGTATTCACTCAAATAACTCGTGTTCTTACCATTTTATAGCTGTTCTCTGTTATCATACAAAGTAAATGTTGTACGCACTAAATTTTATAAAGTTTTGCTATGGAAGGCCGAAATGTTAGCAACGATACATACATATGGCCGACTCAATTAACTATGGTTCAGCATTTTTTTTGTCCGCATCATAGCGGCATCTTAATTAGGGGTTCATATATTGACGTTTACACGAGTAAATTCACTAATATTAACAATATGTATTCATAACAGTGTTGAAATGATGCATACAATTGCAAATTATTTTAGATTGACTAATTATAAGGTAAACACCACACATTTACCTTCAAACTAGTAGTTTTCTAGATCCCAAAAAGTTGCCGCGAACAGTCTACGCCGATATCGTCCAGCTGGCTTCTTACTTCTTAATCCTGTTAAGTTCACTCACATTTGTGTTAATGGTTCACCCCAAGTATTTAGTAGATCATTACTATATTAAACCGATTAATTTGTTCAATAAAGCAGCTAGACTATTTCATGGAAATCATAAAACACTCACATCGTCATCGTCGAACCGTTATTTATATTCCAGTACATATCACTAGTATCATACAACTGTATTTGCATAAGGTTGTAAAGTTTTTAAATGTACTCGTAAAGGTGCAATAAAATGCGTGGTAAAAGTAGCGTTAACCTTTTAACGTACGTGTAAAGTGGTGCTTTAACAAACGTTTAACGTTAAACGATGAACCTGAAGATATCCACACAGTAAATAGAAGACGTTATTACTTGTTACCGCGCTAAGAAATTCTTTAATTGTATTTGCAAAAAAAAAACATTTCCGTATATTGTATCCATTCGTCATACCAGCATGTATCGTCCATACAGCTAAGGAATGATTGTTTCGTGTTATTCTGGATTACCTCAGGCTACTCAAAAATGGAGAATGGATTATTTCGCAATTATTTATAAGACAAGATGCGTGAAATCCAATAAGGTGAAAGTAGGAAAGGCTCGTTAGGTGGTTAATAAAGACACGATTGTCCTATAAAACCAAGGGGGATACAAGTTGTATTGTAATTTCCAAATGAGCTTGAACCTCGTAAAACCGTTTAATATTTAACTCAAATATGCGTTCATAAACCTATATGCAAATTCCTATAGCCCATCCTAAATTAAAGCACGCGCTTCTATAGAAAATAATCCGGTAAATCACACAATCATTGTATTCGAAGCTTATGCACAATGAATCTAATGGTTGTAACGGTGAGTAGCTATCATTTGATGTGATTATCTTCCGATTAAAATGGTTTACATAAATTTGCATTATAATAGGCTGTATTAAATACAATTTGTTTTTATTAAATTCAGGTATGGATATAATGATACACTTCAATTTCCAGACGTTTTCAATAGCATATTGAAAGAAAAAACCTTTATTTTAAAATGAGAGCCATGCACCGGTAGTTTAGTGTTGCCTGTCCTTTATTTTTGTTTTAGTTATGACAAAAAGCTAACTCTTTGCAAGCACTATTGTCAATCGCTAGTCTTTTATATTATATATTCGGTAATAAGCTCTCCGTATTGTTGAAACAAATATTTGAAAAGCATTGCGTTCCCGTCAGAATGTTATTCCAAATCATCCCCCTCCTTTAATCATATTCAATACTTAATATAAATTAAACAATTAAGTCGCGCTCTAGGAAAAACGGACCTTATGCATGTGTGTACAGTGGCGTCGGAGATTAGCATGTTCAGCCGCACAGGCTAATCAGCGATGACACGTTCTGCCTAGACTAGATTATCTTTTAGAGGAGACTTCCTTCAAACGAAATAGTTCAAAAAAGCGGTAGGTGTCGTCCCTGATTAGCCTCTGAGGACTGCACAGGCTTATCTATGACGATACTTGACGCACATGTATAAGACCGGTTTTCCCACAGTGGGATCAATTGTAGATGCATATTTGTGCATCTCTAAGCTCTCTTTTATCATCAGGTAAATGCACGCATATCGCACGAACACAGCTGTATAAACTTTGAAGTATTCGGGCAATTTTACTTATTTAAAGACGTAGAATTGAACTCGGATAGAATTGCAAAACACTTTTAACCTCCAACACGATCGTCTTGGAAAGACTCTTTACACTAGTTCTGCAGGAATCTGAGATAATATGAGCTGCATGACTTACAAACAAATAGCAATGTGAATATAACGATAGGTGTTTTGTCTGTCTAAGATCGGATTAAGTTTCATTTCACGAACAATCACCAATTGTGTGATATTCTCAAAAACATTGTCGTCATTATCACAAGAGATAACCATTGTCATTTTGCAACGACGACATTCAATTATTTTGCGTCTGACATCGTTATTTATGTATTTACCCATTATGAAACCGATAAGAGAAATTTAAATTTATTTCAATACAAAAAATATCGTACAGTCATGTGTTCCATACTTAATTTAGAGAAAAGTATTATTGTGTTTCAATTAAAGTTCTTGATTTTTTATTTATTGCAATCGATTCTGACGATTTTACATCGCAAACAACCAACATCTTCATACTAGAAACAAACTTACTTATCAGTAGAAAAAGAGCACAATCGCCTTTGATGTGCAATAGCAAATAACTCCATATTTGTTCTGTTTTATGACATTTGCATGCCTCTTCCGCCTACAGTTTCTTATTTCTGAATCCACCAATGTCTCGTGGAACTATTACTTAGAGAGATGTGTCCGTATTGATCAACAAATTTTATATTTCTCGACACTCGAACTGTGTACATATTTATTGAATAAACTGATGTTTATGAACGCATTTAATTTTGTTAAAAATAGCTTCGAATTTGGTTTGGTAAAATAAATTGTAATTCAAGGTTTTAGTTCTCAATTTTGTTTGAAAGTCTATGCCAGGTAAGTTTGTTTTCTCGATTCGTATTTCGTATGTTTCCAAAAAGCAAGATACGTTTCACACAGGGTAAATTATTTGTGCACGCAATTACGGTCGTTGTTTAAGGCTAAAAGACAGCTTCAACATATAGTTGCCTCGTTTACAGTCAAAAGTTGTGTATTTTATATCAAGAACGCACAACAAACATCATTTTGTCTAACAAAAGATACGCCAAATTGTTTCTGTAAGATATAAATATAAAATTCATAATAAACAATAAGAGCATAGATGTGAAATATGCACAAACAGTAGCCAGCTGAATTTTGAAATATTTGTTTTGTTTAATTTAACATCCATGTATATATTTCGATTTACAACTGAATATATTAACAATTATAAAATAAGAAAACTAAACCACTGAAACTCCCGATGTGTTTTAACACATGATTAGATAAACACATACGGTATAAAAGCAATAACGATCGAAAATGTCATACATATGCATAGTATCATTACATTTGTTTAATAGCTTGTATTTGCAACTAATATTTAATGTTTTATAGCCGAGTATCAATCATATATTAATTTAGAGCGGATTAAATGAATTAGTGGGGCTGTTTAAGCAATACTATTATTATAGCGGAATATTTTGACAAGAATAATGCGTTCTCAGTAAAAATGCTCAGATGTGATAACAGTATTATCAAAATAATAAGACACAAAACCTCTGATTGTCTTGTTACAATTCGATAAATGTTTCTGACCGTTTGTATTGTAAAAAATGTGCTGTATTGAATGCTTCTCAGGCTACCATATCTTTCGATAAACGTGTCTTGTACTTCAAGGTAATTTCAAAACTCGTATCATTTTTCGTTGATATATTTAGCTAAAAAGTAATAAAATAAATCCACTGCAGATATTGCTCGTTTGAACGCTATTTATTCTTGTAAATCTGAACCTATATGTATCTGTTAAACGATGTTGATTAAGTTTCAAAATTTGTTTTAAGGTATTAGTCTTACAATGACAGTAAGTTAAAAGTATAGGATATCTAGGTAAATCCGTGTTGATAATGCACCAATGGATTTACAAATGTTAAGTACCAATTATTTTTCTGGTGTTGATGGTTAATTTAAATGGAACAACAACACTATTAACGCTTAACATAAATAGTGTCAATGTATGTGTGAACCAAACTGTAACAACATACATAATAACATTATATAAGTTGTATATGAATGTTGGATTACAACAATGTTTATATACACCCTTCAAGTACATGTTCATAAACTGCTACATATAAAACGTGTATGTATGTAATACTATATATTGAAATTAAAGTATGCACAAAAAGGAAAAAAACATACATTATAACAGCTACTCAATAGCTTGATTCAAACCAGAACAAATGATTTGCATCTTCTCAGACAAAAGATGGGAAGATTGAACTTTACCGGTACGCAGATGTTTATCCCTAGTGCGCATGCGAGAAACATTTTTAGCAGGTGCCCGTTACTAAGAAGATGAACATAACATAACATAACAAGTACCAGCTGCATCTAGTCATTCAGAAACGTATCATATAGACATATAGTAACATATTAAGATCAGCCACATGTAATATCAGGAAGTAGGCGCGATAATAAGTGTATATAGATTACAAAGCATGGTAGAGTATGTTTATATTGAGCTATTTAACATATCAACAACATAAATTATCTTTAATAAACAAAAACCTAATTCCCTCCAAAATATGAATATTAAAAATAACGTAGGTTCGACATTCTGAACAATTAAAAAAACACGCAAAGTACCCCCAAGAATGCCGTCTATATATAGAGATTGAGGTTTCAAAATGTGTTCGGTTTATATCGGAAACTTAAGCATATGTGCATATACTGTTAAATCATTATTATTCGTGAGAAATCAATATTCGTTGATTCAGTGGTTGACCCACCGATACAAAAAGCGTTTTGTTTTGCACATAGATATCAAAATGTTCAAAGACGGGTTAAGCAACGTTTTCCAAAACCACTGTATCCATCGTAGATATTTATCGCATTATATATAACAGTTTGTTTTGCTTATAAAAGTCATTTATATATCAAAAATCAAAGGGTCTTATCGCGGTTTAAAATTATTTGCAATGCATATAGTAAAGTGGAAAGCGTTTTTGGTTAATGTAAAACATGTTTAAATTACTTCACAATTGTATGTAACATAAATAGTTAGAATCTATATCAAACGTGGGCTAAACTTTAAAAAAAAAGATCATAAACGATCATGTTCTGTAGTCAATAATATTTTGTTTAATGCTAGTGATGAACTAAGTATCTGTCTCTGCAAATGAGTCTGCATTATGTGTCGACACGGAGCGCGTCCTTGCATTCCTACTTAATTAACTTACTAGACTCTGGCAAATTGGGAAGAATGTTGAATAATAGCTGCCATTTTCAATAATTTATTGTTTAATTAAAGATTGTTAATATTGGTGTATTATTTGGCTGTGTGCGTGTGGTTGGGAAGCCGAAATACCAGGAGGAAACCCCTCTTGTTCGGAAGGAGAAATAATTACTAATATTTGTCTGTTTAGCCCAACGTATGAACTCCTTTATGGAATTTCAAATTAATTTGATATACTGAAGAAAAATCGCGCTCGTTAACATATTTATTTTCTCACCTCACGGAGAAAATAGTACATGGTATATCCCCGTAGCTTACATCTGTCCTCCATATATCAATATTACTTTATCAGCGACAATCTTCAATCAACTTAATATCAGACATGATAAATGTCATGGGCGATTCGTAACCTCCACACGGGATCATATATTACATGCAAGTTATACATTTCAATAATAACTGTTAGAAAACGACTCGCACAATACATACAAATATTCTAGACATTATTCTTTGCGTTTAAACGAATTCCAAATGTAGTTCTTAAGAGAAGTTTTTTAACAAATGAATCTTACTTTCTTATGCTTGATTGCGTGTATATGCTTTTGGTATTTGGTATTTAATAAATCTTTCCATATTAAAATACACTCATTTATTTTTTTTTGGCCATATTATGTCTCTAAAAAGCAAGGAGGAATTGATTTTCTTTTTTCAACTGATATAATATTTTGTTTGCCACTTGTTTAATATAGTAATTTACCATAACTGCACAGTATGCAAATGACCCAGTCTGATGACGTCTACTTGGATCGATGTGTTGTGAACATAAAACATAAGACATAGTCCTAGATTAAATCACGAGCACTTACATTTTAACACAAAATTAATCAATGCACACACAATTGAAGCGGCAAGTGTTATTGTCGTGAGATTAAGGTAATTCAATAAGATTACGTCATTGTACGTCTTTTAACAACGCATATGGCAGACTGCAGACCACATTAACGTTGGAATACAATTGCACGAAATATAAGCACGCTATAAAAACACAAAATATACCATTAAACGGATTTTAAATTCACACAATCAGCGAATTTATTCACAAGTGAGTTATTTATAAACTTTTTACGTCATGGAATATTAATTTCACGCGTTTCGAAGTATCGCGTGAAATGTTTGTCATACGCGTTATAACAAGGTTACAGTAGACATATACGCGATTTCTATTGGTCACGTTTTGCACGAGGAAATTGTGATAAAGGTTTAGGTTGTGTATAGTCATTCTACCAGACATTCTCACTTTGTAAACATCGATTTTGATATAAAATAATCATTTTGTATGTAGGTTTTTTCACAAAAGAAGAACTGTCCGTTTTTGTCTAAACTTGTAAAAAATTGTACGTTAAAGACGAGATAAATGTTTTATTGAATAAGGCCCAACAATCAGTTTGTGATCTGACACCTGACAAATGGGCACAGGTTTCCAGCGTTCACCGTCTCTGTTTTTCTGGTCGGTCAGTTCACATAAAAATGTTATCAACGTTTTACATACATTTTATGTATTTAGCTCAAATTGTCACACTTTTGTATTAATGCATATTCGTCGTGGCTACACTACGCAAAAAAGCACTCGCCTGGCATTGCAAAACAGCGTTGTTGTTTTGTATAGTAAACGGGTATAAAGTACGGACTGATGTATTAAATGTTGAAAAATTCATTGACACCATACACATATGTGTATTATCAGATTAAAAAAATTGAAAGACGATGGCAGGATTACTCCTTGCAAAAACCATTCAAGCTTGTGGATTGAATTGGGCTACTTTCGGAGGTAAGTACAGAGGTGAATGGAATGTTACCGAAGTGCAATAGATTTCGTTGAGGGATTACCATAATTTTACAAGGTACTATAAACCGTTGTAATTGCTATATTTCCATATGTGTGCATCACATGCACAGAGCTAACGATAATATATCAACGTCTGCACGGTCGATTGATAAATGCATGAACTGTTGTTGTTTTAGTATATTAAATTTCCTGATATTAACAACTTGCGAAGGTGAACGTTTTTTCTTTTTTCTTTGCGTCATATTTGTTTATAATGATATTGTCTTTCAGTATAACACATATTAACACACCCGTTCATTTGTTAGCGTGTACATGTGTTAAACATTAAAGATCTCCAAACTGGCACTAGAAATATATCAACTTGTATTTCACAGGTTAGCCTGTCAGTGGGAGTTAATTTAAGAGTTAATGGTTTCTTGATCGTAGTTTATCTCAACACTGGCGCTATAGACATTGACCTCGAAGTTTTACAGGTGAATGACCCAACTTTACATGCTAAGGAAAGAGAAACTTCCACAACATTATGAGAAAAAAGATGTGTAAGCACACTCTGAATATTTGTTGTTGGCATAAACTTGCCCTCTTAATCTATGATAATTAAATTACATATAGAAAAAAAAACACAAATGTACGCCAACAATCGAACTGATAAAACAACGTTTAATGTAAATCTATCATGACAAAATCTTATGAAAAAAACCTGGCGTGCAATCGAACGGTAATATAATTGACATTTGTTAATACAGTTTTGCAATTAGTTTTGAGTTATAATAATCATATAAATAATTAAGGCGATTATTTTACACACATTCATCATGACGTTATATTAAGAAGAAAACGGTGTTCTTGTTTTCTCAAGAGAAGTACATGTAGTCTTTTACGCTTCATGTTTACAATTGCGTTTGCTGAAACACAATGTTTATTCGAGCGGTTAGACTACGAGAGGATCTTCCTGCTGGTTATAAATGTTATAAATAGGCATTTCCAGCTCAAGTTTTAGAGGTCATTGATCGTACACGGTGTTACTTTTCCCTTATATCAAGTTGCATGTATAAATTGAAAGAGGAGCGTAGGTAATAACTTTGTATTTGTATTAGCCCACATGCGGCAAAATTTGCCCGATGGCTTTAAATAGGAAAAATGCAGATTCCCAAGACTACAAAATGAAATAAATCTTATTGCTGCTTTATGTGCTGTTATTTGCTCTTCTTTATCAACAACCGGTTTTTAAATTTATTAAATTGTATGCAGTTATATTTTTGCAAACTTTTATCTTGAAATGTGTACAAAGTGTCAAATGTATTATATAGACCTTTTAATGTAAGTCATAATTGAGAATCAGATTCAAATACAGGGGTATTTCCCATAAAAAGAGTACCTGATACGAAATCCTATGTCACTAGAAATAACGGACTTTAGATTGATGTCATTACTTTAGTTGTAATAATTGCGTCATGATAAATATTCTTCTAGTTCTATATAGGTTTATTTCTACGTAGGTTACTTGCAATACAGTTATTCATCGTAAATGGTAAATTATAATTGGAATATTTAATTGGTATGGTGTTCCGATGGGTAGCATTCCAATTGCACAACAGGATAAACTGGGATATATGATGGGACTTTGTGGCATGTAGTTTATTAAAACTGTTACACCGACCCATCCAATTTGTTGACCTCAGACGTAATCCTTTGCATGCTGGGAAATTTGTTGTCTGCTAAAATGTTGTCTGCTGAATTTCTAAAATTAGCATTTTCTTCCATTTTTTTTCAAAGAATACTATCAGAATAGCAAACAGTTTGGATCCTGATGAGATGCCACGTTTTGTGGCGTCTCATCTGGATCCAAACTGTTTGCAAAGGCCTTCAAAATTCGGTTCCAGCACTGAAAGAGTTAATCACTGTTGATGTAAGTGTGTATATGTTGTCAAATGTGTATTGACACCTTTCAGTGATAACTGCTGTGTGAAGATTGAGGTATTAGGAATGCAGTTTAACTTGTTTAAACAACAAATGATTTGCGTTTACCTTACAAATGAGGTGACCCCAGCTTGTATACACTTGGTATGTGTGATAGCGCGTTACATGCATTTTTCTGTATAGTAAGTTAAATAAGTCACTTGCTCTAAATAAACGATGTCAACAATCAGTTCTCTGGTTGTATTGTTTTGGCGGTAATTTTGCTCGTGGAAAAGCAATTCGGGTTTGCGTAATCAACCAGTGAACACATTATTTGTCGTAATATTGTATCGGATATAGATTATTGACAACTGTTCTCACGGAAATAACTATCTGCATGAATATAGTTTGTTTCTGTGTAAACTATATGAGCGCTAGCTCATGTTATGCTTCATGAAATCTATATCAACACGTGAACGTGTGTTTTTGTCATACGTTTTAAATGTGTCATCTGGTCGTTCGCATATACACCAAAATACAAGATTTATTTTCAATTAAATTCGTTGTTTATTTTGTTTATTTAGAAGACGTATTGGGTATATATAATTGTTGTTTATTACAATAACAACTGTATTAGGTGTGCGTTAATTTAAACCAATTGATAATTTGCGCTTCAAAAATACATAAATAATACGCAAAAAAGCTAAACCTGGTGTATAGTCAATAGCATTGTGTAAAAACAATTGTAAACAGTAATATGTAATGCCAAGTGGTTTAAATATCCCAGTGGAGAAAATAAGAGTAAGAAATAAAAAAAAAACGAGAACAAGTATTCATTAAGAATTCGTGCAAAATATTGCAGTTATAGGCAACGGTGGTGATTTCAGATGTCAAGTAATTGATAACGCGAACGGTTTGATTCGAGAATCTGAACAACGAATCGGTTATTGATATCCATAATTATCAACACGTACCGTCAATATTGTATAATATAACACGAATTAATACCTATTTTTATCTCTGAAGAAGTGATTGTGTGATGTATATGGATGGTGTCAGCCTATCAACCAGAGGTCTCGGATTCGATACCAATCTGAATATATTCTCAAGATCTCACTGAAAACTACCAAGTACTGGCTATACCAAGGAAACTGACTCGAGAGTCACTCAATAATTATGAGGCTTTCATTACAATCTAGCTCAAATAAAATATATAAACTAAGAATTAAGCTCCTGATTTTAAAAGGGACTGTCAACCACGAATGACGAAAAAAGAAAAGTTCTAAAATACCGTATTTTTTTACAATTATTAGTTTATATTGATAAAAATATCACGACTGGTATATTACATTACTTAAAAAAAGTTCATATTTTCAGTATATTCGGTAATACAATTTCGCAATGTGAAATCGAAAGTACATCGCGAAAATAGGTGACATAACGATAAACACACTATAAATAACGCCAGAAGATTGATCATTTTATATATAAAATATATACAATTCACTACGCATGCACAATTTGCATTCCTGGGTTTACCACGTGACGATGATGATCAATCTACTTGCGTTATTTATAGTTAACTGGTAGTTACCTGGTATGCATACCCAGTAAAAATGAATACATACAAAAATAAAGTAAAAATAAAAAAAAACTTCTTTCAAGTAATGTTTTATACCAGTCGTGATATTTTAATCAATATAAACTAATAATTGTAAAAAAAATACGGTATTTTAGAACTTTTCTTGTTTCGTCATTCGTGGTTTACAGTCCCTTTAAACACCTTCATACATATTTGCTTCTCCCCACAATTAAATAAAATTTTCAATAGCTAAATGCAGAATGTCAGTTAAACAATTCCGACATATGTAAAAAAAACGACTACTGCTTCATAAAAAAGCGAATGAAATTTAATGTAGATAGACAAACAATGATGACGTTGTTAGGATAACAAACTGTTACCTAAAATGTCCGCAATGTTTAATATAATAGTGTATCATATGGCATCATGCTTTGTAACAATTAAGTTTATTGAAATGCATAATGCAGAAATAAGTGTTTGCCTTTTTTTTAGAAAGCGTTTAGTCAAGTGCATTTATTTAAACAATGTATTGGACTTTACGGAACTATTGTTTAGTTTGGCTGCGGCAATATTGTTTTGAAAAAAAAGATGCCACTTTTTTGTCCTCTTTGTCTAAAGAACACTAGTATAAACATCCTATAGATTATAAAAGATTATCATTCTAAGAAAATGTTTCATAACTTAAGGTTGTTATACTTACCCAATGATTAAAGTTTCATCCTACAACCCACACGGATAGCATGATAACGAGGCAGCTACCTGTCAACTTCAATGAGCCATGGTAACATTAAAGAAACAGTTCGTTACCCACTTGAGAGAGTAATTGGTAACGCAACATAAATTTTGTCTGAACCATTATTATAATTGATGTCATCAAACTAAATATATTACATATGTTGTAGCAGTTTCAACATAATATAGTTTAACACTACGGTCACTAACTACTAACTATCCCATTTAACATATACCTCCTTACGATAAAAACAAATACAAATATGCTTGAAAAGATATATTTTTTTTTCTTCAAATCAGTCATTTACAAAAAAAGAAAAACGAAAATCATATGTTTTGTAAAGACTTACATAAACACTTGGTATGGTTTATATGCCTCATGCTATATATAACAATAGAACGGGATATTCCAATTGTCGCTCGGAAGGTTACGGATGTTAACGATACAAACCACATAAAATAAGTCCGCTTTCCCGGCGCATACCGATATTTGTAAAGATCGTAGAAACCCTGAGATATACCGAAAACACAGCTGTGCAATGTAATCACTGAGGTGAAAAAACCTCAGATTACTTTCGGCCTGAGCATTGAACATTTATCTTTTTGTTTTCGAAAAATGTGTGCAGCAAATAATCGAATGAAGCACACATATTAAATTTATGTTTTCCTTTAATTAATCTGACTTGTTTTGAATCGCCTAACTTATGATGTCACGTTATTAAAGTGTATCGCAAACTTGACGTTGTTCATATATAACGTTACTGAATGGGTGCCATGAAAACCATCTGGTTCTCAAATTATAGTACACCACGAGCAGCATTTTTTAGCAGACTTAAACGATCTTAATATTACACTGCGACATTATTTTAGTCAAAGCACTGGTCGTATATACTCATATTTCGGACAACAAACATACCGTAGCCAGGAAAAAGATAAAACACCACCACCATTAGAATCGTTGTTTTATAAATTGATCGATCCTAGACTTCTCAGCAGAAATAATTGCACCCTAGTCATTAGAAATATAGCTCGCCACCACAAGAGCAACTCTATTTTAGACAATAAATCGGCCTTACGCGTCTAATGGGTCATTTTCTTTTAAATAACAATGATATATATGGGACAAAGGCTTCATAATTCAATTCAATAAGTTGGGCTTGCCCCTCTAACTAAAATAAATGAATACTAGAGATGATAAATACAAGAGACCACCATCGCCATCATCATTTTGATAGTAAATATACTGGTGTTACACTTCTCATGGGCAATAATTGTACCCTAGACATTGAAATATAAGAGATCATCATCACCAAAATTATAGTTTTAGCCTATTATAAAAGAGTATTGTGAAACTTTTTCACACCACATGAATACTGTGTTAATCACCTATTAGTAAGCGTTCGCACTTTAATATGCACAAAGTTTACAAACGTGTACTTAATCCTTATAAATCTAAACATTTAACATGTCTTACAAAGTGGCAATCACTATTGAACACAAACTCCATCGAAAACACCCAACTTTTCGGTCAAGACTCGTCAGTAATTGGAGATACCAAAATCAGAACATTCCCAAAGCACATACATAATACCAAAGAATGCATATTTGTTCAAATGTTAACTTTTGGAGTCGAACGCGGGTGATTTTATATGTAAGGGTAGAACCGATTATACAAAACACATGTTTTTTTGGAATACTGTAAAATTAAGCATTTCTGAACGAAAGTTGATTCAAAACCAATTTGGTTTGTAACATAACACGAACCTTACGTTTGAAAGTATCTCCCGATTAAATCTAAATCTATGTGATAAATGATTATACCAATAATTGTATTATTCGTTAAGCCAAATACTCTATCTTTAATTGTACATACAACCACATCGCCTCATTATTTCGCCAATAGATCAGCTATAAAACCAATTGACTAAAAATAAAGCAAACACTTTCACACAAAACAAAACAATCACACGAAGTTTTAAAGCAAAGTTGGGGAACCTTTTGAAATAATTCAGCCGTATGAACCCGCCAATCTCTATTCGATATAATACTTTTTAACAGACATACATTTGTACACCTATCTCATTCTTCTCTATTAAAGAGAGACACGGATGACAAGTGTTTATTCGTATGACTATACAATGTATGTATATTAGAAATAAAAACGACATAACACACAATACAATATAACTTACCGAACATTAACAACTCTTCTTTATTAGTTTTTGCTTGTTCTATCGTGTATCATTTTGAATTATTTGGAACAGTGAATTGTCGTTTTTGAATAACTGATATGCCCCTATCAACCAAAGCAAAGCATTAAAAGTAAGGTGTATTATCGTTTAGGACAAATACAAATACCATTTTTTTTTAGAAAACAAATACCATACCACATTAATTGAAAAGCCTAGCATATGATAGCATTTATCGCGTCGAGACACAGTCAATGTCCTTAATGAAACTTCATCCTAGTTATACATATCTTCGCAATAAAATCATGTGTCATAGTCTGCGCTGTTTTGGAGATGATTTGTATTTTAGACATTTCTAACGTAAGATGAATATTTACGTTGGCTCATAACTTTGGTAAATCTGATTCAACACAAATATTAAAATCCTTATGCATGGGCTCACTGTTCTGAAATATAAAAGTTATGTCAAAAACATATTGCGGTTTGTTTATGTTACATGTTTACCCATCATAGTGTATGGCATTTATTTACATGGAAAGTATTTTTTTCATTAGAAAAATGTAGGCACACACATTTAGTTTGCATTACCTGAGTAACTGGAAATACATATAAATCAAGAAAATAGTCGTGCAGTTTTTTAATGTAGTTAAGTTTAGTTGTTTCTTCTAGTATGCATTTAATAATAGTATGCTTACACGAGTTTACGTGTAGTGTGTTAAATGTTTTTTTCTGGATACTCCTTACGCAAGTGTTTTCTGGATGAATATATATTATAATGTTTATATTGTGATTTTTGATTGACTTTTTTAGAAAACAATCTTTTACACAAAACTTTATATCTAGATGTAAAACCAGCAAATGCTGTGTTCAAATAAATTTGGAAATACATTTTAATATATATCATCTATGCATGAATTGAACAACGAATCCGTTGCCAATCAATACACATTTTAAAGTGAATTACCATATTAATGCAAACACTCAAAATATTAAAATAAATATTTGTCT
Source organism: Dreissena rostriformis (assembly GCA_007657795.1). Taxonomy (NCBI): domain Eukaryota; kingdom Metazoa; phylum Mollusca; class Bivalvia; order Myida; family Dreissenidae; genus Dreissena; species Dreissena rostriformis. Next base: position 134,329 of record VMBQ01000315.1, on the reverse strand, counting down.
CTGTATGAGAATAACTGAATTTAGCAGCCACGTCGAATGCTTTTTTAACAACTTATCACACACATTGATTAAGAATAAACACTTGTCATTGTGTAATCAAACTGACTTTAAAATGTGCTTGATCGACACAAACAATACAGCTATGTAGTGGTTCCTTTACTTGAAGTATTTTGTGATGTAAAATTGATTTCAATGTAAATCTATCGCCAGATAAAATTTGCCTTACACCTTTCAGTTTAGAGCATTAATTAAGGTCTATCCTGCTATTCTTGAGCAAACATATTACAATTCAAATGAGATAACTACATTTTCTGTTCTGTAATTCTTAACGGTAATTATTTTGTTATTTCTGCAAACGTGCGCCAATATCGTTGATAGGTATTTAGAAAATAGCAATTATAACTTCCAACGTTATTCCAATATTATAGTTAATTGCTAATTATATAGATGCATTTATAAGCGCCTGAATGATATTAACTACAAATAAGCATGTGTTGATGGTCAATATTTTAGTGAAGCTGTGTCATTTCTATAAACGCAAAATAGCACTTTCTCTAAATGTATATTTCACTCTATCCATAAATCACGTTTTCTGGGTGAAGTGATCGTTGTATATTACTTTTTCTGAAACTGGCACGATAACGCACATATGGATTGTGTAATGTATCAAACCACACACCGCGTTTGCTTTTGTTACTTTTTTGCGGTTACATCCTGCCAGGAGCGAAAGGTTTCCGCTACTAACACTTTCAAAACTCTAGACTGACCTTACGTGCATTTTATGCAAATAATAATAATACAATCTTATAATCAATCAATATTTTACATTTGATGCGAACTTCACAAACATAGTTTGCTGTTTAAAGCCGTTTGTAAGATGGTTTTATCTAAAGTCTTTTTAAATTGTTGTGCTCTAATTTATAAAAGTAATTAATGAACCGACAATTCCGTTGTTAAATGTAACTTATTACCAAATACACATGAAGTTAAATTTCCGCTACACTAGCAGGAGAGAAGCCTTATTATACAATGCGGTCCTTTATTTATACAAGGAAGCCAAAAAGTAAGACAATAAATAAATGGACTACACAAGACACATACGTGAATAACAAACACCTTAATGTATTGCCTTCGCATGATCCCCTGTGTAAAATATAGTTATTGCCAAACATTCAGTTAACAACAAAACCGTGGACTCTTCTTATAGTTTTTCTGTATTTGTTTTCATGAGATTTGTTGCTGTTTTCAACAGTATTTTAGTTATATCACGGCGGTCAGGTAACCAACTCACACTGTACTTGCACTGGCTGGTTTACCAGCACCAAGTGCTCATACTTATACTAGAAACTGACAACTGCCCTACACAAATCAGAGGTAAGGGGAAGAATGGCTGTACAAAGGATATCATGACCAATCAACACATAAGTTATGTAGCCGAGCCAAAGATCGAACCCGCGATCCTTCCGTTTTTTAGTCATTCATACTTAAATAATACCATTCGTTTTCACGAAATATTAGAATCAAGTTACAGGACGACAGCTTTTACAATATATTAAACAAATCTTATGAACTGCTTTCTTATTAAAATTTCGCAAAACCTAGCAAATATATCAATAATCAATACATTAAAAGCTTATATTGTTCTCCAATTAACAAGACATACGCATCATCTTAAATTTGTCAGTTTATTAAGAAGTCACAATCTAAAAATATACATTAATAAGCGCGGGTTTTTCATGATATATCTAGTCTGATTGTGTGCCGCGTATACTAGGAATGATGGGGCAGATGAGCATGTGTTAACTGTACATGTTTCTGACCCTATTCTGCTGGTTCATGTCGTTCACACCAGCATTATATTCAAATCAAACCCTGTATAAACCCCGGTACTTTCCTAAAAAATAAATTAACGTTAGGATGTCGGAATTGAAATACAACCCCAACTGAGCAGTATCATCGCAAACGTCGATTCTTGTGATTTACATCTGGCGTATGTCCGATAAATTAAATCTCCAGCTAAATCGAATAGTGTGTGATACCATTCTTTCCCAGTTGCCGTTTCTTTGAAGAGAGGGATTTAATTTGATGATCTATTAAACTGGGAATACAATACTCAGAAGTTGAAATACTTAGTTCACGGGAACCTCCTATACAGCATATAAACTATTGATTTCTTTCCCGAAACTAAATGCCACTCGATTTGATAGAATTTCAAATGATAAGGTGTCGCACGAAAAAGAAAAGCATCAATGTTTTAACAAAATTAAACCCTTTTCTGCTTGCAGGTCATAACATATCATTCAATTTTAATTATACAATTATACATATACATTAATTTGTTTTGTTTTTTACATTTGTTTGCCACTTGAATATTGAATGCATTTCACCAAAGTGATTAAAAAATGGACATATTGGCATCATTATTGGTACATTGGTACATTAAGCTAGCTTAGGTAATGAGTGTAATCGTGTTTATACATGCATTAACTGTGTTTAGCCAAGTCCAGCATTTATATTTATGACTTTACCTGTCGATTTGAAATGTGCATCCAACAATAAGAATACTCTTCAGTGCGTAAAATAACATATGTTTATTGTTAATCACGATATATGATGGCTTCCAATTTATATTATGATAGGCATTAAGGAATCCCACAATTATAATAACATTCACACTGGTGCCAAAGCTATGGTTCACAACTGATCAGGCAATCATTAAGTCTCAATGAACATCGGCACTTTTAAATACTGATTAAACTCAAATACTCAGAAGGCTCTTGTTTACATCATTGTAGTGTGTTAGCTCTAAAGTTGTTATTATGCGAATATGCAATACACTAATTCAAATATTCGAAATATATTTCCCATGTGTTCTAAATAACTAACAAATAGTGAAGTAAGTTGTATCTCCAAATGTGACACTAAAACATTTTAAAACGTAACGAAATAGCTAACGTCGCTTGCATTATTGTTTGAAAACTATTTTTTATATCATTTTAACTCAAAAATATTTATATTATAAATTGTAAAATCGAATTATTATCCTCTGAATTTAATTTTATATACGTAATACTTATAGCCTTTTTTCAACTGAAGTGTGTTATATATGACACGATTGCACCGTGTTTGGATCCAATGTTAGCGCACACATATTTATATTGCAGTCTGTATATTGAGTGCATCGCAGACATTTATTCACACAAAATCATTTCATTGAAAATGTTTTCAAAATGTTTTTTCATCACACACACACTGTCCTGTCTGTGCACGAAATTGAATATATACGTAAGTATTTATTTAATCAATAAAATCGCAAGTATGAACAAGCACTTTTTACTTGGCGTGTCGGCTTCACGTAATAGACTGTTATTTACTTTTTTTTTAATAATAAACCTTCCTTTGTATTGCTGTTGCGTTTGATTCGCAATTCTATCCGGTAAATATTTGGTTATTAATTTTGGGGCATCTGTGATTTTCGGCTAGCCTTGAAACACCAGTAATTTGCATTGAGCCTTTGAAGTCGATGAAACCAGTGATTTTTAAGCACATTTACAATATGTTAAATCTTTTCATTTAAAAGTGCAGTGTAATTTAAATTGTATAATTCAAAATTCACATTTTCAAGTGTATATTTCTCGATAATTGTATTTTTGTTTGCTAAAATATAGTTGTGATAACCGATTTCTGTGTCAATTAAATTTTATAATTGATTTTCGAGTATAAATCGCATCAGGTAAAACTGTACATGCATTTGTTGTAATGTTGTGTAAAATATGTGATGCTTTGGACTTACTGAATTGTCAAAATACTTATGATCACACAATGAGAATTTATGTACACTAGGCCTTTGGAACATTCTGTTATAATAACAAGGAAAGTACACGTGTAGATCATCTGTATAAATCCGGATTTGTTCCGTTAAATATTTGGGTTTTAAAGGCGTGTATAACTGTACCATCAGTGTTGGGTAAACACAAACATGACCATTTATCCATTTCAGTGCAACGGGATAACCGCTTTTGAAGTATTTGCTCATGCACAATTCTAATCAATGCAATTAACAATATTGGTCCGGATGCTAAAACAATCAACTGTCTCTTCACTGTGTGATTTAAATACATTGTAATAAGTTTTAAAATCTAACATGCAAATTATAATAATATTGTCATACATATGAAGTAACACTTGAATTAATATTACAGATTGGATTTGATAAAAATGCTCTAGCTGAAGTATGTTTATAATATTTCTCTACTGATACGTGAGGGAGTCAAACTGCACGGGGAGTACTTCAACTTGATAAGTGATACTATGACAGTTGTATTATAGAGACTGTATAAGTTCAATAGACAGCATAATGTTTCATACAATAATACTCTTCGAGAGAGAGTCATGGATATTCCTTCAAAGTAAATGTATACCAAAGATAGTCCTTACTCGCAGGTTATTGCCATTATTATGTTTCTTCATTGAAGCTATGCAATTGATGTGTTCTGATTTAATAAACCGATATGCGTATACAAATAGGTTCTCTTCGTGGAAGTGACAATAATGTTTGAAAAGGATGCTTTTCCGAGAAAATGACATTCGATCACGTAAGTCTGTGGATCAATTTTTAAAACTATAACAGGAGATGAAATTGTTCCAGCTGACATAAGATATCACAAAGGTAAATATTTATAGCACGATCAGGGGGAAGTATTTGTAATAGGAATCATCATATCAGATCGTATATGATCGTGAGAAAGCTTGATAGATGAAAATAGTACATTCAAGCCTTGGTCGTCGCAGTGCAACGATTGCCACTTTCGTGTGATTGGCCACAAACGACGCAATCAGCCACAAGTAAGTTATCGTGGTCGTCCTCTGAGATTTCTTGGTTGGATACAATGTTCAGTGTCTATGGAGATACGTTTTTAATATTTATTTAAAAGTGTTGTTTATATTTGCAGGTTATTATGCTTGATACGGTGAATACAAACTTATTATTATAATGTCTTTGTACAAAATCACGTCATTAACAGGTAGTATATATAGAGCATAGTACATGTAAGTCACAACAGATCGATACGTTTCATTCACCAAACTACATCGTGCCTTTGTTACTTTTATTATTATAGAAATTATATTATTGCACATTCACGTTTTGGAATCTATTATATTCCTGATTGTTTTCCCTTTTAACTGGCAACGTAATTCAGCATTCGTATCGTGAACTCTTCGAAATAATTTCCGAAATGTTGTAGCGATGTCTTCATATATCGCTGCACACTGATGATCATTAAGCTTATAAAGTTTCAAAAAAATACGTCAATACATTTCGATCTGTTAATATTGTTTTTTTGAGCAGCGGAAAGCATGTGCAATCTTCCATTGCAAATAGGTCTAGAAAAGGCAATCATTCGTGAGATAGAGAAGCCTGCAGGTAAAAATTTAAATTTGTAATTAAGTAAATTGACTCAAAACCTCTTTGTTGAGGGCAAAACTAATGCAGTGGAGAAAGCGACGTCAGTCGAATGTACGAATGTTTGAATTGCAGACTTCAAATGAGAACTATGTCATAGATTCATTTCAGAAAACTTGCACTATAAACAAACACCAACGCTCTTTTTGAAAACGAAGCATCATTTTATTTATAGATTACCCTCAATGGTAATGTGAACATGAACGTCTACAAAGCACTAAGCGTATGTTGACTTATATTTGTATCACATGCATATGATTAAAAAAGCTCAATATCTATTCGAATGATGTATTTATTCTTGCATTATCCTGCGTTTTACCATTGGTGAAGGCATACAGTCTCATTTTACATCTTTATACAAATATGTGTTTTAGAATATTCCAAATAGTTTGGCGTTACAGGAAACCACATATTGACACATTCTTTTGATGGCTCGTTGTATATGCCTTAAAACGTTGATTATTATGTTTATTAATTTGTAATTCACTTGTCGGTCTGTCACTTGGGGCTAACGTTACCGTTGCTGAAGTACGCCATATGTATTCAACCTGATTGTCCTATGTTACTGACCCATCTTACGTTCCTCCTCTTCTACGGATAGGTAACTGCTACTTCACCTATGAGAGTATAATATCGAGGCATTTCGTTGATGTTTATGTATTTTAATCAATTTTAAGTACACTCTCGCGCAAGATGAGTCTACGACAGGTAATACAATTTATCAAAACATAATATGAAACTCAAATGATACTGTGTGTTGTGATATGATATTGTTCAAACTCATCGATACTCGAATAAAACAGTCATTTGGTTATATAAAGCTACGCAGCTGAATACATTACAACCTTCCATGTGTGTATCGAAATAGTAAGTGCGAATAATAATATCATTTTTTTCTTAAAATGTTTGTATCTGTAAGAGAAATATGGTTCATACATGCGCTCGTTGTTTGTAGATATGCAGCGTTCATGTATTTGCGATTAAATAAATCTGCAAACCGCCACAAAATGTTAAAAACGTATATTACGGGTTTATAGACACAGAGAAATTAAATGTAATTTATATTTGTATTTTGACATAATATCAGTAAATGTCATGGATGGTTAGGTTTATCACCTTCAGTTATTGTACATGTTTGTGTTTAAACGGGAGTAAAACCTCAATAAATGAGTAAACAGAAGAAATATATGTATTGTTTCTTGCTAACAAAATGAATATTAATATACGACCATCCTTGGAAAAATGAGTTGGTATATTAAGTACAAAAGCTACTAGAGCTTAAAAAACAGCTCTTCATGTGTTTTTAACTACATAGATTAACAGTTGAATCCCTTAATACGTCGATATCTAAGAAATAGCTACACGTGGTTTCTTGTTTTTCAATGCAATTTTAATTGGTACAGACTACTTGTTTTTACTTGTGTTGCCTGACATACAATAAGATTAGTTAGACTATTTATAGACGTTCGCACTGGCTATCAGAAGACGTTTTACTTTGAGGTGTACAGGTGCCTGGTGCCTTATCCTCAAACTTGTCAAAACCTGTAACAGAAAGCGGAGATGTGCGTGTATATTTAATAACACGATAATTGTGTGCTATCGGCGGATTTAGTTTGAGGGCTAAATCAAAACGAATATCAAAACAAATTGAAGCGGCATAAACAATGGACTTCTCCCTTGTACCCTTCACAGAGGCTGTACACAATTAAGCGTTTGTGTGAGGTGAATGAAACATATTTACGATCTTTCTTACAACTATAGTGATTGACAATTGTCTATCGATACATCGCTGTGTTTATAGTTTAATATCTAATATAGATGTGCCATACTTTTTGTATTCCTATAACTTTGAAACCTACCAAACAGCTATCACGTTTAATGCTTTGCATTGACCATTCCATGACAGTGATCCCAGTTGTTATCAGTATATGTTTATCTTTGATGTTCTGTTATATAGCGGATAAGAACACGAATTTTCTCCTGATAGCGTTTCTTGAGTTTGATTCGTTGCTTTATTTTACAGACATCAAAAGAAACGTAAGATAATCAATACAAAGATGTTTGCGTAAACGTTGAAATCAATTAGGATGAACTGCTTTAATCATACGAGAAAATCCGTTTTGCCATGGTCTGTGCAACTCCTTTATTGTGTGATTATTCAGCAAACATTTACAATTCGAATGGCATAAATAAATCGTCTGCTCCAACATTCTGAACGGTTATCATGGAGCTATGTCTGCATCCACGCGTCCCCAGTCGTTGATCGGTATTCAGAAGATACAAATCATCACTTCAAGCGTATTTCCAGTAATATTGTCAATTTCAAAATAGAACGATACGTGAATTTGCTCATCAACCATAAGATCCGTTACCAATTGATATACTTAGGAATTTTACGCTAAAATGTAGTCATTCTTAAACATTTTTCCAGTCTTATATATTACATCTCCTAGGTGCAAATCACGCTATTATTTTCGGCAAAGATGTCTAAGATCAATTTTGACATAGATACGTTAATCTATGCAGTATGAAACAAAATGAACGCAAATCGATTTGGACAGTTTTTCTGAATTGGGGGAATGCGAACACACTTCAACTGTTTAACTAAAAACCAATAACTGTTGCATACTTTCTAAGGATTACAGTTTACTTAATTTATTAAATTAAGCTGTTTAATTATAAACGTACATGGTGAATTGATAACCTACTCTAGAACTGAACATAAGTGTTCACAATTTTCCTCATTATATAGTATAATCAGAATAAACGTGTGTGTCCATTTATAGAAATAAATATTGTGCCTATGTATATAACAGTTACGATGGTGACAGACAGGTTTAAGTCGGTCATAACGTGCTTTGCACGATGAACTCATGATGACCTGTCAGTAGTATAAAGTTGGCTTTTTAACAATTAGTACATACTATTAATGGTTTTTTGTAATATATAGGTGAACTAGAATAAGAAAACTTGATGGAGTTCATATTTTATTTTGTGTTATCCGTAAGTAAATTTAACACTTAGTGTACGTTGTAACTGACATGGAATGAGTTGACTAATTAGTGAATTTATAATTAAAAAAGTGCGCGGTAATATTGTGCTAATTTTTACATTGTTACATGCATATTTAGTCATATACATCCGCGTCTATTAGAAAAAAATAATAATACACGAATTTTAATAAAACTTGAATGTGATTTGTTTGTAAATAATCTTACTTTTAATACTCATTAATATTGGAATTGTTTTCACATCAATAATACGGCAATATGCATTTTTACTATTATTTTATCAAGTAGATGATGTTAAATAAAACAATTTTTAAATATCATTCTGTAAGTACAATATGAAGCTAAAGAAATATCGAAATAGGTAAAAAATGTATTCATGTTACAATCCTTTGTTTTCGAAGTATGAACGCACAATAAATAATATAAATGACTCGTTTTAATTGTATATAGTATGGAGTCTGTTAAATCGTATTACTTATCAATTTGTTCCGTTGATACTTTATTTAATGCACACCTTCTAAATCTGAATGTCTCAAAATGTTTCTTGTAAAGACATTTCTTGTGTATAAATATGATACGACATGACATACATGCAGTGTGTTATTGAACAAACTAATCACCTTTTGCTAAAATCGGCGGTGGATTTGGCCACCAAACCACACGCCGCGTTTGCCAATCTATACATCGACGGTTGTATACTGTCAAAAGGTGAATTTCGTCGACAATGACCACATACATGTCACGATGTACATATTAGAGTTAACACTCTACTAAAACATATAAAGTGTCTATGTTTACCAGACAACCTCCATACAATTTATCACACACAAGCATACAGTGTTATGGAGAATAAACATATTGGTTGTAAAAAAGAGAGAACTTTCCAAATAATAAATTTCCAACGATAAACGACAAAACATCCCTAATTTTACAACAACATTTGTTTCATACTGCGAATAAAAAATGTCACTGTTTCAAAAACATCATTTCTCATTGGCGCCTAGCCAAAATGATTAGGTGATGATAAAGTCTTAATAAACATCAGCAATGTTAGATTAAGTTTGAAATCAAATACTGAGAATGTATGTTTATAGAGACAATGTTTTTTTTTTAGTTTTAAGGTCACATAAACTAGATCTAAAGGCATAATAACGTGGATATGCAATGCATGAATACAATTATTTAAAAGTGTGTATTGTATAACTTTACGAACCAAATGTGTTCTGGATAATATGTGAAGAGTGATCCGAGATTAAACAGCAATATAATACTTGCGACATTCCAACGTAATGCGATGTTATGGACTACCACACTTGGTTTGCTAGTTGTTTTCAACGATAGTTTTTCCATGTCCACAGGAACGTTCATTAAACAATAGTAAATTGCATAATTCATGTATTATTTTAAAGACCCCGTTTAAGCATGTTCTACTTTCCCCTTAATTAACTTAAAGGTTGTTAAATATGAAAAACTCAACAAAACATGATCGTGGTTAAATTTTAAATTATCGGCGACATATTCCGAATCTGTATAGAGAGGACATGTTTATATAGGACTATGTGGCCGTACACAAATCCAGTTTAGTTCCTCACTATAAAGCACAGTGTAGGTCATCGCAACCAGTTACAGCCTTTTCCAGACTGGGTTTCTTAACCGACATCTCCGAAACCACTAACTAATGTTATGCTTGAAGTACACTAAGCCCATAGAGCGCTTTTCATTATTTATTATCTTTTATAAAAGCAAAATGAATACAGTTTATTACATCATAATACCAAAAAATGGCTAAAACTACAGCTCTTTTTCATTACATTTATGGTAAATCAGTGAAACGTTACATGTACGCCATTAGAATAGGCATTGTTGTTACGAGAAAAATCAATATAAATTACACGTTTAAATATAGGATAGTATGCATTAATGCAGGAACTTAGTAAACTTCTGTCCCGATTCGTACTATCTGTATATGGTTTTATTGTACATGTTATCCGAGTCAACATATCACTTACTTACGCTTTAACTATGTGACATGTAATATATTCCTGACGCTATAATAACATGTATTATAATGCAAAAAATGAAATAATAATAATTGTATGAAAAAAATAAAAGCAATTTGTTTGCGACTCCAAAATGATTCAGATATTTATGCAATTATAAATAATGTTCTATCGGATCATTAATTCGGATTGCACCTGTTTTGTTCTTTAGATCTACTGGCACTTCGACACATCGATACGGACAATTTACATTCTAAGAAAGGTTCTAAGGTCTATATAGTGCGTACGCAAACTTTGTGAAAAGCCCGTTGTTGAACATATTTCATGGACTCGTACTCAAAGTAATTACTGCCATGTTTTCGAAGCGGTTAAACTGAAACATGAATATGTTCGCAGTGAATATGTAACATGTGTGAGAGGACCAATACAATGCTGTTTGGGAAACCAATTTGACGTGTTATAGTAAAGAAAAGTATTATCGAATACAGGAATGATGAAACTCAAGAATAATTGTAAAGAGAAAATGTTTTGTTGACCTCCAGACGTCACAATGATTAAATTTAAGGTCACTGCCTTTGAAGTATTGTGGGTTAAAACCGGTTTAATTGCAAGACAAGCTATACACTTAGACCGGCAATAACCCAAATTAAACTTGACAGTTTGAAGGACATCGTTTACTTTATTGCATTATGCAATAAAGATTTTGCTCAGAATGCTAGCTTTCGTGAGAAGTTCCCTTTTTTTGTTACTTTTTGGCTACGTTTTACGACCAAACCTCATGGTACGAAAAACCTTCCTAAATAATTGTGATGACATACATTAATTATTCAAAGAGCATTTACATAACATAATAAATAAATAATATGTTTCTCTTTAATAGCCCCAAAATGGTTTTCTTGTACATACTGTAGTTATCTCTATAAAATATTAAAGATTAAATTCTGGAAATAGGAAGACAATTTAGGGTACAACAAACAATTTGTAGTTTTTTGTGTATTAAGTCATATACAGAGACATAAATGTTAAAATCAATGCGGTATAAACCTTTTTCCGAAAAAGAAGAATCCAATAACAACGGTGTTGGTGTGTTTTTGTTTCATCGGATAATGATCCTTTTTGTATCTTTTAGCTCGATGTATCATCGCTATTCAAGCTAATAAAAGCAGCAGCATTTCGTTAATTTTCTTTAAATATTTTGCTATCGGTGACCTTCAAAACGGAGCATTGTAACTGTCCAGCTTGCGAACCAACAAGATGCCAAACAATAAGCATACACAATGCTCATAAATAAACATTGAAGTAGGAACATGATGCGTGAAATAATGTCCTAGTTGCGTGTCTTGTCAACACATCTTTTCAACATTTGAATAAGAGGAACAAGATTAAAAGTAAAGCATCTTCGCTGACACATGCAAAGACTATATCGTAGATGTTTATTCATAACACTACTCCAAAGACACTCTGTTGGGGAGGGAAAGTTCCTATAAAAGTATATGTAGTGTTTGCTATTAACAACCAATGAATGGCAGACATACATTAATAAGAAATAAATATGATATGGTACTGAGTTTATATAATACAATATTGTTTATGACACATTTTTCTGAACAGGTACGGTAGCGTCATCTATGGCAAGCATCTCAATGTAGCACACAAATACTTGGAGATGCTGAATCTCAATTCTGGCAAATGTTATAACATTGGTCGACACGCATATGGAACAAACATATGTGGTTGATATAAGGTGGGTTTTTGCATAAGGTAATCAATGAAATCGTGAGGATGTAATTTGTATTGGTGTTAACATAAACGCACAAAACATAACTATAATAAGTATCTTCTTTGTCGGTTGCGAAAACAAACATCAGGCGTTGGACATTAAACTTGTAAACAACATATGCATTGTATACTTAAAGGCTGAATACATTGAAGTTAGCATAAATACAACTGTTTGTACATTGGCAAAAATAACCTTTGAATAAATATATACTACCAAATAAATATAACCTTATTTTTGCATACCATCCTAAAGTCCCTTACAGTTTTATTTCGTTCGAGTTGAAAAACAAACGACCGGAGGTTTTGCACAAGATTTCATACCAACCACCCTTGAAAACACATGAAATTAGAAAAAAGTAAATTACAGCAACTGTATATAACATATTAAAATGTAAATATCCATTGACGAAGATGTGTTTTTTATGTCTTCTTCTTATCTTTGAGTTCCTTTTCTGAAATATTGCGAACTATGTATCGTAATTAAACGTATTTCGACGTGAAAATAGCAATTGATATAAATCATCTAGACAATAATAATAACACATTTTAACGAAATAGTCTTATAATGCAATAGCTTAAACAATAATAACGCACTTTAAATTTAGTAAAAATGTACACTCAAAGAACTATCGTCGACATGCTAGATTGGTTTCCAATTAACCGTTAATAAAATAATATGTGCCTATCTACAACTCTTTTGAACAAAATGACAGTTGTATCAATGTGGAATATGATAGGAGAATAGAATTTCCATGATGTTAACATGTCTCGATTCGACTGGGATTTTTAACGGCATTTAACTCCATATATTGATTCACTAGTTGTACCTGTTTATACGTTGATTTGCAATTTGTATGAGTTATTACTTTCAACATAATTGTTTTTGTATTACTTTTTAGTAATACCATGTAATTAGTAAACGTCAATGTGTGCGTACCATGTCACTACGAAGAATACAAACGATAAGCATAATATTGATAAGGTTGCATAACTATTGAGCCGCATTATGCGGAAAAGGTTTTGTGCCAATCACGGTCAAGAGTTCCGCTGTCCGCTTTAAAGTCATGCAAAGTTCCGTGGTATCATAAGTGAACATGCTAAATCCTGACCAGCCTACTCAGGCTGGTCAGGAGCTACGGTGGACTCCTGTGGCATATAACTCATTTTCTAATCATATGCCAATAAACAACGATTTGGGAGTTTTTAGCACATAAAAAGAATTAGCCAGATTGGTTAAATAAACGTGCATCAGAAGCGCTATCAGTCGTATAAAATGAGCAACGTAAATCACTATACTAGCTGCGATTGGGACCGCGTCATATGTCTTTTTGCTTGGTTAATTATCAAACAAATGTACAAACACGGGCCTTCGTATCAGCATACCTTGTAATTCGTATGGCAACTGCGGACATAAAAAAAATCGTAAATTGACCTAGTTGTTTAAGCTTTGTTCTAAAAAATAAACGATGTTCTTGCTAAAAATAATACGCGCAATCAGCTCATTCGGTTTTAACGTGTTGAACTTCTTCTGTTTTCTTAATGAACGTTTAAATACATGCTTTATTGTCTTACCTTCTATCACATCTAAAAATCTAGTTGTGAAAAAAAAAACATTTTCAAAACTGTCGTCTTACACTGATTATTTCAATAAAATCATTTAATTCCATACGTCAGATTTTATTCCGGATGAAAACGAACGCGGCTTGTTCGCATGATAATGAGTTTACGAACTCATACATTTTGAAAGGAGTTTTTGAAAGTTATAAAAAATCATCAACTTGAATCTAAGACAAAGCTATAAATTACATATACATAGTAATTTGTGAATACAAATGAAATTTTATGGTATATTAATTAATGTGTTTGAGATTATTTCTTTAATTTTGCCTAATATGATTTACATAACGGTTATAATCGTTTTAAAGCTTATAATTAACGGTTTATTTTCTTATGTGGATTACCGTCGCAATCACGTGCATTTTGCATGTTTACATTATGAAGCATTTTTTTGTATAAGTATCCATTTTTGTATCAGTTGAATATATTATTTACGTGTTTCTCTCTATTTACATACAAACATTCATTATAATACATTTGTTTATCTCTATACTAAATTTTCATTTTAACACAATGGTTTCTTTCGATTTTAACAGAATAAACACTGATACACCATGTGTTAATGTTTTAAGTATTAACTGAAAAAAGAAGTTATTTTCAAACATGTTGGCTTTTCTTTTGAATTGATACATATTAATGTTTGATGACGAACTTTAACAAATATTTACGAAACAACGAAAATGACCCGTTACTTTTTAGCGTAGATTATTATATTTTTCAGATCTCAAAAAGGTCTGCCATGAATAGTATGCTTGTCGTCGCCATTGTAAATTCAGCTTATCATGTGTTTTTATCTCCGCCATGGGATAGGAAGTGCGGATGAGGAAAATGTCGTTCGTCCGTCTGTCTCGGTTCTCCTTACCTCATACACACTTTATAAGTTGTTTTTTCTCAAATGATTTGGTTTTTGAGTCTATGTGCAGAAAAAAGTAGTCAGTCTAGCCTGCTTGAGGTCAAAGCGACATCTGAAGGTTATATATTCCATAGCCCATGTCCAGTCCTATCCACATCTAAAATGCTATGTATATGATTTTTAAGACAAGACGGTTTGCTAAAATATAGGTATTAAGAGATTCTCCAAAAAAAATGCCTATCATAAGTTCATTGTCAATTAACATTTTTTATTTGTCAGCCTCTATTTTCTAGTTTCTTGTGACCGCTCCATTTCCGCTATACCCTTTTCAGAACGTAATGAATCTAAGTTCAAGTGTTTCGCTAATGCACAAATGGCAAACTGTAGTCACGCCTTCTTAATGTAAAGGTCACTAATTGACGCTCAAAAGAATAATATTCCATTAATTACAGATGTGGTAGTTATTCTAACACTATTAATACGTAATGGATTATTATAGGTCTACTGAAACTTGCCAAAATCATTGCAAAATAATAAAAATAATCGGAGCAATAAAACATGTTTATTGAACACCTTCTTTTTTCTGTCTCTGACTGACTTTACTTTTTTCTTATAATTAAATGCCTATTTCAAGCACGAACAATCAAAATATAGATCACAATTTAATCATTCAAATGCTTCAAACGAGAGAAAAAACTCAGATTTGTTCATTCTGTATCTGTATTTTCGATTCCTCTCGCTTCTTCCGCTGTGTACCGCAGGTAGATTTAAATCGATAACGCAGCCTATTGCACCGTAATGCCTTCTTCTGATTGGTTGATATTTAAATGTTTCATAACATGGCGAGAGGTCAGTGATTGTATTGCGAATCAAGCAGAAGTTTAACTGAACCAAATTATGCCTTTTTACTTCAATTCGACGGTATTTGAGGTAAAAATGGAATTCTTTACTAAAACTGTATGAGTTGGTAATGTTATTTTGCAATTTTACGCAAATTGATGAACATTTAAACTTTCTGGTTTCCACCACGTAATTGGTCGTTGGCCGATAAGACGTTCCAAAGAATTTAGCCCATTTAAAACGTATCTCTAAATTCTTTGCACGTCTTATAAATAAGACTAAACATAACCTAGCACACACTTTAGCTGATTTAGATACCAGAGCATAGTCCGGGGAATAGTGAAGACATTACATCAAAAACAATCAGATAGTGATCGATATTTCACAGGAAATTATGTGTGAGTTTTGTGTGAACAATCACGGACTGGTAAACATACATAAATCAATAATAAATGGTTAATGGCATTGGGTTTATATAATACGAAAAGTTTATCATTCTTTGTGTGGGTAGTTCAATAGCGCATTGATATTCGTATGTAATAACAGCAGATATATGGTCTGGATTGTAGGTATATTTTTATCACTGAACAATAATAAAAATAGCTTTTAAGATTCGAACGATATGTTTCGACCTCAATAGTGTTGAACACATGTTAAACAATTTGTATCATTAAATTAATATATTATTATAATCCAACATAATAATATAAATTAGAATATAATTAGTTTTAAATTTCGTAGGATTAACATATCTAATGGTGTTTAATACAGTTTTATTTAATAAGGGCTTTTTTGTTTCAAGCTATTCTTAAAACAATGATATATCTCAGTTCTACACATAGTTATATTTACCTTATTCTGAAGTCTCATCCAAACAGATGGTTTAATTCCGCGTTTCCTGCATTTTTCCAACTTTCGCATGGGCTGTACACGACAAATATATGAATCATGCAAACTAATGACAAATTAATGGAAAACCCTTTAGTAATGAGATATACGCTACGGCAAACGCAACCAAATGGATTGTAAGTTTCAAGTTTGAACCACGCCTGTTACTACTCTTTCTGGCAGTTTGATCTGTTTTTGTTCTGTTTTGGTTATTGTTGTGGATTTACTGGATAAGCCTACCTTTACTTTACGTAGTATCGTATTATCAATGTTAAAAGTGTGTTAACAATGTCCGTTTGTAACTGTAATACTTTGTTGATGATGATGTTTTAAAACATCCGTCTTGTAAATTTGGAAATGAATTGCATCCTTGCATAAATATCACATCCGTGTCGGTTTACAAATTGAAAATATAAGAAATTATAACCTTGACCTTTTCCAAACAACGGCTTGCTACTAACCATGCTAAACAATTCAATGCAATTTTGAGCAAAGAGTATGGAACAATGAACAACGACAAATACTTTTCAAATACTTGCTCATTTGGTGAATCGAAGCGATATTAAATTGTTTGATAAATGATAAATCTTATTTCAATCGTGTACTTCACCTTTATTTATTTTGCTTTAATCTTCTCGTCGTACCAACTTGTATAATACTATGTATTGTATACACTTAGCTCTCGGTTTGCTTGTATCTGTACCTCTGTATATTTACCTTCAAAAAAAAACAAACAATGCATGCGTAATAAAATGTTACGTTTTCAAGAATAATTGTCGGTCTGCAGATGTTTCGTCCTACAGATCTATTGACACATCTTCAAATCGAAACGAACAATTAAATTCCTAAGTACCTCTCCCAATTTCCTGAAGTATGCAATAAAGCTCTTTACAATGCCTTTTGTTGCAAACCTTTCAAATCATCACACATGTGAGACCGCAATTTTAACAAAGCTCAATAGTAACATTGTGTACTTTACTATGATGCACACTCTTTCGTAGAAACGTCCAATTGTTATATAACGAAGTTAGAACTGAAGTTAAGATGCTGGTAAACAGATGCGGGTAATTTGTTATCCAAGTTATCTTTTTGACATGGCGAAGGCTACAGGCAACATGTGTTTGTTTGGGACGTATGTTTTTTGTGTGGTGTATGTTTACAAGTCATGTGTCTCTAAATACACATAGTAAATAGGCTCACTTTTAAATATAAATAAGATGACCAAGCAATCACATGTAATCAATTTCGTTTACCTTCTATTTGTTGTACAGATACCGAAGATAAACTGTTTTTACCAATCCAAGAAAGAAGTAGAAGTAGTATCATCGTTCAGGTACGAATGTTGTTTAAATTTTAAACATAATTTTCATTTTAAACGTTACACATCATTATTTGTGTTGAATTGTGTAAAGCGCTGTTAAACTTGTAAAACAATATAACCATTATTCAAATATAAATACAGAGAAACATGTAATGTGAACGGTACTAATGATATTCATGTATGTTAATTATTACAGACTACGTACAAGATTGCTGAAGTCTTATTTTAAAAAGGATATTCGAAGTTCCAATATATCAAAACATGGTTCGTGCACTCTTGCCAGCAATCGCCCTGATCCAATAAACAGATGCATTGTAAATGAACAAAACGCAATACGTTATCCTATGATTGATAGTTTATTAAGAGAGTATTGAAAAATAAAATACCACACGCATCAATCCTAATGGTATCTTCTTACAAACATTTGTATTTATTCATTTCACGAAAAAGACTAATCGTAGTTTATGATGTAAACATGATTTGAGACGGACAGTGGCCAAGGCCTATATATATATATATATATATATTAGTGTCGTATGTAACACCAATGCAAATTGCTGTGTTATTATCCTAATTAGGTGGTTGTTGCTGCTTGATTGATAGCAGGTTGTAGCCGGTGCATGTTTAACCTGGTATTTCTGCAGTTGTTTGTGATTACACACGGACTCGTTTTTGATATCCAACAATTGACATCATTACAATTAGTTGAACAAAAAACATTAAATAATTGCATTAGATATCAATCAAGCCCATCTTTAACACAGAATACGTTTGAAAATGACATAATATAATAAACTGAATAAAACATATAACATGTCTAAATCAGTGGATGAAGATATACGGGTTATTAATGCATGTTATCTTGCAATCATGCCCTTTAAGTAATATATTCCTAGTATTGAAAACGCATCACTTTGTGAATAAAACTCATTTCCCTCAGAGAATAAAAATGACAACAATTTAAAGCAGTGTAATTATGTGCAGAGCAATTCCTCGAAAATTCCAAATCGGTTTTCATTCATCTATTAAAAAAGTAATCTACTCGTGAAACTGTTTCTTACTCTGACTCCATTTGGCTATTAACTTGTGTGCATACAGTATAGGTTTGAAAACGCGAATTGTGATCATTAACACTGGAGTAAACGATGCATATTTCCGTGTATTGTCCTCTCCCCGGACACCAGCTTTCCATTTCAACACTGACGTAGCCCATGTTCAAACAATTTGTTTTATTATAATTAAATCATGGGCTCTAAGTTTTTCTGATAATGAAACTTCATGGACTTTGAACAATTGACCAGTAACAGAGTGTTTGAAAAAAAAGTAAGACCATGATATTATTAATATTGTCCATGTTGATAAGATATAACAAGTGCGAAATTTTGATTATCTTGTACATTTTATTTTCTTGAGAAACATGTTCAAGTCTTGTTTGATAAATATTTAAACATATGATGTATTCATGGTTGCATTAATGTGTCATATTTTAGAATGTGGTGAGTGAAAGCATGTGTTTCATTAATGTTCACGGAAACTGATTATATAAGTTAATTTTATCATCTAAGCATATTTCATGCGTCAAATAAATTTAAAACTAGATGATTTATTATTTCGGATAATGCAGTCATATATTTTCGAACTATTTATTGTATTTATCTCTATGCAATTATAATACATGTTTTTTCGTGTACCATTAACAGACAATACACTTAGCACATGGCCTCAGTATCACTTCTAATCTCGAAACACAATGTGCACAAGTAGTAATAACAGTACAGTCTCGTAAATTTGACATTTATGGCAATATAGAGGATCGCTCAACAAATTGTGGATGCGGTGTATAATAAAATACAAACATTTCTTGCAGCTGCTAAATTTATTTATACGTTTCATAACCTTTGTTGCGATAAAAAAACATGATCAATGTTGTTCCATTGAATTACTGTTTTAATTTTCATTTTAATAGTGTGTTCGTGTTGCATGTTTTCTATTTAATTAAAATCTTAATGCAAAGAGTACGGTATTATATACATTATTTAATATCAATAACACCTTAGTTTAAACTACTAGATATTCATATTATTTAACCTAGTGGAAAGGTACTCTTTTCGATTATTTCGATCTTATTTTAAAGGTTATAAATGATAACTATATTAACATTACTTCCTCAGCTTTTCCGTGAAAACGTGACGTCACCACAACAATATAAATCAAATGACGTCGACTTCATTCATAAACAGTGCGAGGACAATCAAAGTGACGTCATACTTCTCAACCGTTGGTATATAGGGGTAATAACCCATGGTTAGCTCCCTTCTCATTCTAATGTGCATGCGTTGGTTATTGTTGTGCGACTATGGTAGAATGGATTTTAAACTACTGTGAAACCATTTAATTTCGTCCGCACGAAATTTCGTCATTTTTCAAAAAATGACTATTTCGTCAGCACTTAAATTCGTCAATTTCTGATTTTGAAAAAAAAAAACGTCGGTCATTTTCCGATTTTTTTGTGAGACCTGTCCGCTCTTAATCGCGGTTGCGATAAATCGTCGTGGGGAGAAGGGGTAACTTGGAAGTCACTTGCAGGAGGTGGGCCCTATTTATCACATGCCAATTTACTTGTCGTTTGTTATCAGGTTTTAGTAACTGGCCCTTATTATTTTATAAAATTAACTCGTTCGTTGTTATGATTAGCGGATTAGTAGGACTGAATTACCATTAGCGACTACCGGTAATGATGTTACTATGAAGTGCTATCGATCTTTTGAATCATTGACAGCTTTGACAAGTTTAACGAGGCATGTTTCATTTAAATATTGTCTGCTAAAATGCAATTGAAAACGTAACAGTCAAAGATAAATTAAATAAGTTATCCAGACGATTTAATTACATGTAAACGCAGTGTATTTGTTAACAAAAATTGATTTTCATTTTCGTCAGATTTTCAGAAAGTCCCCGGGAAGCACGTTTTTTTCATGACTGCGTATGACGCAATAAAACGTTGCTTTGTATCGTATTGCATTCAATTTTAAGTTAAATTCACTCGTCCATATATGGCCAGATGTTTGTTTAATTGATGTTGTAATAATATTTGATTATCGGATATATATGCACATTTGAAAAGCAGTATGTATACAATTATTAATACACATTTCCTTTTCTCAATTTCGTTTATTGTCTTTGTTCTGTCGCGTGTTGGCTTCACCTTCACACCCCTGAAAACACAATACACACAATGGGTAATACTCATTACTATTCTACCTAAACGAAGTCAACGCATTCGATACAGCTTTATTGCATTCGCGTTTTACAGGAAATGCCACGTGTCAGTTAAGTACACTGTATAATGTACACCCCTTTGTGCCAAAACCGGATTTCTCTTGATTGAGAAACAGACGCAGTATGCATGCGTGGATTACGTTGGATTTTAATGTCTCATGTCAACAGTAATTCAGTCTTAATTTTGTTTAAACATTGGACATAATTATTCGTTAGGAACTTAAATTCGTCAATCGGTCTACTGACGAAAATTAATGTCTGACGAATAATAATGGTTTCACAGTATATTTGTTTAACAAACTTACGAATAACATAGCAAAAATGAAACAATCCAATTTTCTTTTGTTTATATATATTTTCTATTTTTTAGAGTCTCTAACAATCAGCGGACTGTTTTTATAGTAAAAAAAGTATTCTTATTTCATGAGTAATCCAAATATCTATCATACCTGTATCCTCTTAATGATTTACAGGCAAAAAATATCTGCAACCTTTATTTGTATATCTGAACCATTCAAAAGACAAAACAATGCCTGTATAATAAAAGGCAACTTTTGGAGGCTTATTACCACGGCTTGCAGCTGCTGCGTTCTACAGATCAACCGGCACATCTACTCATTGATACGGGCAATTACATTCCTAAGAATCGTTCTCACTTCTCTGGAGTATGTACTTAAGCCCATAACAAAGGCTTTTACTTGCAATCCTTTCAAATTAAATTGTAGTCCTATTCCAGCATTAAATGTGTTCACGCGCAGTTATTACAAAGCGACCTATTTACATCGCCGACACTTATAATTTCAATCATTTTTTGTACAACATTCAATGTGGTATGAGAAAGTACAGCTGATGTTAAGATGTAAAAGAATTGAGATGCTCGTAATTAGTATTTAAAGCATGTATGGTGCATTTAGAATGTTAAGTACAGCATGTGTTTGTGGTTGGAAACAGACTAAAAGTCAAATATATATTCAAATGGGCATGCTTTTACAGACTTGTACTTCAATTTTATATTATTAAATGAAAATTACAGGTACATATAAATAAGTTCATTTATTAGTTCATCTGCATTAACTAACCATGAACAATATGCATTGTTTATGCAAAAAAAATTTTTTTAATAACTTACCAGATAACTGAATGACGAATGTAGAATAAACTAATTTGTGTCGAAATTAATATTTTCCGTTATTAAGAATATACACATCTCCTTTAAAGAGTTAACACTTTTGTTTAATATTCAAGTGAAATAAACACAAGAAGCATTTGCAACTTTTCTCATGAAAAGGCTACAAATTATAATAATACATTGATTTGAGACGGGCACTGAACTGCACGCTTCGGTTAAGCAGAGGTTGCCATATTACGTAACACCAATACAAAATACGTACCTTGTTATTTGTCGGAGAATTATTTCCATCACAATTTAACACCCGTTCTTTTAGCAATGGTATGTAAATGTAAATGGAAGTCTAAGTTTATACAATATAACGCGATATTTGTATAGAACAGGTCTGTTTAATATTTCATAATAATATCAGCTGTTACAGTTCTAAATAAAGAACAGTATCAAATTGTTCGATGTTCTAAACAATGTAACATGTGGCTTGACACTCATTGCAACATGTAACATTTTCGTCAAATATGTTTTAATGTTTAATGCAATACGAGTACATGGCATATTGCATGAGACATTTGATTTCATCTACATAACATAACAGAGCACTACACATTTACCAGTTAATAACTCTTTACAGAAATATCAGCCTGATAAGACGCATTGTGTTCCTATAAAATAATGTAATACATAATTATATTTCTTTCGGGAATAGATGACAATCGTTTGAATCATAATGTTTCAGTTTGTACAGTCGTGTAAAACTTCAGTCGCCTAAGCAGCAACGAACTATTACTTGAACCATTCAACAATTGATTTAAAGGTGTGCCCGATCAATATAAGCATAAAACATGATTATGTCTAAAATGGTAATTGTAATGCGTATGTCAATCAGCGGATGCTTAAGTCCGTTCAATAAACATAAAAACGTCGCCAATGATGGATGACATATATTAAGGATTCAGGGAATTGACTAATTATCTATATACGTCGATTGGTCATTTGTTATGAAATGCAACAAATCATTAATCGTTACAACACACTGATTTATCGTCGGTACACGATGACATTGTAAAACTATTAAACTTAAAGGGGTTAAATGGATGACACTTAAGGTAAAAAACTTAATCACCGCTGGTAATTTTAAATGAAAACAAATCATACATAATAAACAGTTTTCGTAAACATTTTTTTTATTATAATGTTGATCTTAATGAATTAAAGTTAAAACAATGGTCATTGTAAACGCCCCACTAACAAGTTATTTAAAGAGGTTAAAATAAACAAATAGTTTATAATGGTCATCTTACCAACATCAAAAATTCATTAAAAGTGGTCAATTAATATCAATTTGGTATTTATTACGTTCATAGTTTCTATACACGCGATAACTGATGGTTCATCTGGAGTGAATCGCATACGCACACTACCTGTGTAACAAACGAACACGTTAACATTAAATTACAATCGTACCAAGACCCTTCGAACATGAATATAATTAAGAACAAACGAAACAGTGTTCAGTGACATTAACGTAATTTAATTTTAAATGAAAGATTGCTTTTTTAAACATATATTTTGTTCAGTGCTTACGACTTTTAACAACGCACATCATCAGATCAGTGCCTATAAACTTCATACATAACTTCAACGTGCCATTATTGTGTTTCACTGTGATTTGTACAGTCGTTGTTGATTTGCACTTAAGCAGCCATATATTATATTTTAACGACCCATTCTTCACTCGCCGCCTACGCGTTATTTACGTGTTCAATAGATGGAATGAGATACTCTCACAAGATTATTTCATTTCTGATATGGTCGATGGTCTAAGGTCACAGACAGGTCGCTCTCGTAGCATCTGTGATGTATGAAAACTACAATTAGTGTTATACCTAGCATGACCCTCTACATCAGACAATTGTAGACAAAATAAGAACATATCATTTTTTCCTGTGTGATAACGAACGAGGCTACATTTAAACGTTAAGAACAATTTACTACGAACGATAAAAGGTTTAGTGATGACTTAAGTACACATGTTTACGCAGATAACTATATCATATTATCCGAATGTATTTAATGATGTTTCAATAGCAGATGTGGGGAATTCCACATCCACATGTTAATATTAAGTCACCAACTTACTTAAATGCAGTTCTGTGGAGGCAAATCTTTATATTAAAATGCATCAATTACTTTAAGAGGTCTTTCAGTTCTATTACTTTGATGTTAATATGTTAAAATAACAATCGTTGCATAAAACATGCAATGACAATTATTATTAAGGCCTTATTTTAAAATTATGTTATAGTATGTGTGTAAAGCATCTTTTCATAGTCCCGAAAAGCGATATGCATTCAGGAAAGTATATAGACATATATATATTGGGTACAAATGGGCATAAACAAAGTACACAACTCACATATAGTGATAAACTGTGAATAATGATGTTAAAAACATAACACTCCTGCAATTGACATGACTTCAGCCTTATCGTTAGGATATACTGGGTTCCAGGTTTGTTTAAATTATATTTTGAAAACATATACAAATCGCGTGTAGATTATACCAAGGAAACCTGAGAACATACTATATATACTTGTAAAACGTGACATTTTAAACATTAATTTGAAATAAATTGGATGAACTACAATGTATTAAATTCAGCGTATATGCGATTCGAAATGACATAACGAACACAATACTAATTTAAAACATGGTAAAGTATATGATGCATGCGTACTTTAGGCCAAAAACTATTACTCACGCTGTGTTGTATGACGATAATGTACTTTCAACGTTATTTATTCACGAAACAAAAATCTTTCTGATTGGATATATTAAAACAAATACAATAACATATATTATTAGTATTACATTTTATTTAATATGTTATTTCTTCTTTCAAATCTATTTAAAATAGTATCACTAACATGCTTTATCGTCAAGACATTTGAAGGCTCAATAAATTAACACTTATTATGTACTGATATATTTCTGGAGTGTTTTTCTATATTTCCACGTCGATTGCACAAAGTTTGCACGAAGTTTGAATGTATATTTCTAATATTATGATAGTGATATTACAAATAATACGCCAGTATTTAGTTGCAATACTATAGCATATATCACGTTTATAAAACCAAATGTATGCAATAATTACAAACGAACTAATAAATTAACACTATAACTTGCACTGGAGGCCTGCAGTACTTCCTGAGAAGCTATCTAAAGATGCAATTAAAGCCTATTGCATAAGCAATGACGCCTCAATACTAATTATGTAACGTTCCGTAATATGAAAACGGAGCAGAAAGCCATTCAAATGACATTTTTACAATGTCTTACAAGTAGACCGGGATATAAATATATGTGAGTGTTCTTTTACCTATAAACACGCCATTAACAACGTCTCAGTGGAATATGTTTTGTTCCTATCATTCATAACGAGGTTCATTACAAAATATTTATATTGTTTACATGTAAATGTAAGAGTGAGTGAGGTCACCAATAGAATTTACTGCGCAATAAAATTGTCTTATTTTAGAGACGGTAAGATACGAAAGCTATTTTTCATCAAATGGTTGGGATATTTAGTCTATCAGCCAGATTGGTTGGGGTGTACCACTCAGGGGGGCAAAACAACACCTATCTTACTTGATTGTATACTTAATATAAAGAAACAAAATGTGACATAACAAGCTCAGTTGGGCAGCTATAAGTTATTATTGAGCTGTTTCTATGGCAACCGTCAGGCTTTGACTAAAAAGCTAGTTTAGCTAGTATAATTCTCAAATATTTCTTCAAAATTGGTTATAGAAAAAAAAGTTTGTGTTCAAATGAAGATTATGATTATTACCTAGTATGATCTGCAGTTAAATATGCAAATTAGTACATTTGCATATCTATGAATATTAATGAGATTGCAAGAAAAGTTCCTAAAATCTAGCGAACCTCCAAAATAGAAGGGTCAATATACACCTTGACCCCCACCCAAAATTGCTACTGGTATTTTAACTGATCCTGGTAGGGTAGATGGTCCTTACAAATATATCAAAAGTTTACCACAATCGGACCTCCGGAAAATTGTTTTTTTCAAGATGGCCACCCAGAAAGCCGCCAAGACCTATTAATGATCATTAATATGTAACTATCCAATCAAATTTGATGAATTTGGTGTCAATACATGTACCTACGTTTCAAGGGGCAAATAACACATAATGATCATCAGAAATTGTTTAACTTTAATATAGTACACACAAATCCAACATGGCGTCGAAAATGGCCGTCAAGATGGGCTCCAAAACCTATTAATGATCATAAATATGTAACTATCAACTTAAATTTGATGAATTAGGTGTTTATACTTAGGTTTCAGGGGGCAAAGAACACATTTATATCATCAGACAAAGTGTAAGTTAATTATGTTACACAGAAATCCAACATGGCGTCCAAAATGGCCGCCAAGATGGCCGCAAAGATGGTCGCCAAAACCTATTAATGATCATAACTATGTTGCTATCAACTCAAATTTGACGATTTTGATGTCATTACAGAGGGGGCAAAGTACACATTAAGATCATCAGACATTGTTTAAATTCAACACAGCGTCCAAAATGGCCGCCAAGATGGCCGCCAAAACATATTTATGATCATAACATATAACTATATAACTATCCACTCAAATTTGATGAATTTTGTGTATATATCCAGGTTTCAGAGAGAAAACAACACATTAATACATCAGACAAAATGTAAGCTAATTATGTTACACAGAACACTGCGTCCAAAATGGCCATCAACACAATACGAAGGACGACAAGTCCATAACTTGTTACTCAAACGTTATGTTTGTTATGTTAAATGCCATAGTTTAGGAGACAAGGAACACTTTAATCGAATATTGGTTATCACTAAGGAGTTGAATAATCATAAAATCCAATTTACGACATTTGGAAGAGAGAATGAACCAGCACATGACTTCNCAAAATTGAGTGGATAGTTACATAGTTATGATCATTAATAGGTTTTGGCGGCCATCTTGGCGGCCATTTTAGACGCCATGTTGGATTTGTGTGTACTATTGTTACCTTAAACAATGTCTGATGATCTTTATGTGTTCATTGCCCCTTGAAACGTAGGTATAGACACCAAATCCATCAAATTTGATTGGATAGTTACATAGTTATGATCATTTATAGGTTTCGGTTGATATCTTGTCGGCCATTTTGGGCGCCATTTTGGATTTGGGTGTATAATAATAAACTTATACAATGTATGATGATCTAAATGTGTTCTCTGCCCCTTGAAACCCATATATAGCCACAAAAATAATCAAATTTTAGTGGATATTTACATAGTTATGATTATTTATAGGTTTTTGCGGCCATCTTGGAGGCCATTTTCGACGCCATGTTGGATTTGTGTGTACTATTGTACACTTAAACAATGTCTGATGATCTTAATGTGTTCTTTGCCCCTTGAAACCTAGGAATAGACACCAAATTCATCAAATTTGATTGTATATTGGCGGCCATCTTGGCGGCCATCTTGAAAAAAATAATTCCGGAGGTCCGATTGTGGTAAATTTTTTATATGTTTTATCAGGTTCAGTTAAAATACCTTTTGTAGCAATTTTTTGGTGGTTGAAGGTATTTGTTTCATATATTGACCCTACTAAAATACTACATGCAATTTTCGGTTCAATTTCTCCCAGACAATTTATGAAAATTAAGCTGATTGATGCCCCATCTTCAAAGGAGAAAAAAATACCAAAAGCTGCCAGTACCAGACTGTTATCAACCATTTTCATATGCGACTGGCATGCATCTTCCAAGATATATAGATGTAGTTTTGCCCCCCCCCCTTACTGGTACACCCCAACTCAATTTTGGGTACTTGGCTGAAGGACTAATTTTGGTAAACGTCACGTCAGGCTTATATTATAGCTGGGGAAGGATACATAGTACTATGCTTTTGTTACATATACTACATATTTGTTCCTAAAACAGTTTCTTAGTATACAATAAACTTGCGAATACTTATGTATAAAACATCAACAATTTGAGATATGTATTAATATAACGAAGACTTCTTGACCATGAAGAGTTATACTTCCATGGCTTATTTTTTTCAAACTAATTGCGATATTTTGTACGAAAACTTGTTCACGTCGATGCCATTTAAATAACGCTAAGCACTTTGTTGGTCATTTACATCACTATCAGGAAAAAAAGGAAAGGCATTAATTCCAAATTTTGCAATTTCATACTTTTGCATGAAACGAGCAAAGTGCATTTTCAATCACCAACACTCTTTGGATATATTTGCATTTCATACATGTTGCTGTATATATTTTATTAAGAGGCAAAATGTAATTAAATAATTGTACTTGAACATCTGACACAACAAGTGAGCTGTCGATATGTGTCATTTTACTTATTGTCTTACTAAGTGTTCAGCAGAAATTTCACGTCTAATTATAGGACGAAAATGAGACTCAATAAACATTATTGACTTGTACTGCTTACAGCCATCGTCTCTAAAATGACATCACCAATATGTGTTATCATAGTATTTGTTATTGGTAATTGTTAGTAAGTACAATTGGTCCAAACAAGGTGTTATTTTTCCTAGACTATAGGTTAAGGTACAGAAAAAAGTGTAATGTGCAATTTATCGGCATTATTCACAATCTGCGGGCGCTATGTTCTAAGGGATGCTTTAAAAAAAATGCAGTACTTACCATCCCAATGCGAGAGTTCGCTTTGTGTTTTACCAATGTCTAGCACACGAACATGCCCGTTCAACATTACAAGAGATCAGATGATACATAACAGTGTGTGGTCATTAATAAATACAGCTAGTTCTGTTCGTGGCAAATATTACAATCAAGTAGTGTTTACATTTGTTAAACTTTTGTACACTCAATTACATTAAACCCGATACCAAAAGCCAAAATATTTTAAAATAAGACTGCATTCCCGTTTAGATTTTGCATGCATGTTGAATTTATTTTCTATTTATTATTTATATTATATAATTGCATGTGGTTTTTTAAACATATCAGCATTTAATTATGTTGTCAATCATAAACCTGTCAATATGTCATATGATTTAGCTCTTGAAAGGTATAACACGTTAATGCCTATGTATTTAGCTTGATTATTATGTGTTAACTTATAGCGAACTTATATGACTACATACGTATGTATTATCAATGTGCTATATTAAGTTTATTTCGTGTTTACTGTCGTGTATATTACATTAATTGTGCTGTTTGTTTGACATTCAGAAACGTTCGTTGACAAAAACTGGATTGCGACAGAGAGCAATAAACACATAAAGGATTAGTACATTAAACGGGTTTTGCATGTTAATACGTTTTACTATTTACGTATTCTGGTGAACGTATTCATGCGTTCAGGACGACAATGGTCGGCGATAGTTAGAGCATAGTAAAAGTTATAGTAATACCTATGCTTGTAAGAGATATCGATCGAAAGTCATTTGTCTTGAAATTAAT
This sequence comes from Dreissena rostriformis, assembly GCA_007657795.1. Classification (NCBI taxonomy): domain Eukaryota; kingdom Metazoa; phylum Mollusca; class Bivalvia; order Myida; family Dreissenidae; genus Dreissena; species Dreissena rostriformis. The sequence continues at coordinate 104,632 of VMBQ01000315.1, read as the reverse complement.
AATTGTTTAAACACAACCTCGGTGTTGTATAAAACTAAGTCAAATGTTAATTACATTCTTATGCCTTTGGAACATACCAAACACTTAACACACTGAATTTATATTGAATAGGAATTGAATACATGTTTATTTATTCTATATTTACTCCGATAACCTGCTGGTATGCGCAGTATTATATGTATATCAAGTAAATGCAATATAAACCAGATAGATTCGATATTTTTGTCAATCAACATGCATTTGATGCATATAATTCCTTAGAATAATACATTCTAAAAAAGTCGTTTCGAGGCAGGCTGTTAAGGGATTTGACATGCTTATTTCACATAATCTGAGAGCCATTTTGGCATTCTGAAATATATTATTGGTTATGTTAAACATACAAACGCAGATAAATGCGATTCCGTGTATATTAGATGAAATACAGTCACATTAATTTCACTGTTGATTATTGTATACCATGCGCATTGCATGTATGCTGTTCTACGCGTGTTCGACATTCCCTGAAATTGCAAGAATATGAACTCACAAGCTATACTTTTTTATGCATTTTACGGCTCAGAAAAAACGGATGTTTATTGGTAGCATTCCATTAATTGCTTGATTGTGTTTAATGTGCACTTGACATGCTTAGTTATCTAGCACACGCTTAACAGAGAAAGGTGCACACATGGCTAGTTTGTAACAAAACGAGCCTCGATTTAGTACGTATTGTTTAGAGATAGAACAATATATTGGTAGTCTTCTATTAATAGCTTGATTGGTTTGATGTGCACTTGACGTGCTTAGTAAACTAGCACACGCAAAGCAGAGCAAGATGAAAAACATTGCCAGTATATGAAATAACGAGCCTTAAAGATAGAACCATGTACTGGATATTTTCTATAAATAGCTTGATTGTGTTTGATGCGCACAGGATATATGTAGTTTACGGACTTATACTAACAAAAGGAAGAACAACCACGCAACAGGAACAAATAAAAAAACGACAAAATAAAGCTGGGTGAAAATACATCAATAATGTGTTATTACTATCAGTCTGCTCGTATACTTCACCTTGTTGCCAGTGTACCCCAACACAAGTACATTTGATTAACACGATTTTTTTTAATATACTCGAATGCAGTGTAAATTGTAACAACAATGTATAGGTATTTGCATATAACGTGTATGATATATATTGAAGGTTAGTACTGTTATGTCGAAAAGCAATTGCGACTGTGTAAGTAAAGTGGAATTAACATAACAATCATGTGAACCACTATTTTCTTGTCATTTGAATTATAATGTATATGCTTTTTGCAAACTTCATCTTAAAAAAGAGATAACGCATGCTCTTTTTTGGTGATCAAAGTGAATATTGACCCTACTAGTGAACCTTTTACTCATATTGTTTTGTTATTTACATGAAGCATGTGGGTACATAGCTTGATGAATTTCGTAACGAAAACGTACTTGTATTTTGTAATAAGCACCTTCTTGTCAGCGGAAGTTCTTCTTTCTCAAGTTATATTACGGCATAAAAACAATCAACATGGAAGGTCTTCCACTGTGAATATTTCATTTGCAAACACACGAAAGATTTGTTTTGTTGACGTTGTATATTAAATATAATCGTAATTTCCGTACACCCGGTCTGATATATAACGATTATATACTTCTCCATTATTCATTATCCAAAATACTCCTTCATAGCTCAGATTACAATTTCATGATGTATCGTTACTTCGTTCCAGTTTATTAAACATTGTTTTATTTTTAAGCATAACTGTTAGCCCCATAAGTTAACACTTAACATGCATATATAGTTACTTTCCTTAGTCAGTAGTGTTCATTTACTGTTGCTGATCAAATATACGTTAATTTCTAGTTGACTTATCTTACCAAAAAAAATACTTTTAATCAATAATAGGGTAATTACAAAAAATACATACATTTTAAAATAGTATAATACGAGGATTGTCTGAATTTTCTGTCTGTGAAGTAACATCAGCAGCTTTTGATTTAGTGACTTGTATTTCTCAAAGTCTTGGTATAAACTGCCAGTGAAAATTAATATCCAGCCGTCTTGACGATTGCCAGATTCTGCATAAAACCGGGGTAAGATAGGAAACAACTGCAAGGGGTGTCTTTTAACTGTTATAATAGTTCCGTACTTGCTTACATAGGAATTTAAATAAAATTCGTATCGTATGATAACATTTAATTTACTGCAATTGTTTCATTACTTGCAATGTCTACATTCACTAATTAAACTACTTTATGGGTTGATATGGTGATGTAGTTTCTAAAATATATATCCGAGGTATTCACGCTAATACAGTATTTGGTTATTATTATCGTCCCACATATAGTCTATCTAAAAAAATACAAAACACGAATTGTATCCATTTGTAGCACATACACATCATAGCGAATCTCATTTAAAATTATTCTTGTAAATGGTTATTTGCTATTGAGTGTTCTGTATATTATTGATGCTTCCTACCTAAACCAACTATATTGTTTCGCGTTGTGTAGGTGAACTGAATTGTGTTTCTTGCTTTTGGCCTGTACAATGTTCGTTTTCATAAATACAATTTATGAAAGAGATAAAAGGGCATGTATGTTTAATTTAAAAAATATATATAATTTGTGTAACTGTTTATTTTAAAAGTTGAATCATTGATACTTTCTAATAAAATGTATGGTTTCGTTTTGTATCGGTGTTATGTTTACGGACAAGTGTTTGTGGCTTTATTACATCATACTGATGTACACATTATGACGTCACTAAGAGGTTAAACTACTTTGAAGACTAGATTCATATAGATTTGTTGTATCTGCCAGTAAATTTAAAACAAAATTATAATCATTGAATGATTATAATTCTAATCACAATCATATTTTCTTTAAAAGCGACATATGTCGTTCAATTTAGGCATCTAATTCAACAGTCATAGCACGGAATGCAGAAATCACACATATATTCCAAAAAATAAATTGTTCACGAATGATCAGTTAAATAAGCCTACATTATTTTAAAACATTATTCTGTTGTTAAAAAAGCTGTGAAAGTAGAAATTAATAATCACAGAATGGTAACTTAATATTTTAATGTAAAGAACATTGTGAAAACTCATACATGAGAGACGCATTGGACATGTAATCAATATATAGTTACTACGTTTAAATAAGGAACCATAGTTCAATGCATCACGACAAAGCATTCTGACAGAAGGTTGCTTGATCTCATTCCGCAATCTCATCATCCGTAAAGGCTTCATGACGAAATCGTGGTTGAGCACTCAATATATGCAATCCACTAATACGAATATCTCCTAGATACATTATCAACAGATCTTAGCGTGATCTTACGTAAGATTCGTAGGATTTTGTCGTACGCTTATCGTAAGTACTGCGAACCGTTTTATCAAAGAAATCGCAGCTAAGATGTCGTAAGATTTGTTCTTAAAGTTACGACTGGGTAAGACCACTCTTAGCGTTCGTAAACTGTACTAAACATGGCCGCCGCACGCGCTTTAGACGTTGGTCAACCAAGAGAGATGAGAATGTTTCCAGAAAGAAAGGGTTTTAGCGATCTACGTGATAAGGAAATATTGACACTTTTGAAAGTATTTAGGTTTGACAACGTTAAATAAATTCGATATATCAATTTCTACATTACACGTCTACGGCAATTGAATTTTTTACTGTTGGGATAGTTAATTGGTTAAAAAGGTAAGTATTTAGTTATTTTGTTCAAATTTTTAATCAAAACAAATGTTTTATGGTTTCTTTTTAAGTAAAACAGTTCATTTGTCATTCTAACTGGAATTTTAAAGGGTGAACTAGAATTCGGATATTGCATATTTCGGACGTTAGTATACAAGTTAGTTGTCGACGCAATTTACTTATATATCTATGAAAGCTACCTTTTTCGCATAACGTTATGAAGTTTTTGTCTTTGTAATGATGCACTGTATAATGTCTGCAATATCTGCCCCAACGATAATNTGTCAAAGTCTTGGTATAAACTGCCAGTGAAAATTAATATCCAGCCGTCTTGACGATTGCCAGATTCTGCACAAAACCGGGGTAAGATAGGAAACAACTGCAAGGGGTGTCTTTTAACTGTTATAATAGTTCCGTACTTGCTTACATAGGAATTTAAATAAAATTCGTATCGTATGATAACATTTAATTTACTGCAATTGTTTCATTACTTGCAATGTCTACATTCACTAATTAAACTACTTTATGGGTTGATATGGTGATGTAGTTTCTAAAATATATATCCGAGGTATTCACGCTAATACAGTATTTGGTTATTATTATCGTCCCACATATAGTCTATCTAAAAAAATACAAAACACGAATTGTATCCATTTGTAGCACATACTTATCATAGCGAATCTCATTTAAAATGATTCTTTTAAATGGATATTTGCTATTAAGTGTTCTGTATATTTTTTATCATTGATGCTTCCTACCTAAACCAACTATATTGTTTTGCGTTGTGTAGGTGAACTGAATTGTGTTTCTTGCTTTTGACCTGTACAATGGTCGTTTTCATAAATACAATTTATGAAAGAGATAAAAGGGGCATGTGTGTTTAATTTAAAAAAAAAAAAAAATTGTGTAAGTGTTTATTTTAAAAGTTGAATCATTGATACTTTCTAATAAAACGTATGGTTTCGTTTTGTAGCGGTGTTATGTTAAAGGACAAGTGTTTGTGGCTTTATTACATCATACTGATGTACACATTATGACGTCACTAAGAGGTTAAACTACTTTGAAGACTAGATTCATATAGATTTGTATGCCAGTAAATTTAAAACAAAATTATGATCATTGAATGATTATAATTCTAATCACAATCATATTTTCCTTTAAAGCGACATATGTCGTTCAATTTCGGCATCTAATTCAACAGTCATAGCACGGAATGCAGAAATCACACATATGTTCCAAAAAATTAATTGTTCACGAATGATCAGTAAAATAAGCCTACATAATTTTAAAACATTATTCTGTTGTTAAAAAAGCTGTGAAAGTAGAAATTAATAATCACAGAATGGTAACTTAATATTTTAATGTAAAGAACATTGTGAAAACTCATACATAAGAGACGCATTGTACATTTAATCAATATATAGTTACTACGTTTAAATAAGGACCCATAGTTCAATGCATCACGACAAAGCATTCTGACAGAAGGTTGCTTGATCTCATTCCGCAATCTTATCATCCGTAAAGGCTTCATGACGAAATCGTGGTTTAGCACTTAATATATGCAAACCACTAATACGAATGTCTCCTAGATAATGAGTAATAAACAATACGCTTCTGGTTGATAATTTATAAACTATACTATAATAATGAATTCCCAGATACAACCTGATAAGAGAAATCGGGTGTATGAATATATCTGAAACAGCCTTACACCAGAAGCAATAAACATCATACTGTATTTTAACGATAAGCCTGTTTCATAACTTCTGTTATATTTGTTAACCGTATAGACTTGGTATTATTTTTTATGAATATGAAAGTATAAATCCAACAATTTTTTAAAGATGTTTTATGAAATAATCTTGAGAGAACGGATGCTAGCGATTTGTTATATATTTGTTGATATTCGTTGTATCCGAACCTTTCATTTTGCAAGTTACGTTGTCACCGTAAACCTAGGGCGACAAAACTTACATGGTACATGGTATGTACATGGAAACATTGTATTATGAATATTTCTAACAGTTACTCTAGCTTAGCTAACTAGAATGACGACAAACATCGGAATGTATGTGTACCTGCTTTGTTCTGTCAAATGCAATTAATCAGAACCGTGTTATTTTTTGGCAAACACACCTGAATTGTTCTTAGTATTTTGTGACATTTATTGCACAATGTGTTGTTAAACAAGTAGCACAAGCCGGAAGTCTCTGTCTTTAAAGGTTATCTAGATGCTAGCTCATACGATGGTAAATTGTTAGCGACTGTGTTGGTTGTCGAGCTGCATAATAACATTAAGAGAAAAAACTGGACATAACTAAATAAGATAACTTTTATGTAACAGTAACTTGTATATACAACTTGTTGAAACCAACAATAAGGGAAAGGTCGATTTAAATATATGTAGAGAGTGATGTCGAAAATATGAAGGGTGGTGAGTCGGATTATTTGTTGTGTTTTTATACTAATTTGTTGCATCATGCTGTTGTAAGTTGTATGCTTATTATAACGGTTTAACGCAAAGTCAAGCTATTTTTCATAGGATTCATTACATACACATTGAAATTATGATCACTAGGTTTGAGTTATTAAGTCCATAAGGTGTCGACGCAAAGAAGCAGGACCTAGCACCCTGGTATGTCTCAATAGATCGTTCCGTACCAATATTCACACATACATTCCCGTATTTTAAAGACGTGCAATTTAGCTTTCAGCCTTGTAAATGAAAAGGTTAACTCTCTTAAAAATGATAATAGTGACCGAAGCATTTAAGTAAGTATAAGTCAAATGACGCACATACCAAAGATAATTACTAATGATTTTTTTTTCAGTCTAACTCAACTTTCATTGCTTTCAATTTGCAATTGGAAGTATTTGCATGCATACAAAGTATTTAACAATATTCCATGGTATAAACGTTCTTTCTTTAAAACAAAAACGCGAACAGCTACCCACAACACATATATATAACCTAAAAAATGGAATTGATATTAGTGGAAACTTTTCATGAAGTTTGCGTAAAAAATCGTACAATTAATATGCAAACATATTATACTAAACATATAAGAATCGAAAAAAGCAGCAACAACATTTTGTCTGTAATCATCTTTTGACGCTGTGATGCTGACCCCCCAAATGGTTTACGTTATTTGTACCTTAGCTCCAATCGTGTGTGTGTGTGTGTTGATCGTTAAACGACTATATATCGATATTTCTTTTTTATTTCACTACGGCTAGCACATGTGTTATTCTCGTAAATCGTAAAGTTTAATTTTACAGTAATATTAGCATTCTTCAATACAATATACAGTTACGAAAATATAACAGAGTTACGCATACAAAGAGACTTTCCTTTTTGTCAGTGATTATACTTTAATACAGTTCTATTTTCATTAAAGTTTAAAAGAGACGCAATCTTCTAATACCATCGTCGTTGACTCGACAAATATAATTAATTGACTAAAGTTATACTAGCATTTACTTCCGGCACACGAACAGCGAAACGTTTTATCGAATGTGAAGGCGTTTTATTTTCAGTCTGCATAAAAAATGGGCCCTATATACTGGATATACACCATGAAGCAAGAAGACACAAGCAATCTTCTAGCTTGTATGTAGTTTTTATTTTGGGAAACACTTCATAACAAACTTTACAATATACCATTATTTCTAACGACTTTGTTGTCATTACCATGTTAGCAAGCACTATATTGGAGCTAAGTATAGTGTCAACTATAGAATTGATGAGACTCCAGAAACATAATCAGGAGATAAATAATTGTATGAGTCTTTAATTCAAGACAAGGGATCAATCGCCTATACACTGCAGGACATAACATACAACGCATATGAAACAAAACAATGATTCACGCGTGCCACAGCCTTTCAACTGTCAATTAACGGCAGATAGGGGGAATTATGGGCTCTCAAAACCAAACACTTAGCCCAGCAATTGTGACAAAAGGGATTTAGACAATTTACAAAGAAATTATACATCAGACACTAATAAATAAAAATACATTCTGGTGGCATAGCCTTGGAAGGGTCAATGCACAAAAACCCCATCGGAAGTTAAACCAGTTGAAAGGCTCACCAGTATACATATATATTATCAAATTGGTATTTCAAAAACCGAGAGCAACTTTAGTTTAAACCTATTTATTTTAGCTCGATTGCATCGAAAGCCGAAGGCTTATATAAACTCTCTCGAGTCCGTTTCCTGGGACTATAACCAGTACTTGGTGTCTCTGAGGGAGATCAAAGGAACGCTCCCAGTTGGGTTCGAACCCATGACCTCCCGGTCGCTAGGCGGACACCATATCCACTACGCCACGGCGATCTTAGCAACTTTATTGTCCTAAACAATTTATGCAGGAGCTCTGACTTATTTAACAGTTATAAGTATGTTAAGTGTTCTTCTACGTGTACCTTACTTTGCATACCAATATATAATCCATTATAATTAACGATAGAAGCTCTGTGGTTCAAAGAATTGTTTCCACAGCACTTTAAAGGACATAATTGATACATCAGAAAACTACAAGCTTGATTGGAGTGCCTTCAAACTGAATATTGTATTTGTGAACGATAAACTTGATCCTTACCCATATTATCAAAATATGTTTGATAACTTGGAGGAAAATCGGGGATTCGCCTCAGCTGTTAATTTGGTAACTAGTTTTAGATTGTGTTTCCAAAAAGGGAAATTGAATAATGTTTTTAAAGGCGTTGAGCACAAATGTCAGCTTCAAAATGTTTTATTTTAAGAGCAGTTTATCCTTAGGGATTACACCGAGTGATTAATCAATCAATGTAAACATGCTGTTTTTTTAAATTATATTATTTTGTTTAATTTCATGCAAACACCCTCAATCCAATGTAATGTCAGGTTATTACTAATTGTACAATACAATGGCTATACAAGCAAAAGCACAACAAGTGAATGCATCGCTGTCTTATTCAATACTTCAATCCATGTTTGTGTCTTTTTATGACTGCATGATGTAATTGAAAAATTCTCTCAACTTGTTAAAGTATCACTCTATTCCAATTGAATCTGCATTTATTAGTGCTTTTAATCTATGAAACCGGACTTCTCATTTCGACTTCAGGATCAATAAATATCCGTTGTTGAAAAAGGCAATTCACGTAAATGCTTAACTTGTTAAATACAGAGAGAAACGTTTTTGTCCGGTTTTCTTTCTGCATGCATTTAAAACGTATTATGTGAGCATCGAAAAAAATACATTTGGGTCTATAATCACCGTGTGTCACTGTGATGCTAACGACATATAAGTTTACCTACTGAATACCGTAGCTCCAATCTTCTGTTTGTTTGTTGACCAGTTAATTAGGATGTATCGATTTGTTTTTCTTACTTTTGAACTTCCAGGTTTTATAGCTAGTGTCTTATTGTCATTATGCATTCAACATATCTTAACACACAAAACAATTAAAAACAATTAAACAAAAAATCCATATACACAGAAGTGATGACACTTTAAAGGGATTTGTTCACAGATTATCAAATTGAGAATGTTTCAACTTTTGGACACAGATTCATGAAATAAATGAACAATGTACATCAATGTGCGAAATAACACTTATGCCACAGACTTATACTGAAAATACACTTTCGTTTCCGAAAAATCATCGTTAGAAATTTATAAAATTATAAAGCGTCTCAAACGCGAAACGATTTAACAGTTTCGATTTCTTGTGTTATCGTTATATTTTTTAACAACACGTAGATGGTCATACAAAGTATAAAATAAAGTGATCCCATGTGAAGACGGATATTCAGGTCCGCATATAATGTAGTCGTAAAGACTCAACGACGACCCGAACATAGACTCTGAATTACACACACATACACTTGAAGACGGATGGCTGAGTGGTTTCGGCGCTTGGCTTTTACTCCATGCATTGGTGGTTCGAGCCCTGGTGTGGTTAACTTTTTTTCCTTTTTTTCTGTTTCTACTTTTATTCTTGTTTTTATATTGGAGCTCTTTAGCTCGGATGTGTATATTTATCAATTTAAAGCATTTAATGACAAACTTCAAAACATGCCAAATCTGTGAACTAGTCCCTTTCAATGTCTATGACAGATAATAAGGAGCTGAACCATTTCGCTAAAGCACGGTTAACTTAACTAGTGCTTGAGTTATAAGTAATATAAAAGAGAGAAAGTACATCAAAGCAATTATGCATCAGAAACACCAACATGATTAATTTAGGAGTCACAGCATTGAACCGGTCAATTTAAGAAAACAATTGTTTATTTCACAAATAATGATTCATGGTTACGTTACGACTAATTGCTTCTGAACTCTCTGCACTGAAATACCTGTGTATTTCTATTTGTATCTGACATTATGGCATAGGTAAATACCCATGGTGCATAAGGTAGGATGACTCTTGTGTTTTAATCATTCAGGTAACCTCAATAGTGTGAGTTGCAAATAAGGAAATAATGCAGTGAACATATGCAATCACCTTATATTTTGAATCATAATATAACGCAACTACGTCATATTAGTAGGCTTGACGAGTTTAAAGCGCCTTCAGAATGTTGCTTCATATGAACTATTCCCGGTACTCCGAACACGTGTCAAACTACGCGAATAGTAGTGAGTTCGGAAAGTTCGGAATTGAATTTAAAACGGACCATAACTATGATCCTTTAAAGCTGCAATTATAAATAATAAACACAGGCTATTGTCCAAAATAATTTATACAGAAGATCTGACTGATACGTATTTTGAGAGTTTATCTTTATAGCAGTCCTGCAATTTGGATATTGTATTTGTTAACGCTGAACTAGATATATCCAGTATTATGAAATTATGTTTGATAATTATCTGAAATATAAGTGGTTGGATGCGAACATTTCCTGAACGGCAAATTCGTGGATTCTGCTAAGCTGTCAATTGTTGACTATTTTTAGAATTGTGCTCCCCAATTGGGCAATTATCTTGTTTTTGTTCAAAAATTTCAGCAATGTGTCTTGCTTCAAAATATTTTATTATTACAAAGATGCTAGTTAAATTAAAAGGTTCGAGACACAGTGTTCTAAATGTATACCGTTCATATTTTTTATTTGTATCATTTAACAAAAATGTTTTTAAAGTTTATAGTTTACATACAACAAATGTAAAGCAAAGTACTTTTTTTCAAAATTTAGAAATCGATGTCTCTATTCCAAAATAAAGTACATTTGCTACTTTTGTATGTTAAAGTCGTAAATGAAAAACATTGATAATTCAACCACCAAATATATAACATGTTCCTAATGCTTTCAGATGTAGGATTCTTTAATGTTACAGATTATCAATATTATAAATATGAACAATTGTATTGTATTTGATTTGATGCAAACATTCTAAAGGTAATTGGATTTTAATGTTATTGCTTATTGTACAATGTAACTGCTATTAAAGCATAAGAACAATCAGTGCATGCCCCTCTGTCTTAGTCAATATTGTAATTCATTTTTGCGAATAAGTGCCACGCTCATATCTTGGTGTACGATTGTAATTGAACATGTAGCTTAACACGTTAAAGTGTCACTGCCTTCTCATTGAATTGGCATGTGTTAGTTATTTAATATAAGAAACCTGACTAATCAGTTCAACGTGAGGATCAATAAGTGTTCGTAGTTTAGATATGCAATTCAAGTAATAGCTTGCATTGTTATATACCTACCGAAAAGTTTTTCCGGTACATTTCACGCATTATTTTAGAAAGATTTGCTTCAACAATGTGTCGTGTTCCCAACCGAGCTTTTACTTTAATAAAGTTATGTCAAGCGCTCATGCATCCTGCTAAATATTCCCAAACAAGAAAAAATACAACAGAAATACTCTTTTGGTTTGCTATTTATACTGACGACAAGCACGAAACTGCCATGATGTGTTCTGCAATACATATACTAATATTGCGTACACAATTAAAACAACTGTTTGTTTTAATATATCATTTCTCACACCCTTATTGTCGTATTGAACTTCTAAATGCATTATACACAATTAAGACTTTTGTAATTGGAATTTCTAATACTAAATATCGCAAATCGTTTATTTCCAAAACGCTTTTTAAGGCGTCTTAAAGTCTCCTAAATATTAGTGCCACTTAATTTAAGTATCTACGTTGTTAATATTTTAAATGCATTGTGTGTGTTTGCGTTGATGGATTATCATTTATGTAATTAACGACGCTTTATAACATTTAAGGGTTTTACCATTTAACCTAAACATCTTTAACAGCATTGTGGGCATCTTGATAAAGTTATTTATTTCTCTAAATATGTATTAAACATGTCAATATCCAGATTGAAAGAATTGTTTTGAAGAATTAGCTTAACAACACCAACATGGTGTCAATCACTTCATGGTATTTATTATTTAAATTCAACGTAACGTGTCGTGTATGGACGTTTAATACTGCAGAATGTTGGAGATACACTGCTGAGTATTATATGTTTGCTAATAAAAATATAAGCCAGACACATCTACAATTTACGATACAAGTCTCCACATGTTTTGAATGGAACTATGATTGAAACAGGATACTGTATATTTGTATGAATTAACACTTCATGACACATGTGTAGTATAACAAAGGGAGATGTTGCTTGAATAAATATAACAAGATACGCCCTACTTTTAGCAGTTCGAGTCTAATTTATCTGTACTGGGACGCCATACATACATACTAAAAAGAGTCACTTTCAGTGCATATTCAGTAAATCAGTACGGTTCAGAAAGTAATGTATGCGTCTAACAATATTACTTGCCAAAAGACTAACTTTATGGGTATTTCTACCTCATGATATATACACTTCGAAGTTTATGTTTACTAAGAATATTTAAAAAGTTAAACCCGTTCAACAGGTTTATATCTGATTTGTTGTTCAAGTCTCGTAATTATATTGTATGGGTTCAGTACATAAAACTACTAACAAGTAATGCATGTTTTATTTCCTGAAAGATCAATTGGTAACATACATACCAATAATCAATTTCTGAATGTCAGATATATGTCAGATTCCGTTACGTATGAAATAACTTAACATTAGATATTTACTGTTTTTCAAGACCAACGAGCAATTTAGGAGTCGAGGTTGTATTCAGTGTTGCTGTCATTAGTATGATTCATATACCATAGAGTCCTGGTGTAATTGAAACAAAGTCTCTTAAGCTGATTTACTGCAACGGTATTCTACAATTTGTGTAAGTGCTTGCTTCATTTGGTGAAACCCTCTTAATAATCCCGGAGTCTAGACAGTCCAAAAAGAAGTTAGTGTTAAAAAAGCAATTACAATTCTATGAAACAGTCTCTTCTCAGCAGCAGAGACTGTAACCAATCAATAGCTCAATATAATTATATTCTTTATATGAGGCTAAAGATCGTTAAGGGTACTATACCTTGTCAATATAACGTATAAACCTGAGGCTTCTAAATGGAAATGTAGTAAATACATTTCTCTATTTATCAACATTGTTATGAACTTAATAATCAAGAGGGTAATAAATTCGATATTTCTTACAATGTAATGGAATAGGAAAACGACCGTTCATAATGGCACTTAGCATAGACTAGTTTTGTAATAGACTTTTATTACATTATCAACACGAGATAGACCGTGTTGTCATACGAGATGTTCACTATTAAATTGGTGAATAAATGAAGAAGTTATGTTAAAACAAACTTCTATGTGGTCGGGTTGCCCCAGTTGGTAATGGAGCCTAGCATAGTTGAGATTGACCATATTGTCATAAGAGATGTTCAGTATCATTTTGAAGTAAATTGGTGTAGAAATGAAGACGTTAATGTAAAATAACCTAAACAAATGAGTGAAAATCTCTGACCCATTATACAATTATGAGTGCAATTTAAATGAAATGTTAACGTGTATCTCAAAGACTTAACTCAACAATTTATTTTGAATGAAGTCTATTAAAGTGTATTTATTTACAGGTTGCATTACTTTATATACACTAAATCCACCTGGAACGCAACACTTACATTTATGATAATTTATCGACTATAAATCGACGGATTTCGACAAAATTTGTAATATAAACTTATACATCATATGTTAATATATCCTATTCATTCGATCTTATCCATAGTTTGAGTATTAATAATTAAACCAGCAATATCATTCTTAAATAAAAGGTCACAAAAGACATCTTAAAATGTTTATTTTCAGTTGCAATCAATAAACAGTCAATGTAAGTCGGCAATGAACTAAAATAGTATCTAAGAATCCTTTCTTGGTTGCTTAGTTTGATTTATGTTCGCTCGAATGGCAGGTTGATACATTTATCTTATCGATAACGTATAGCATAAGCTAAATTCAGATTGAATGTTTGTCCATTTCCAAATGCGGGTCAATTGAAGTTTGCGTTAGCAAAAAAAAGTTTACGGTTTAGCCTTTACATTCAATCATGTTAAACTCGCCAAAAAATGGGGTAACGTTGATGCATAGCGACCTCGTATTAGGTTAGATGCACTTCTTGTGTACTACATTTGAAGAATGTACGATTCGAGCTGGTACTCAACGACATGACTGCTTTACGCGTGTGCACACTTCTTTTTGCATACCCACTTGTTTAATTCAAATAATAAAACACATGTGGTTTTCAATCATAATTTTCTGAGGAAAGAATCCTATGCCAAAGAAACATCAATGTTGTTCGTTACTTCCATGTTCAGGTGCTGCACAAGGAGACCACATTTGCACATAATACAAATGTGTTAGATAGTCCTTGGACGAATGATTCCAATGCATCTTTTGTTTTAATGTTTCTAAACAACAATGTGCACATTTTGAGTTCATATCTTGGGCCTATTAAACAAAAATAGAATAATTTATTTGATGTTTTCAGTGCACACATATCATATACAATAATTTTAAAGTATGTATAATGTATGGAATTCAAATACCCAGCATTAAACACAATTACGCTTACAGACTAATTCAAATGACAATATTACGAAGCCTTATGAGAAATATACGTTACAGCTTTAGCAAGCACAGTGTTCTGAATTAAAATGAAACCCTTGTGAATGAGTCTGGAATAAGACGGTGCATATGATTTATTGCCGGCAGAATATTGTATTGAGATTCTTTTCCGAATATGAAGTTATTTATACATGGAACCAGCCTAAACAGCCTTCAGGGAACACTGATTGTAGCATTGTAAATCTCCAATGAAATTACAGTGTTATATTGGTAAAATGAAACACCAGAGACATTATCAGGAGAGACATGGCTGTTAATCCCCGGTAGCCTTTTAATAACGGCAAAAAAAGCAAACGATACTTTATATACGCGGTGTAGCAATATCAACGATAAGATTACATTGTGAGCTACCAGGCATATTAAACATGACATATGTTTAGATCAAAGTCACGTGCAAATCTTGCGAGTCTTCAAATTAAAATTCCAAAATCAGTTGCAATCTGTTAAATGAATGCTCGAGGAATCTCCTTTAAACGCACATATGAATGTTTAATTACTGTGTTATTTTGGAAAACAATAATTTTTAAGTATTTGTTTACACTTAATGTTGCAACTTGTAATGTAATAATAGTTACAAACACATTTTTCAACGAACTAACGATGAGACAACAATGAGACACGGCAATGAACATTTTAATGGCAATAATAAATTCTTATGGTTATATGTTATGACCCCTAAATAGGAGGAATACTGGATATATGATGGTCAAACCATTGCTAAATTTATGAAGAAGAGTCGATCGTTTAATGTGCAGCACCTTTAGAAGCGTTTTGGTGAAATCAATTTCTGACTATTTAGTTGTCATGTGCACGTGTGTGTTTGATAATGTGTGATAACCATATACAGTTTAATGTGTTTTACTACATCAAGGTACATGGCGTTTAACTTGAACTGCAATGCAATCAGGGTAATGTATATTTTACCTTTTTCGCATTCTTTAACACATATGCTTGCTTTTGCCGTACGTATATGCACGTAAAACATATATTGTATACATTATATTATATTTTGGAAAGAATGCTTGTAACCGTGAAAATGTTCTATAACTATTTGACATTAGCGTGAACTATGGAATGTAAGAGCCAGCAAAGTATGGGCAATTGGCAGCCAATTTTAACCGTAAGGTTGGTCGGTTAAGAGAACTTTGTTATAAATTAAAACAACGTCTTATAAAATTCTGAATAAATGCAGATACAATTGTATACAATGTTTGGAATAACATACGTGGAATCTTAATGCGTACAGTCCACATTCTAATGCTTTCTATCAATTTTCATAAATAAATCATTGAGCGAACGAATAACTATATTTTATCATATTTAATATACCGCTTCAAAATGGCTGTAAAGACATGTTGATTTTCACTCGAAGGTGCGGGCAAATCTAGACATAACCGCGAGTTATTTTGCATCATGTATTTGTCAGACATTCTTATAAGATTACTATTTATTTATAACCAAGGAATTGACACAATTACGCGATGGGGGAACTTCTCATGTCATTGTGTCTGGCATTTCTGGCATAAGTCGTATGTTAAAAATATATATTAGCAATTTACTGAGAGTTCAGGGCGTACGTTTATAGCCAAATAGATAAAGACCATGTCGAAGCCTCATACACATATATTAATACGCGCTTATGTCAGCGGATAAGTCAAATACTTACACAGGGGTTAAATAACAAAAATATAACTAAAACGCATTTTATACAATGCTTTGTTTTGTACTAAACACCGAATTATTTCAGATTGGCTTAATTTTTTTTGTATACATTTGTTAGTTTAACTGTTTTCAATATTGCATATGCTAAATGAATGTTTACTTTTTGTAATATGTTTTAAATGTAATACTGATATCCAATTAAACTCAGTGCTATGCACCATCGTTAGTTATGTCAATAATGAAAATGCAGTTTGTGTTCCCAGGAAAACAATCACACAAAATATGTTTTATATTATATTATAATACATTGAGAGCGCTCATATTGCTGTTTCTGGTAAAAAAAATAACACAGTTGAGGATATACTCATTCATTGTTTATTGTTCATTTCAAATATAATAATAAATCGTATATACGTAAATACAACAGTAAATACAGTTGCGAAATGTAGTTATGTTTAATTTGTTTACGTTTTCACATGCGTGAATTAACACTCTCTCCGTGCGTGATATAACACACAGTTTTGTGTATATTTCAGAAACAAACACATCGCGTAAATTACATTTTCTACTTATACTAAATCCGTTTTGAAGACGAGAATATTAATTGCTAAACCACGGACGTTGCATACAAGAATGAAAAATATAAATATAAGATATGTGGATGCTACCAAGATTATGACCCTTAAATATTCTGGATTTGTCTAAAATTTGTTTCGCATTTCAGACTCTAACTATTATCTCGTCAGACGAAATAAAATCCATGTTTATGTACAATAGGTCATGTTTCTCTAACATATTCGCATCCAAAGACAATAACTGCTACACAATTATGCAACATTACTGCAATGACATTCGAGACTGTGTATATTAACATATAACTTGCTGAGAGACTTATTGCAAGAACAGACTGAGACATAAGAACGAAACGAAGTGAATAATTCACTTGTTTTCTACAAGTGAAAGAACATTCATTTCACACGTTTTTTTTTAAACTGTCGTTTTCTTTCCAACGCAATCATGTAAACTTCTTTTGAGATATTGTTACGTTGGTATTATTAAACGAAAACACTGACTGTGTTGAAAATATATGTGAACATATTTTCATTGGTGTTATAGCTTCTGTGAATTCACCTTCCCTCAATGAGGTATGCCCTATTTACCATGACGTTTCAAGATGATACCCCTAATAGTATTCAAGCTATTGATTACACAAAAATAATGAAGTCATGCCGGCCAGATGTGAAACCTGAAAATACTTGAAATTTGTAGCGCGGGGCAATAATGACACTATATTATTAAATAACTTGTTAATGTATAGATAATGAAATATCTCTTTTGCGATATAACATAATTTGAATGACAATAGATGTTGAAATTGACATTCTATTATAATAAGACCCTCTACATCTGATTTAAGTTGTTACCCTTTGAAGAAGACACCATTGCATCGACCTGCATGCGTTTAATAAATGCTAAATTATGTATGGCATTGATAGTGCACGAACGATATGAAATTATTATCATATAAATTGTATATATTACTAGTGCTTATTTAACCAGCCATACCAATATTTGCCTGAAAACAGAGTTCACATCGTGTTGTTACTGTTATCTTCAGACACCATCCATGCTGAGGGTGCGGCCACATTTGGGTTCATTTTGTTTGATCTTCATGCCAAATTATGTTTTTGAAATTTCGAATATACGTTTCATGGTCAAAGAAAAAATTGATGAGAACACCTTAATACTAACGTGAATGAGCATTGCTTTAACCATGCACGCATCAGTTTCAGTTGTGTTACAAACAAACTATAAAATATAAGTATTATAAGCTTTTACAATAATTGAAATTGCATTTTTTTTTCTTGTTTTGTTAATATTTCTTCACTTATTGTGTAAATACTCTATTCACTAGTTTTGAAAATCCAGAATAAACGGTCTCGTTTTCTCCAATATCTGTGAGTTGGTCTGATTTTATTGTGTATTTATCTTCCTCATCTATTTCGCACAATACAACTGGAGAGTACAAAATCAGATAATTTAACATTTTTAGAGTCGCAAGAAACCACTGCTAAATGCTTACATCTGTACTTCTCAATCATTAGGATACTGATTCATACAAGAAAACACCATCACCAACAGGGTAGCGATACGTTTAAAATATACTGTTTATATCGACCAATCAATGTTTTCGCAATCACAGAGTGGCCTGCATTTTGTGTGAAATGTATAATGTTGTTGTTTTATCAACTTTAGTTTGATGAGTTCCTTTTAATTGAATATCGAGGATCACAACATGTCCAGAATGCTGCTAAAATGTGGATGAGGGAAAGTCAAACCAGTCTTGAGATATTACGTTGAACTTAAAATGTGTTCACATATATGACATATTGTAGATTCGAACGTCTTTTATACTTAAATCTTGACATGCGGTGAATCAGTTTTCTTAAGACACACATTTTCGTTCAAATACCTGGAAGTTTTGACCTAATTTTGACGTCCGATATTCGTTTAACAATAATTATGCAGGTGTTTCTCTTTATTATCGAAACAATCTACTTCATGCATTGGTTTAGACAGTAATTTGATAAAAGTATACATTGTTTGTCTTAATGAACTTTTTTTATATTATGTCTGTTTTCGATTCGTTTGGTATGCGCGACACACACTTCCGTTAAAATTATAGCAATACATTCAAGTATTAACCTGCACATTCTACCGATTTCCCAATGTCATCGAAACGAAAACGTACATATTATGCATATTCGGACTCTCTTAGTTATTCTCTATAATTATCTTTACATTATTTGCTGCAATTATTCTTATAATCGAGTAATCGAAGCAAACAACAGAGCCAGTGTTTTCAGGTGGCTTCTTTGCCCCTTATGTGGTATCATTTGTACTTCACTGAAATGTCATTTTTAATAACACTTCTTCCAACATAAAAGGATGAACATTATCGTTATAATTGCCAATTTTAAAATCTTCGAAGAAACTAACAGATTGATTTAATGCAATTTCTTCTCAAATGCTCATCCACCCACCCAACAAGCCGCACTTACCATTCACAGTAAACAAAAATTGCCGTTCAGCCATTCAACTGAGCTGTTTTGTTTGTAATTGGAATGGAACTGTCATACTTCCAACAAGAATTCTTAGGTTCGTGAAATCATTGCAGCGTGTTGCACTGTGTGTATTGGTAGATTCACTGATCGGAGATATGTTTTCATGTTCTTGAGCAAGAACGCATTACATTTAGTGAATATAGAAGAGTGCGTGGACGGCTCAACACAAAATTATACAGAACAGTGAACGGTTTGCAAACCTAGTCTTAATGCCAATAATGGTAAGACCATTTCTTTCTCCAGGCATGTGGATAGATTCTTTTCTGTGTTTTTTTCTTGTTTAACTACGGGCGATGATTGAACAAACAGGTATTTAAATAAAGCATCACCCATTTCAACTTTCAGCCCAGTGAAGTACACATACATTTTGATTTTAAAAATATATTTAACACCGAAAATCTTGCCATTTTGTTCAAATTCTCAAGAAAAATAGATTTAACAAGATTCAAAATGCTCTTTTTTATTTTTTGTGGAACAATATATTTATCACATGCTCATGTACCATGTTAGTATTCGTGTGTCGTGTGAATATATATCATTGCGGGTAAATTACAATGCTCATGTACCATGTTAGTATTCGTGTATCGTATGAATAGATATCGTTGCGGGAAATCAAAATGGAATATATTGTGCCACAAGAAATAAAAACGAGCCTTTTGTATCTCGTTAAATCTATGTTACAGACCCTATCTGGCGTTTAAATTTTGGCTTTTGCTATAAGGAACACTGGTTATTAATGGGTCAACTTTATTTTACGAAATATGATACGAAATATTCGTTCATTTGGAGTGCTAATGGACTTTAACAATAACATTCTTCAGCAATGAGAGAAAGTGTTAAGGAGAATATAGGACGTACACGCAAACTGAATCATCCATACAAAATATACATTACTTACATTGCTTTCTTTTAAATGTATTAACAATTATAGTTAAGTCAGATGTATTGATTAGCCATACTCACATGCCAATAAATACATACCAGCCGATTGGCTGTTCACAGAGATCTTCTGACAGCTTCATCCTGGTGACTAGACTGTCTATCTTTGGGTGGCTTTCTGTTACGCTTGGTAACAAAGTGACAACTACTGAGCTTTGAAGATTTGCTTGGAACCCATAGCTTAGTATCTGTTTTCTTCTACATTTTCTGGCACTTTTGCAACTTTTAATTGTTTACACTGACATACCGATCGCATAATTGTGTCATTAGGAAATTGTGGAATTTACTTTGATTACACAAAGTCCTTTCTATTATTTGCAGACCATTGTTACGCCAACACATCAATAGAAACAACACAAATGCAGAGGCAATACTTGTTTTGCTGAAAATGTTATCTTCATTGTTAACAATACAATCGATATCTGGGGCACATCAGTGCACCCCCTAATCGGTTGCGTTTGGTCACACGATTTTTGTTATCATTGATAACTGCCCGAAATGTGTGTAACGTAATCTAACGAGATAATTTTACGTGTGTAATATTTTAGAAATAAATCACGAAATTCTTTTTAAATATTTAGTAAAGGCGAGCACGCCTCGCTAATGATTGAATAACATAGATACACCCTGTTTGAATTCGCGTTATCTCTTTACGATAGGCGCCATGCCGAGATTTAAACTAAATTAACTGATCATCTGAGAATACTTATATATGCACTAAACGCAAATCAAATCGTAAATTCATTAGAACGCTCTATTCAAAATTCAAGGCAACATCAATTCCAAAAGTTAAATAGAAGGTTAGGATTCGTAAATGCATTATTGTTTTGTATGGATGGTTTTTCGTGTGTTGGCTTTTGGCGGAAGCCAAAGCCTGTTGAGAGTGGACAATCAGAAAATGGTAGTTGGGAGAACCTGTGTATTGTGAGCTCCTGAAAACAACCATTCTTTCAATGTTTGGTGCAGTTAAAATGCAATTTCTACTTTTCCTACTTTATGATTATATTTTGTATTATGAATTAATGTTCTCATGATTTCAAAAGAACAGTTACTGGTGCAGTGTCCAAAATCCGCCACCCACTCTATTAGCATTTAAAATGGTGAAAATCGTGTTGCTAGTATTGATCAATACTGTAACAGAAGAGTTAATTTACAACACTGACAATTGTGTCGCATTAATCCGGCATTTTTTAAATATTTGATCACTTGTGTGCCGGTGACCCCAACACGTAAATATATTTCATTAGGAAAATGTATTTTCATAATGCGTATGCGAACATTTGAGGTAATGTGTTGTTATCCCCACGCTTTTTGAAAAGCGTGGGGATATTGTGGTTATCTCCGCCGTCCGCCTGTCTGTCCGTCTGTCCGTCCGTCCTGGCCACTATCTCCTCCTTCACTAGAACCTTGAAACTTACACACATGGCAGCTATGTGCATATGTGCGATCCTGCACTATTTGGAATTTTGATCTGACCCCTGGGTCAAAAGTTATTGGGGTTGGGGTGGGGCCGGGTCAGAGATTTGCACTCATTTTTTTAGGGTATTTTACATTCTCTTCTTCATTTCTACACCGATTCACTTCAAATTGATACTGGACCTCTCTTATGACAATACGGTCAATCTCAACCATGCATGGCCCCATTCCCAAACCTGGGGCGCCCCGCCCACATGGACCACACCCACTCAAAGTTGCCTTTTACTATAATTTCTTCATTTCTACACCGATTCACTTCAAATTGATACTGAACATCTCTTATGACAATACGGTCAATCTCAACTATGCATGGCCCCATTACCAACCCTGGGGCGCCCTGCCCACATAGGTCACACCCACCCAAAAATGCCTTTTACTATAACTTCTTCATTTCTACACCAATTCACTTCTAATTTGTACTGAACTTCTCTTATGACAATACGGTCAATCTCAACTATGCATGGCCCCATTTCCAACCCTGGGCACACCTAGGTCAAACATTCGGCGTGGGGGTACGCGTCGGCCTCTGCCGCGCCATTTCTAGTTTCCTTTGTAACATCGAGTCATCGTGTTATGCAAATTCATATTTATTGTAATTTAATAAATAAAGTAAAACTTTCACTTAAACACTAAAGCACGCGTTGATTTGTGTACTCAATAAATATGTTATCGTTCAAAACGTGACACGTCCCCACACAAATGACATCAGTACTTTGTCTTGCAATGTAAAAGTCTAAATAATAAATAGATAATATTTTAATAATAATAAAAGAAGAAAACAAACAACAACTAATTCTGACCGACTCACAGCGTTAACAAGTTTAAATAAATAGCTATTATGATTTTTGTTAGGAGTACTGTTTAAAACGATGACATTTTTGTATTACAGTTTCTAAAATTCCAACTCATTCATTATGTTGCCATTTTGCTGTACATGCAATTCCGAATAAAATATAACCATCATCAGAGAATTTCTTATACTATTTTAATATTAATTTGATTAACCAAGGAAAATCAGTTCAACAAATTCTTGGACTGATTAAAAGACAGTTCATCCATCGATTGTATACATTCAAACACCAGAAATCATAAATATGCTATGTTAGAAGCGAATAATGTAGATGCTGTTTAAAAACCATCAAATGTTTTACTTCTCAAATACTCCCATGATACGATATCTGATATGAGCTTGTGAAATGTATCAGTTATTCCTCGTATCATTGACTTATGAATAATAAACAGGTCTCTAGAGCTGTCTCTGAACAAGGATACTTCCACAACAAAATGATGAGTTGTTCAACAGAAACAATGAAGCGTTCGAGACAAATAAAAATATTTGATTCCTATTTCGATATTATCACATGCGAGTGGAAAAAGAAGGATAACACAAACGTATTTGTCCATATTAGTTTAGTTTTTTTGCCAAACACCTAGAGCAAATAAAAGATATAAAACGAACACAAACACCAAACTTAAAATATATTTGATCATTAAAAACTAGTGTTATTGTATTTAATGGGCTGAAGGTACTTGCTGTGATCGGTCGACTAAGATTGTTGCCTAAGATTGTTGAGGATAGGCCTTCAGTTGTTACAGCTGACCGAATGATAGAACAAACAAAATCTACCCACTCTGCTCTTCATTCGTCATCCAAAGTATATGAGCGTGTTTCAGTAGTATGTATAAGAATATCTAAATTACAAAACAACCACATTACCGCAGCTCAATATCATTTTCATCACATTACCATCATCACAATCATCATCATAAACACGGTCATATTCAAGGACTTGCATCCGTATAACTCAGACCTTGTAACAAATGATAAATGGTAGTTAATTTTATGCGTTATGAATGCACAGTTTCAGCCAATGCAAAGCCTCGTTTCGTAAACGTTGTCCGATCCGTACGTTTAGTTCACGTTCAAGCGGCATCATATAGATAATTAGCTAACAACCCGTTTGTCTTTTGTTTTATAATTTACTCATGGACCAAACACACTCACGGCTCCCACACACGATTATATCAGCGCAAATGAGAACATTTAATGAGATAACACTTGCATCTGTCTTCATCATTGAATCCTTACGCCTTTAGAAGAACAGTTAACATACATCCATTTCAATTTTGCAATAAGTTAAACAACATGGAAACAACCAAAACTAAGTCCTTCCTCATAAAAAAGCTAGTAAAAACGTCTCGTTAAAGAACAGATGAAAAAACAGATGAGTCATACAATGTTTCTCATTTGTTATTTAGTTGTACAGGTAAATTCTGCATCCATGTTAAATTCTGTTATTTCTTTACGGTGAAAATTTGATGTATCAGT
This sequence comes from Dreissena rostriformis, assembly GCA_007657795.1. NCBI lineage: Eukaryota > Metazoa > Mollusca > Bivalvia > Myida > Dreissenidae > Dreissena > Dreissena rostriformis. The sequence continues at coordinate 80,358 of VMBQ01000315.1, read as the reverse complement.
GCTTCGGTTAATGTATGAATATTAAAAAATTAATATAGTAAACATCACCTGAACCGGCAAGCGAGAAACATTATTAAAGCACGCGGTCCCTTTTTTAGGGCACGTAATCACCAAATTACAAAATAGTTTGACACAGTGCACACGGGCTAAACACAAAAAAAGACACACGAGTTATTTAAACTAGGGTGTGTTAAACTAATATCACCCATGTCATGTGTAAAACATATTCATACACAACTATAACGTCATCTACTGGTGTGTGGTATCGCAATTATTTAAAACTAGACGTATGTATGTGTGCATTGTGCAGGAAATAGTACAAAACCCGAAATAGCATTCATGCTTTTTAAGGAATCATTATTCAAGCGGACTAATTTCTCAAAAGTTATATGTAAGCAACAGATCCATAGCATCAACATACATTGTTTGATACGAGATCTTGTTAGTAAATGCTTATACGTATGTTTTATTTTATGGTGTTATTTATCTTAATTTCCAGAGTCAATTAACATTCTGAATGCAAGCAGCGAACTAATGATGTATTGACCGTTGCAAAATACACGTAGTACCGCATTATGGAAGATGCTTTATTTGTTGCAAAACGATTGATCGTGTGAAATATATTGTGTTTATGTGTTTACAAATGTCATGCGAAGGAATAGTTTTCACCTGGGTAAACCAAATAATTGAGCCGCGCTCTGGAAAAACGGGTTTAAATGCATGTACGTAGAGTGTCGTCCTATATTAGTCTGTGAACTCCGCACATGTTAACATGCTATCATAATTTATGACGATATATATTGCACCTTAAATTAGTTCTTACTAGTATAGTCTAATTAAGATTTCTTCCTTATGTTAGGAAACGCTAGTGTACACATGTTGTACAGAACATATCGAAATCGGTTAGTCGGTTTCCTGTCTTTGATTGGATGACAAGCAAGCATTGATACCGTTTTGACGTTTCATTTCAAGAAAGCCTCATTATATGGTTTTCTTTTCGTAAAATAATGTCCGACCCGATTTGACGTTTGTTGCATGTAATATGTATGTAAAGTATGCTAAAAGACACAGCTTTTGTAGCTTGTTGTGTATTTTTGGGTATAAAATGTTCTTCGTATTCGCATCAGTTTAGTTGTCATGTTGAATCTGATTCATTTCTACCGAACATAAAGACGTTGAAGCTGATTCCGAGTAATATGGCTTACATGAAAACAATGACCGAAATGAACGCCTAATTACCTGATATAAAATCATTATATCGCGCACCTGTGTAATTGACCAATGTCCGCTTAGAGGTATGATGCATAATTTACATGAGTTCATATTAATAAAAATTATAAATATTTATGATAAGAAATGCATACATCTATATCATGTTGTTTTACATGTTAAATAAATAATAATATGTTTACTTTAATTCTATGATATATACAATGGCCCTGGATAATAAATTAAATATGCAATTGTCGATTTCGTTACAACGTTCGACTGCCACAATATATAAATCAACAAACCAACTTCAGGATCCAGTTGTTAAAAATTCCATCCATTAGTAAATTATCAATGGTTATCATATTGTTAAAAACAATAAAATCGCAAAAGCTATTATCTGCTTAACTAGTGACTAGTTGATTATGAGTTGTTGATTATGTTAGTCGTTTTATAAAATACTGGTGTAGAAAACTCCAAATGAGTTCAAATAGGTATCATAAAGAAACCTATATAATGTTACATGATCTTGACTCAGTAGGTAGGCTTACATGGGCTTCAGAAGTAAGAGAAATCCTTTGTAAGTACGGTTTTGAACTTGTTTCGCTTTCTCAAGACATCGGAGAAATTGATAGTTTTATACGTAGTTTAGGCTTAGAGTATCAGATTACCTTAAACAAGACTGGAGAAATCATATTGATTCTTCACCTATGTGATCACTATAAACATTTTAAATCTTTATTAGAGACTGAAAAATATGTATTAATGGACTAGCATTTTTCTCTTCGAAATAGATATGCCAAATTTCGATGTTCTAGTCACACATTTGCAATTGAAACAGGAATACACTTTGGTATACCAAACGCTGAGCGGTTATGCACTTACTGTTTTTTCCACAAAATCGTTATTGTTGAGGATGAGCATCATGTTTTATTTGATTGTAAAAAGTACTCAGATATGCGCTCATTCTATTTTCCTAATATACAACCTAATTATTTTACAGTTAATAGATTTTACAATTTACTAAACTCTGAAAGAAATTATGAAATTCTAGCTGTTTGTTAGCTGATAAATAATATAATGAGAAGATAGTATTGATATAATGAAGATCAGTAATACCTTTGATCAATACATAGTACACCTATTGTCGTCAACTTTGTTCACCACTTTGTTTGCATTTGAACCATTGCATAGTTATATATAAAACTGCTTTTTTTTGTTCTCACTCTGTCAGATAACAATTATAAATGTATGTACATCTATGCTTATATTCAAGTCTATATATATGCATTTTGTTATGGACCGGTGGCCTTGACTCAGAGACCGAATAAACTTGTTATTAGTCTGCATTATATAGTTTCATCAAAAGTCCCGATATCGAATCACGGAGAAGGAAATACAATCGATTTAACTTTTTCTTGATATTATAAAATATTTTAGAGTATTCAAAACATTATAGTTTCTCTTTTTAATACATTTAATGGTATTCTAAAATATACGTATACTGTGAACTAGCAATTTTATACGATCTACACTTTCGCAACATCTTGTATAAATTCAGAAAAAAACAACATGGAATCCGCATTTTGTTTATACATTTTGATTTTTGCTTCGACGAATAAACATTTCAAATTGAATGTCATAAAAATGTGCTAAAAATGGACGAACACCTGCAATAAACGAACGCTCCGATAAAATCGCAACCTGCAGTTACATATCTTGTCATCGTATCATCTAATTGGTTATCTCCGAACTGCGGTGGATAAGATATATTACTCTAGACACAAGTAAATATATACACGTAAGTCAGTTGATGAAAGAGTAAGCATTGAAATAAATAATCTTACACTAAATTTACGTTTCAGAGACCCGGTTTGTATATTGTTAGGCGACAACATATGGTGGGCTATGTGAAATAAATTGCCAGAAAACTATCATGATCGTCGTTATATTCCCACGGTAAATTCGGATGATGAGCCTCTAAAATAAGTCGTAGTTTGCTTGCCCTAGACATAGTAATACATCTTGCTCTATGATACTGCCTTCAATTGAATTATCACGTGGTACATTTCGATAAACATTTAGCTTCCTGTGCTCATACGTGTTTGTCATCCAGGAACAAAAAGGAACTTACAAAAAGCATTAACGACCAAAGATTTTTGCTTCGCATTATTGCCAACAAATTACGCAGCACTGTATTATTTGTACCAGCAATGATTAAACAACCGTCATCTTCTCGCACTTGAAATTCCTTAAAAATACAGAGAAACCTCGTAGATCAGAAACACATTTCTTTCCCAAGTTGCACTGTCTGCCGCCTTACGTCTGTCACGTTATGTTAGTATCTCCATTATACGTGAAACTATATAATAGTTGGATTTCCAGAACCAGAAGCATACGAAGTGTGTTGATACGTATTCTTCTAAATAACAGTTTACGTATTACCTAACTACTATCATGTCTTAACAATTATGCAAAACTAGTTATGATTTAAACATTATTATCAAGTGCATGTATTTACGTGTGTTAATATGAGCAATTACGGCGTCCGTTTATACAAATGACTGCATTTTACGCATTCGTGTCTTTTACTTACAACCCCACTATCATTGGATTAACGCAAGTTATATACACACTAATCCACCTCATCTTAAGGTTATTAACACACAATTCCGTTTTAAACATACCAGCACGTCCTTAATCCGTTATTTTAATCCGTGCTGCAGTAATAATCCGGTCACGTGGTTTGTTGATGAAAAGCAGATAGCTTTTGCTTTCTGTGTCGATTAGGTTCTTGTGTGTTTATGGCTCAGAGGTACGGGTCAAAGTAACTATTTTTGCAATATGAAGCCTACTAAATGTATGTCTTTTTGCTTGTTCACAAGTTAGTAAATCGTATTAGCTTTCCCCGACAGAAAAAAAAACATATATTATTCGTTATCTTAGAAGGCACTGATTAAAGAGAGTTAGTAACATTCAGGTACAAAGTATTACTAAATTAAACATTTAGTTGTAATCAATTGAGAATCACTTCAGTTCTGTCTATATATTGTGATTATAACTACTTTTTCGAAGAAAAAAATGCATAAAAATACAACATATTCAAATACACACACATATACGAATCGTTATTCCAATTTTGCAGCTCATATAAGTATCATGAGTTCTATTTATGACACTTGAAAATGTGTCAGGAACAATACATCATAGTACAACACAATTAACAAAATAAAAACTCACTCGAATGAAATACGTATAGTTTAATAATGCATAGTACGTGGCGTTAGAACATTAAACATGCTTTAGTATTTAAAGCCATGAAGATGTGCGCAGATAGCACATACGTTTGAATGAGATGCTAACGGTGACATTATTAAGAGATATATATACATATGTATGTGTGGTAATTTTCCCATCGGGCCCTCCCTCTACAAAACACATTACGCTGTTTAGATAAAAAAAAAATGGGTAACTCAAGCTTGAAACTATACTCTTTTAGCNAAAAAAAAAAAAAAAAAAAAAAAAAAAAAAAAAAAAAAGAATATCCACGAGGCTGTAAAGATTAGGATGATGTTTATTCAAAAACTGCAAACTACAGAGATCAATGTCACGAAATCTCGACAGAGCTCCGCGTTGTTTACGGCTGCATTCTGTCAAATTGATTCGTTCTTTACTGCTGTCTATGTGATGTAATTGTGGTTAACTTAATATTTAGACATAACTACTGAACAAGATTATGAATATATGTTGTGTTTTCCCACTCAATATCAATTCCATTCAGATTGTTTGGTTCTAAATCAAAATTGAAGTATTACGTTGCTTTTAAATAGACATATACATACATGTACACTTTATTTCGAATGTTTGTGGTTACCAGAATGTGTTTTGCAATAAATACCAATCACTACAACCAATTATGCTTTTTACGAATCACACAACATGTGTAGTCGGATTTTTTTTCTCATTTATATATAAAATGTTTAAAATTGTATTACATGCTGAGTGATAAAATACTGACAATTATCAGTAATTATTTTCCTTATGTTTGCTTATTTGAAACTTCTTTTTTTAAATGTTACTTTAATTTATAATATAGCATTAATTCATTGTCGACGTTTTATCCATTTCCCATTATTGAAATTAAAAATATTAACTTGCTCTTCAATTTGCATTTGTTTGCCTCGTTCTCAGTCTCGATGCTCAAATGCGACAAGCCGACATTGCTTCGAGGGTGAATTTTGTAATGAGTTGACACCAGTTTGTAAATCTTATTGACCAACACTTATATTATCAATGTTGTTGTTTACTTGCATCTACACGACACTGTTTATGCTATGTTATCTATGTATCTGCTTGGGTCAAAACGGTCAAAACACAGGAATGCATTTATCGTTATGCCTATATGTATCTGCTTTGATCAAGACGGTCAAACCACGGGAATTCATTTATCATTATGCCTATATGTATCTGCTGAAATCGGGGAGGCTCAAACATTACTGAAGTAATTGTCGTTATGCTTATAGGTAGGCCTTGTGACTTGCCGCAAGAAATTCCGATTGTATCACACGTCGTATTTTTATTGTAATCGATCAGGTCGCGGTAATGTTTATGATTTCACGCAAGTATTTATCATTAAAAGGTGCGGACATAAAACCACGTTAATAAATATGTAACGATTAAAATTCAGAATTTAATATAAGAAACAACTCAGATTGTTTTCGGATTTATACAGAGTTATATTCTCTCCTAAAAGGGATAAGGTTTACACATTTTTACTCGCGAAAACGGTTTACAAAATAATGAATACTAAGTTTATCCGTATATTGAGAAACAAATACATATTATGAAAACAAAACCAACACAAACGTCTTCGTCTGTCATAAAACGTTCATCCATTATACTGCTTTCTGAAAGATCTAAACGATTCACGCAATTAAATACAGGACCTCTACCACGAACGTATCGACGTTTTTCCTGAAAGTAAATTGCCTAGTTCAAAACGGTAATTTGAGAGTTTAGTCTTTCAAACATTGACCTTATCAAATCATACTTGTACGAAATTAAGCCGAAGAAAGATTATCATAAGAGTATTTCATGTACACCTTCGGTTGCTTTATATAAGAAAACGTCAAATATCCTATGCAATAAAGGGCAATATTACATATCGTTTCTATAAATAGTGACACATTGAAGTCACGATCGGGCCGTTATTCGTGTCCGCCGGGAAAGTATGCTCATATCGGCCCCGAGCTGATTTTGTTTATCTTAACCCATTTATGCCTAGCGTCTACAAAAAGGCCTAGGCAAACAGCGTAGACCCAGATAAGACGCCGCATGATGCGGTGTCTCATCAGGGTCTACGCTGTTTGCTTAAAGGAATTTCTGTGAGAAATATTCTAAAAATAGAAATAAATATACCAGAAATCTCTAATTTTGGAAATAAATTGATCCAATTTAGAAGGATGGGAGAGTCCACTAGGCATAAATGGGTCCGATCGCGCGACGTCAACATGAATACTCATGCAATAATTTTGTGTCGGAGAGTGCGCGTTTGTTTGTGAGCACATTTAGTTAAAAAAAAATGTTTTCATGTGAGGTTTATCGAAATAGAGCCTATAAAAAAGAGCTTTTATATCTCATTAACATAACCCGTACTCTGATTTTTTAGTTTGCATATATCAAAGTACCGTATTGATGAAAACATAATTGTTTGCACTGCAGTGGGGTTATGTTAATAAAGGAATAACAGGAGAACTTACTGTAAGGTTTCAATCTTGTAAAAAACGTTCACGAACACAACCGATTGGCAGTATAAAAACAATTCAAGCCTTTAGTGTATGCTTATAGATTCTAGGTGTGTTATAGCGAGCTAGTATAGTGTTTTTTTTCTGAACTGTAAAAGCATACATAATTTAATGGTGGTTTAATTCCTTATTTATTTTTTCGACAAGTTTAGTGACTTTCTCATGATGTATCGGGTAAACAATACATCGTGGTATCTATAATATGTTCTGCCTGGACCCTGTTGGAAAGAGATAAGTGTAGTGGTTAAATGCTAATCACACTTAAATTAACCCATGTATGTCTAGTGGACTCTCTCATCCTTCTAAATTGGATCAATTTATTTCCAAAATTAGGGATGTCTAGTATATTTATTTCTATATTTAGCATATTTCTCACAGAAATTCCTTTAAGCAAACAGCGCAGACCCTGATGAGACGTCGCATCATGCGGCGTCTCATCTGGGTCTACGCTGTTTGTCAAGGCCTTTTGTCTAGACGATAGGCATACATGGGTTAATATCGAAGGTGCGAGACTCATTCTGTACACTTTTTAATGTTATATTGTTTTAGTTTTCGTAAACATTTTGTTGAATATCTGTACATATATGTTATGTCTTTTTCCCTTGTCTCTATTTAAGGTTGTAAACGTAAACAAATGCACCAAAAACAATCGATATACACGTTTTTCGTATTCAAGTATTTCGCATACATCGATATTTGGCTTCTTGTCTATAGTTATCAAGAATTGACAACAATTACTTTTATGTACGCGTTTCGTATTTATTGCTTTCTTGTTACTTTTCATATAATTCAAACATGATGTAAAATATCCATTCGCGTATAATACTCAATAAACACGCTTAACATAAAAAACAATTCTGTTCCGGTATTCAAACCAAAGCCGTTCGTTTACAAGCCGAAATGCCTTCAATTAGAACCCATAGGGCAACACCATCGACTTATTATATATCGGATAATTTTCATTTTCTATTAGGCTAATCAAACATCGTGACCACGGGTGAATATTAGCATGTGCCGAAATTATAAAAATAACACATTCAACAATCGCGAAATTATGCATAATTTGACAGTTGAGAAAAATGGACTGGATCGGAATATTTGTTACAGGCAATATATTTAACCTGGTCGACACGAATATTCCGTCGAAATACGTAGCCGATTCTAAAATAAGATACTAAAAAGGTGTCTTATTGATAAAAGGATTTCACCACAACTGTTTATACTCATGTTAGAACGACCACGATTCGACCTTAACGGATAGCCTAGTGGTAAGTGCGAAATCCACTAAGTTTTTTTGTTATTTGTTCGAGGCCCGAGTTTGAGTTGTTTTAATGTCCGTTCCAATTTGAAATTTATGTGTACATTAATCGCGCGATGTTTGTGTATCAGTGTGTGTAAAAATCCGTATTGACAATGTTGCAGTACAAAGTTTACCGTATTGACAATGTTGCAGTACAAAGTTTACCGTATTGACAATGTTGCAGTACAAAGTTTACCTATTGACAATGTTGCAGTACAAAGTTTACCGTTTATATACAGAACCTGTTTGGAAAAAAGGGAGAATTGATGTTAACGCGAATAAGGTATTGTGGTACTATTACTGCTATTTTATGTACACCGATGTGAATAATACATACATGTGTAAACAAAAAGGTCAACACGAGTTATATTTCAATTTATAATTATAGTAATAAAATAAGCTATTCTCGAACTCATGACATTCGGTTTTGCGAGAACTATATTGAGTCAGTGCACCGCTACAGTGATGGGTTATTGTTATGCCGCTGTATATTGATATATTTCCTTGACAAAAGCTAGTTTGTTTTTATTAATGTACTCGTGTATGTATTAGTACAACCTTATGTCTTGTTACCCAATAGACGCTTTCGAAACATCTGTATGAATTACATACCAAACTAAACAATGTAATTTATTTTTCATATTTTATTATTGCACTGATAATGTTACACATTTAAACATCTTAAACAATTAAACAATTAACAAGCTTTGATAGAAAAGGTGACGGCATATGAATGCAGACATGTTATTTAACAGATTATTTAACATACCACATAACACATAAGGTAGAAAACAAAATGAATATATACTATCACATAACACATGAATCTATTTCAATCTGTTAAATGTCATGAGATTAAAAAAATATAAATGATCATCATTACAAAAACCATGCTCCATGTTATCATTAACAAATCTATACACTAATTATACTGATGTTAAATATATATTTTATGACATGGCAAAACCTTAATTACATACAACTTACTTTGCGATTCGCGATCGGTATTTACAAAAATACAAAATACGGGTGTGTATACGTGTACATAGTAATACCATGTTATTTATTTTTCCGTGATAACGAAGTAATTGATACTAACACAAAATAACCACATATCGAAACAACAGAAATCAGACAACCTTAAGAGTAAATATTTATCTTAACACTTATAAGCACAACTATATAAGCATTGGATAGCAAAATGGATTCAACCACATAGCGCATTTCGGCTAAATTATATGAATATTGTCGTTATGTGACGACATGAACATGTAGTATATTGTATGAAGTTTACAACAAATAAAACACCGTTCTAATAGAAGGGCATATATTGTGTGTTTTTGTTATAATTGAATCAAACACAATATGATTTATTTTTATGTTTTGATTATTTTTACGAAACTTAAAAATATAACGAACGTGGACATGTACATATTATGAATATACTATTTTTTCAGGTGAATCAACAGTATTACATGTTTAAAAGTAATAAGTAAGTATTGAAAAAGTAAGAAAATAAATCGGAAAAAATCATATATAATATATATAAAATGTTCTTATGATATTTAAACGAATCAATAAACACAAAAAGCAATGAACTCAAACACAAAGCACACGTCTGTGATAATATTATTGATATAAATCGCACTTAAGTTTTTACGATTACACATAATTATTGTTATTGCATGACCTTCAATCCAGTTTATGAAGAAAGACTTTGCTTCGGTTTATATTAAGAACTAAACAAGCAGTTAAATAATAAAATGTTTTTACAATACATTTGTCGGCCATATGTTAAATGAGAAAATGCATTATCCCCATAATTCATTTGAAACAATATTAAATTGAAATAAGTTACGGCTACATCATAAGTCTACAATAAAAGTGTTAGAACGTGCATGCTTCGCTTATAAAACTCACTCTGCATCAATGTCTGGACTATCGTCTGGCAAACGCTCCACTTCATCCTGGATTTGAAACCTCACCAGGCATGTGTCTGGTTGTATACTGTTGCATACAGATGACGCCGGCGAAATCCCGTGTGATGAAACCTCCGGATTAAGGACATTGTACGAATGAGGACGTGCCATTGCGTCTGTATAATCCAACACTTAAAGATGATTACCTCGAGATTTGTTTTCAGCTTGCCGGAAGTTACGTAGTGTCCCACGTGTCCCTCGAACAGGAAATGATTGTGTTCGCCTTAGACCACCGGTTAATGTAGTCCCGTTTCGATTTGTTTGTCTTTTATGAACGTTTTTCAATGAAGACGATCGTAACGAACGGAATGATTTGACGCTATTTTTACGCTTGTCTTTGTAGCAATAGTAGCGTAACTTACGTCGAATGTAACGCCTGAAAGACAACCGTAGACTTTTGTTTCGTAATCCATACACAAACGATTGAAATACTGGTGCTGACAAAAATATCAAAACAACGGTTAATGAAAGGGCGGCATTGGTGGCTTGGGTTTTTGGAACGATAATATCAACCATCAATATCACAGACATCGGTATATACACTAAAACGAACGAACCTATTAACTGAACTATTGTGCGCAATGCTTTAGAGCCTTTTAGAGGCACACTTGGATTCATGTGTGTGGCAACCGTTGCTTGGATGACACAAGTCATTTGTATCATTGTGGCCGCAATTCGGCTGGACTGGCTGCGTGCTATTTTATAAATATGCGTGTAACAAAACACCATAATCCCAAGCGGTATGTAGACGGCCACTAAGAGGAACGCACATATATAGATTTTTCCCTCTACAGATTTGGTGCAAACAAAACAAATTCCCTTCTCAGATTGAAACTCGTATTTAATACTGCTTAGCAATGGTGGAAATGACACCAAACATGCCGTCATCCATACACTTATAAATATCACACTAAGTTTGAAAGCCTTTGCGGTAAATGAATGATGCAACGGGCATGCTATTGTTTGATATTTATCCCAACTCAGAGCCGTTATTGTCCATGACGTCACGAGTGCAAACACCGATAGAAGAAATCCGTATATCTGACACGCTATAACACCGCCTATCCATCGTCCAGAAAAGCTCACCACGGTGGTCGTGAGGTTAATGAGTACGGATATACACAGGCCGGTACACCCCAAGTGCAGGAGTAATATATTTCGTAGGGTGTGGAGTCTTCTGTTAGGACAAATTGAAACAATCATGAACACGTTAAACGCTATTCCTAGCGCTACAAATATTACTAACGTGATTCCTCTCGCTTTCTCTGGAACGTCCGTCAGAATGACGTCAGTGCTAAGGTGGACTGAAGCGACGTTATATTTTACTGATCCATACATGTGTGTGACTGAGAACATAGTGTCGTTTTTATCATCAGAACCATTTTCTAATTCAACTATCGCGGATTCCGATGGCGGGAAATCAGTTTGAAAATGCATTTGTCGTACTGCGGTAGACATCTATCGCTATAATTCAATTTCTTACTGCTCGTATAACAATATCATTTTGCCTCCTGAACAACGGTTCCTGGCTCAGGTTTACAATTGGCTTAAAAAACACACCCTAACAATCCGATGACGCCATCTGTTATTTCAATAACACTCGCCTATACAAATAAATACGCGTATTAATATTCCAGCGTTTCGGAGATTACGTTTAGCAAAACAAAAAGTCATCATCGCTAATTATCCGTGATGTTTATGGCTTTCCTAAACTTGAAACTCACACAAGATTCGTTATTCTTAACTCGATGCCTCGTAGTGTTGTATATTCACGTGCCAAAACGTTATCTCGATGATCTTATTTTCCAGAAGAATTGAAAGTTCAAAGAGTTAAGTTTTGTCTTAACACATTCTTGATACGCCAGGTATGCTTTATAAGAAATCCTGATTATCTCAAAGATATCGTCATAAAATCATTAAGTGGTAACACATACTGTCTTGTTCTGTGTATGTCCAATAAATATTCCGAGAAAACGTTCAGATTTTGATCTCGTAAAACACGAGTACGTAAGAACAATTTTCATTCAAAAAACACTTGTACAACTTATAATAACATCAATATATTGGTTAAATAAAACATCAACGTATTGAATTTGTATCTATTCCAATACGCGCTTTTTGTAACGAATGTTAATATCATAAAATCTCATTTATTTGTAGAGATAGTTCAAACAACGCAGTCAGTGTTCATAGCTCGATCATTTGCTTTGGCCTGTCAAAATACACTGTTATTTTATTTTGTTCTGTAGCGAATATATAATCAACCTATGTAGCCATTAACCAAGAGTTTAATAACATAACATCCAGTGTTCATCGCAACTGCTACTCAGCGACTCATCTCTCCCTACTTCCGCTGTTCTCTGTGCCGCTCTAGGTAAATATACCACTAAACCACTACGCGCGTCTGCTTCCTATTTCTTGGCGTAAATTATATTTGTTCCATTATGTTACTAATTTTAGCCTCTTCTAGTGCAGACGACTGCGAATCACGTTAGCTGGGTTTCGGCTGCTGTATAGATTGTCATCTGATAGACGAAGAGTTCGCTCTAAGAGCGAAATGAGCAATCTGGATCTGAAAAGACAACGAGTGCAGATAACGTTTTCTGATTGAAATCGGATTTGCCAGGCTATAAATACGCATATGTGCCTAAGTTTAGACATCCTGCGTTTAATCCTGTGTCAGATATGTGTAAGGTTATTTATATAAAATATTATCATGTAATACCATTGAAAAAGAACTCAAAATAAAAATGTAAATGTTAAAGACATTAACGTACATAAATACAAAACACACATTGCATTTCTATATCAATATTCGTTAATTAAGAAACGTCCATTCACATACATCTCTATTGATTAACACACAAGGTGGTTTTCACATCGAATAGTATAATTAATATGTAATGCAAAATGAAGCGATGCAAACAATATTCGGAATGAAGAACCATAAGGTTTTGATCAATACGTATTCAAGGTCCGACACTTACATCATGGGGACGTTAAATGGCTAATATATATGAACATGAAACATATAAATCACGTGCACGTTTAACACTTGAATAATGCACTTGTTATCGAAACTGAATTTGTTTATAATTACGGATATAACCTTCTTCAAATAAAGCTTATATGTAATGTAGCAGCCGTGTTCGCTGTGTGCTGTTGCATTGTTTGTTTAGTTAGATTTTTCTTTGTTTTCAATAGTATTTCAGTCAAATCACGGCGGTCAGTTTACCAACGCACAATTTTCTTGAGATTTGTGTTTTATCTTCACTAAGTGCAGATATGTATTTAATTAACTGTCAACTGTCCCATTGGAATCAGACGTAAGGGGGAGAATGCCCGTGGAAAGAATTTCTATACCCGACCCCATACAAGCAATGTTGCCGGGGGCGGGGATCAAAATCGTAGTCCAGCGCAAAACAGCAATTTCATACTGATTTAATAAACTGACATGGCTACAATTTGAGCTCAACTTTACCACAACTTACATTTTTGTAACACTTAGTCATTAACTTACATGGCATGTATTTTATCGGCTTTGCTCACAAACCGTGTGCAAAACGATTATATGTAATTATATGGTTACAATACGGAGTATGAAAAGTGACTGTATGATCAGTAAATGTAGTATAAAAAAGCTTGCAATATCACAATACATCCCATTTCTTGTAAATTACGCAATATGTTTGAACACTTTGTAATGTATTTTATAAAATATACAGTATGTGTTGATTAATGACGGCATGCAAATTCTTACATCGTTCAATATCATTAAATCCGGCATCAAACGCTTTCATGTATACAAAATTAAACACAATAATACATATACGAATGTTATCTTATGCAGAACATTCCAAATGTTGAGAAATCCTATAGTCGCATCTCCTAATAGCTACTTAACATTTCGGGTAGGTCTATGTTTACGTGAAATTCAGGTAGCTCTGGTTTCAAAAAATTTACCTATACCTACTCCAGCTGCCATTAACTGGCACAAATGTTTACCAACTGCAGCGATACTTCAGGTCTCAATAACACTCGAAATATAATAGATATTAGGTTTGGTTCTTAAGTTTTGGCACAGTATGTATGAAATATATACGGTTTTCTATGGTCAATAAATTTAGAAATATGGTTGGTCATTCTTGAGAATAATTTTATACCATGGTCAAAACTATTTCTTTTGTGCAAAGAATATATATTAATTTCTTAGTTGCCCTATTTAACATTTAATTCTAAAGCCAAACATGGTTATAGTATATATTCAAAAACAAACGTTATTATTGTTATCTATAAACATGCACACACAATGTATATGAATGCTAATGTTTTATATTTTGAAAACAATATCATCGTGTATTTAATAAAGATACATGTATTCACATTGTAATGCACATTAGTAAGAAGTATAGTGTTTTCTGTCATTCTTAACCTGGTAACAAAACGCAGCTATCTGAAACAATACCATCTTTAAGAATTTAGTTTCGTGTTGCATGCTATTTCGTGTATTAATTTTGTAACAATTTGCAGTGTTCATTTGTTGTTGAAATTTGCGCTGTAAATTAAAGAGAACAGAATGAAAAAAATTGCAATATCATTTTAAGGTACGAGGTTAATTCTTGAAATAATATAACTCCTTAATTGTTATTCTACTGAACTTTCGCATTTATAAATATACAGCTGTTTACAACTGCTTACAAAACCGATGTACTCGCTCACATAAATCTTTTTCTTACCATTTTACAGCTGATCTCTGTTACATGAAAGTTAAATGGTAAACGCACTTAATTTTATATAAATTTGTAATGGAAGGCCGATGATACCGAGGGCAAATTGCTTTTTGCCAAATGTCCATTGTTATTTGCCAAATCTTGCTTCTTATTTTTTAGAAGTGCATATAGCACGCGGCATCTGACAATAAAAAGAGAATTTTAATAACATAAGTTATCTTGTTGTTGCTCAAATAAAGGTTATGCAGGTTAAATGCTCGAAAGTTGTTTGCTGATTGAATAATTTTAAATGGAAATCACAATCAAACATAATACGGTTGTTTAAAGTCATTACTAGTAGGCATTGTCCAAATGCAGGATGCTAACGTATAACCATGTAGCAATTCGCAATTTCCTTGGAGAAATTGTATTTAAACCATTTTCATTTAGCTTTTGTCATATAGCAATTGCCATTAAGTTCTTCTCATTTCGCAAATAACATGTATCAATTGCTCTGAAGATATTACGATATATCATTTGCCATTTTCCTTTTGATATATAGCTCTAGTTTGCTATTGTCACGTTACCATTTGAATTAAGCTAGTGTCATTAAGCTGTTTTAGTGTTGCATTTGCAAGGTGCACAGGCCTTCCGAGTGGTGCTTTAACAAACAAGTTACGTTAAACGATGAAACTGAAGATACACAAAAAGTAAATAGAAGACGTTTTTTTTACTTTTTACCTCGCTCAGAGATTCTTTATCGTATTTGCAAAAACAACAACTTTCCGTATATTGTGCCCATCCGTCATACCAGCATGTATCGTCCATAAAACCAAGGAATGCATGTTTCGTGTAATTCTGGATTACTTCAGGCTCCTAAAAAATGGGTTAATTTGTTTTCATTAAATTCAAATATGGATGTGATGATACACTTCAATTTGCAGTCACAGTGCATATTGTAATGCGTTTCCTATAACATATTAAACACAAATACTTTATTTTACAACGAGAGCCATGCACCGGTAGTTTCGTGTTCAATATTCTTTATTTTTATGCCCCCCGAAAATGTTGTCCTTCCTTCCTTCCTTCCTTCCTTCCTTCCTTCCTTCCTTCCTTCCTTCCTTCCTTCCTTCCTTCCTTCCTTACTTCCTACATTCCGTCACACTTTTGTTACAGTTTCTCATAGCACCTTCAATATTTTACCGATCACTTCCATATTTGGCATGTAGGTACCTTGCATGGACCTCTACCTTTTGGTGAGGTTTGAGGTCACAGGGCAGAAGGTAAAGGTCACCGAGGCTAATAATATGTTTTCTCAAGGTCACACTTTGGTTACAGTTTCTCATAGAGCCTTCAATATTTGACCGATCTCTTATATATTTGGCATATCGGTACCTTGCATGGACCTCTACCTTTTGATTAGGTTTGAGGTCACTGGGGTCAAGGTCAATGTCATCGAGGCTAAAAATAGATTTTCTCAATGTCACCCTTTTTTTCCACACAATTAACCCATATATCGACAAAGCATCATCGGGGAGCATCCATTAGTTTTACTCATATCCTTGTTTAGTTACTTATGACAAAAACAACTAATACTTGGCAAACACTATTGTGAAGCGCTAGTCTTTCAAATATATATATTCGTTCATAAGCTGTCATTTAGTTTATGTTGTGTCTGGCATCGTTGTCATTACCGCCCCATGCCATGTTAAGTAGACCTGGAACCAGTTAGTTATATGTTGCATTTAAAATTGTTGAATTTACTTTTTAAATGGTAATCTAAACATAAACATTTCTCAATGACGATTTTTTTACCAATAGCTATTAAAGGCTTATAATTGACAAGCACTGTTATTATCGTATTTACCAATAATGAAACAGAAAAATGAAATTTACTTCAACACAAAAAATAGCATATGGTCTTGTGTTCCATACTAAAATGTAAAGCTTTTTTGATTTTTTTAATTTGTAACAATTCAAGTCCTTGATTTCTCATTTCTAACAAACATTTAAATACCAGAAAAAAACACTTACTTACCAGTAGAACAAACGCGCAATCGCCTTTGATATGCAAAAGCAAATAACACCATATTTGTTCCGTTTTACGACAATTCCATGCCCCATCCGCCTACAGTTTCTAATTTCTGAATCCACAAATGGCTCGTGAAACAATTACTGAGAGAGATGTGTCCGTATTGATCGAACAATTTGATATTTCTCGAGACTCGAACTGTTTATAGTGAAATTATGACGACACTTCCTGACTTAAGTTCGGCATATGTAACTAAATTTAAAACAAAAAACAACAAGAAACTAAAACTAAACGAATTACTGTTTTGCATAAATGTAGACCCACTGTATCCCATTGTCCACTCCGTAGTATCAATATGACGCATCGTTGCATTATATACGAGTGTGTTCATGTTTATACAGAAGAAGGATACCTCCACAAATGGTTGTTCATCACATTGTAATTGTAGGCAATAAATAATATGAAATACTCAACGGAGTATCACAATAACTTACGTTTCATTGTTTTCTATATTTTAAATAGATTGCATTTATTGGAATCGCTTTCCTACATTATATATTTTTTTATCGCTTTTTAGGTTGTTTTCTTTATTTTGAAATTATATTGGTGAACACATACAACAGAGAATACACCTTGTAAGCAAACGATCTTTCTCAGAACTGTTGCATATGTCTAATTCGCTTTGGAACATTCTTTGTTATATTCCTTAATTATATTATCAGACACGTTGTTAACGACTTTAACTATTTGTTTATCTTGCATTACTACAATTCACGCTTTTGTTTTAAAAACAAACGTGTCCTTTAGAACGTTTAAAAATATTCGTTTTGCTAATGGTATGGTTTCTATATAAGGTTTCATTACAATTTATGATGCAAATCGAAGCAAACTGCCCCATACATCACAATACTAGTATGTATGCAACATTTATCCGAAGAGGTGAGGTTCATATAAGTTGTTTGAGACTAAAAAACATATGTGATGTTTTTCAGACATGTTCAATATAGAAATTGTTTAACCGTGTGTGTTTTGTGTAGATATGCTCAAACGGCACTCACACACACACATTTACGTTTCTCAAACGAGATCAATATGCTATCCGGTATAGCGGAAGGAATACATTGATTATATAGAACATAATTACACATATGAGTAATGAACATGTTTTTAAATTTGATTTTATGTTGGTCACGTTGATATTCGTTCTCTAATTTCTTTCAGAGAAAGCGCAGAGGCTTTTTCCCCATTTAAGTGGTATCTATTGTTACAAGTATCGGGGCGAAAAGATCATAATTTTACAACACAGTGTAAAGACTCTATATTGTATGTACACACTAAGATAATAAATATATACACCAAAACTAATTAAACTTCTTGTATCCTTACATCTCTACGATCAATTCTACTCTCCCCCAGCTTCTCACTGTCCCTGGCTTTTTATTCAATATTCCTACCCTCCAATATTTGGATGTATGGATTGACACTGATAGGCTCTTACATTACATTACTATTTATTACGGTAACTGTTGAAATATTTGAAACCAGACTCTGCCAAGCAACAGAAAAGACCCGTCTTACTGATTTATTATCTTCGGACAAAATAATATTCTGTTCTGATAACTGATGTCCACCATGCCCCGATGGCTTAAAGATAGCAGTCTCATAATGTTCGTATGCCCAAAATTACAACACTATACGTTTCCATATTCGAATTGATCGATACTTTATACAGCTTATGCTGTAAAAGTTTAACACAGTTTGAAAAAATTAGCAAATGTGTTCACTTTTTTGCGCGTGAAATATTTAAAAACACCTCTGTGTTTAATTTTGCCTTGTACTTTGAATAGTTTAGCCCATGGTGAACCCAGTTTTCCAGTTAATGAATATTGGCTGATTTGTCAGAAATCCTATTTTGCTGATATCTTGCAAGTTATTCAAGTATACTAGCGTGCAAAGTAATAGGATCGTTTTGATGCGAATAACAACCTTTGAGCTCGGTCAATGACTCATTGCTTGAGGGTGAAATTTCCTATTCAGAGCAAGCCTACACAACTAACCAAATCATCGTTGTTACTTTATATAAAGGCCTTCATTAATGAGATAGCTAAGTCGAAAAATAACTCCCATGGTCATTCTATAATTGATAAAAACTTACAAAGATTATATTAGTAGTTGTGAGGTTTAACACTTCTTCGTTTGCAAACGAGATTTTGCTATACAAGTCTTGATCCATTTCAAATTTATAAATATTTGAGTCATTTAGCAACTTTTTAGAAAATGTTAAATATTAAACTGATGATGATTACTTTTGAATTATTGGTAAAAGTAAATATCAGAAGTTGGTATACATATTACCAAAATGATTTTATCCCACTTTTACAGCGATTTCGGTTGATTATAGCCCCGTTGATTAAATTTCTGCTATAATACACGGCACGAAATGACGTCATATATTCGACAAAATGACGTCATAAATCAAGCGAAAATAACAAGTTAAACTTATTTTGTTTAAATAAAAAGGTTTACTGAATAAAAAGTGGGATAAATAGAATAATAGGTAAGTGTTGATTATAGATCAGGTTTATAATGCTGCACGAAAACGAAAAAGCACTCGCCAAGGCTCGTGCTTTTTGTTTCCTAAGCCTCGCATGATAAACCTGATCTATAATCAACACTAACCTATTATTCTCTATATTTGACAGGTTGCTGAAGTTTATTTTCATAATGATTCGACATTTTGGTATTACATAAGTTTATGTATTTTTTATATAACGTCTCTCATTATGATTGTTTTTGTAAAGAAAATAATATATGAGAAGGTAAAGAGCGGGAAAATAATATATTGGCAAACCACAGTTTGCATGTTTTGAAAAGCTCAAATTAATGTTTTTATAATTCTTCTGTATTGTTATAATTGTGTGACCCGCTTGAGGACATACGAAGCAATAATTGCAAATCAATTGGTCGAGATAGAATGCAGTCTGTCGTGAAACAGAAACGCCTGAAGGTGATATTCCATAATTGTAATTATTTAATTAGAATACAATTAGGTTTTACCAAATACTCTCAGTATTCGATGTTTTCTAGCATCTCCATGTTTTCTAGAACACTGCGACTCCATCGTATTAGTATTCAAAAATACTGTTAGCGTTTTAGTTCTGTGCAAGTCATGACACGACGTCAAAAGGTGTGGTTTATATTTAGATATAAACAAATTATATTTGAACGATTATCATATTTCCAACTTAATTTTGCGAATACAACCATCATTTAAAACCATTTTGAATGTGTTTCACAATATCGAATATTTATTCAATTGGAAATAATCTTTGCTATTTCACAGCACACACTGACAAGACGGATTCTATATAAACAAAATGACACCATTTTTCTGCGAGTGACAGCTTAATATCGACGCTGCTGAAATAAAGCTAATTTTTAGATATCGGGGTTTTATTTCTTCAATGCACGCATGGTTTTGGGATACATTTCAGTGTACATGTATGGTGTTAAGCACATGGCAGTAACGAAAGTACATGTTTATTAATTGCACTATTTCTTAAAAACCAATCAAACATATTTGCGCATGGATGTTTTTATTAATACAGTTATCGAAAATCTGGGTAAGATTGCTCTTAAAATTATCAGTCTGTTGAAGTTTGTTAAATACAATCTCCAACTTCCATATGCACTACACACCGGTTGACATAACTATAATAATAATACTAATTTGACATGTGTAATAGTACTTCAAACATCATTATTGATAGATATATAAAAAGCAAAATCAAGCAATTATGACATTACAAAGCGCACAAATACATCGATATAACTTTTTAATATATCTTGTTACAGTACCATAAATACATGATACGTTCTGTACATAAAATTTATATAGTCTGTAGTGGTATTATTTATACAATACTATTTAGTTTAAACCTATTTATTTTTGCTCGATTGCATCGAAAGCCATAGGCTTATATAAACGCTCTCGAGTCCGTTTCCTGGGACTAGAACCAGTACTTGGTGTCTTTGGGGGAGATCAAAGGAACGCTCCTAGTGGGGTTCGAACCCATGATCTCCCGATCGCTAGGCGGACACCATATCCACTACGCCACACCGATCTTAATAATACTATTTACAATACTATTTGTTTCATAAACTATTACTAATTTTCCCCAAACGTTTTGCATACTTACATTATTTTATTTAGTCCGTGCCGTTACCTAAGTGTAAAATGAGAGTAATACATTCACTCGAAACAGACAACGGTTACGGTAATATCGCTTATCATCATGCTGATTAGATGTTTGAAGCCCATAATTTGCAAACTTAGCTTGTTAAACATTGATGAACAGAAAGGTGTTTAATAACATTTTAACAAAACGAGAGGTCCTGGGCTCAATTGGCTCGTCAAGTATACTTTTTAATCAACGTTTTTGTCTTGCTTTTATAATTATTTTACACTATACCAAATAGTATAGTGTTGTTAATACATACATTCAATGACATACAAAATAACAAAAAGTGCGAATTAGTATATGTATTATACAATTCAACATATCCCCTGACTTACACATTAAAGAAAACGTATTTCACATTCCTCGGTCTATGTTGGCAATTCATTCATTATCTTTTCAGGTCCATTTGAACATATTGTTTGTTACGATATGAATTGATCATGATTTTCAATAATGTACATTATCACATATTTGAACTATTCTATATCAAAACTATACAACTTTGAATAGCAATGCTAAGGTGAGCAATATAAACTGAGCAATATAAATTATTTCGGGCCCGATTGTTTTCGTTTACAAATTGTGTACTACATAATATTCATACTTGCAAGTAGTTAATAATACTTGAATATACTCGGCCGTTAATCACTGGTGTTATCTCTTTTCGGAGATCGAGAAAAACATTCTTCAAAGGTGGCGCTCAGGACCGGGATTTTCTTATTAATGAAGACACATTATTATGGGTGATTATGTGTTTTTCAAACAAAGATTAATAGTTGGCAACTTCTTTGATAAATGTGTCTCACATTTTGGTTCCGGATGCAGAATACTATGGTAATATAAAATATGCGAAAAAAAACAGAAACTCGAAATGTCGTCAACTGTTCTAAAACCGTAAACTTAATCCAATGATAGTCATAACCCGCACGTTATTTGATTGATTTGTGCTGCATATCAGGACAATTACACTGAACTTTAAAACAGAACATTAACTTTCACATGAACTTTTAAGTGTAACCTTTTAATAAGTTGTGTATCTGTATAATTCCTATTTTTTCACCTGGGAAAATGTCAATGACAAATTGAAATGTCAATCAGGCTCAGTGGTTTCCACAGATTTCTGGTCCCAACACAGGGCATATGGAAGCCAAAACATATGATATATGCATTAAGGCCCGTATAATACACGGCCGTTTTACTCATAAACAATATTCTGTTTGTACTTCTGTGGATTGTTATATTTCTAATCCGAAGTACGTGTCCGAATTTGAGTACTGTCACCTGCCTTGTGATTTTCACTTTTGTTAACGATGCATATTTGTATATTTAGCTTGTTTATGAACTCATATTCAGTACTCTGTAAATCATTACATGTATATTATATTACTGCTGAGTATTATTGACCATTATTTCTTTATTAACTGTTTTTTTACAAGAAAACTTAACGTGTCCGTGAGACGCCGGTGCATTGTCAGCCGTTTTTACCCCGGTGCATTATGTTCGGATGAGTCATCGCTTTTAACGAATAGCAACCTTCATGATTTATAATTGTATATCAATGGTAATGTTAACATGTTCTAGTATTTGACCATTTGTATACGTCGTTTAAAGAGGCACATCGATTCTGATTTTGTCTAATTGGTGAAGCCATTTTCTCAAGTACTAGTCGTTGCTAAGTGAGCTTTGTGAATGACCATTTTTTTTCATTAGCTTAGTTCCATCTCGAAACTTAGAGGCAGGTCTGTTTTAAAGTTAAACGCAAATGCTTTATATTCACTTATAATTATTCGAAAGAGCTCATTTAACATCATACTTTAAATACCAACCTGTGATATTTCATTACGATATTTTAAAGCATGTATTGTTATTTTATGTAATAAGCATTGGTGGCATTATCTACAGTAAGAAACTCATAAGGAACGAATTAAACACGTCAATTTTTAATACTTCTAACTGCCTTTATTAGAATATATATATTCAAATTCAAATATATATCCAAATTCATTACAGAAGTATATATATATTCCTTTTATGGTAGAGAACTGCAGCAAATACGGCTGTTATACAGTGTAATATAAATACGCACACTAGCGTCCAGAGGTGGACCTCAACATTATCCTTTATTTCAGTTATTATACTATTGATGAGCTCTGATTAAATAAAAAGATATGTTTTTAAAATAGCTTCTCTTCATAAGTTCATTGAAATAATGCATAATTAAAGATGCGATTGAGCGTGCGAGAAAACAATACTGTTTAAACAGGTTTATTTCCCGAGAAAATCAAGTTATTATTCTATTGGATTGTATTTTGATTTTGAATAGCAACAGTATGATGCTTAAGTTAAGTTATGTTCTATGATTCTTTGTTAGTTATGAGGTTAGGCTAGCCGGTTAAACACCGCAATGAATCGCATTGATCGCTTTTATGTACACTCTTTGTTTTGTATATTGCCCTGTATAATATTGTAAACTTGTCACCTGACGTACATGTAAATAAAGACATCCGGAGGCTAACAATAATTTCTCACCTGATAGTGTATCTGGGTCTTCATTGAGCCTATGTATGCTCAGTAAAGAACATGTTGTAATGATAATAAAGTTATAAGGAATATTGGTACTTTGTGTACTTGAATTTACCCGACGAGTTGATGAAAGGTTTACACGGCGAGGTTTGCCAGGCCGCGTAAGGCTCCCTGAGCCGAGTCGGATAAATTCAAGTATAGAACTATCTTTTAAAGAACATATGCTTCCGTTACTCAGAATAATTCTTAACAATGCAATGCAAACGCACATTGTCTAGAGCAAAAGTAAGCTTTTGTTCAAATATAAATTATCGTTTTACAAAAACAAAAGACCAGAACAAACATGGTCAAAACAATCATTTAGTGGTAGACTGAATTAAATGTTTGTCCCCACAGAACTTTCATTTTGATTGACCGAAATGCATCATGACTTTGTTATGCTATTTTGTTTGTATAATACTATCTGTAATAAGACTGCCTTAACTTCGGAGCAATATGTCGTTTTGTCGTGTGGGTTTGTGGCATAGTAGGCACCAATAGGCTAAAGTTAAGGTGATATCGAACATTCGTAGTTAGTTTTTTTGGGTTCAAGTATATTTGCTGAGGTCATGAAAACTGCAGTGTATTAAGCGGACATATAATTAAGTATGAGGTTTTACAAGTTGTACTATTTTGACGTATATATTTAAATAAGACCTTTTATCATCAAAGGCTCATCAAAGACGGCCTAGAACAAATTAACTTCCAGTATCTTTTTTTTTTCATATCTTCTACTAGAACAGTCTTTCCTTGTACTCATAAACATATATATACTCGGCTCAATAACCAGAATCTTGTCAAACTGAAAACAATGCGTTTCATGAAATTCAAGTAAACTTAAAATACTTAAAAACTATTAAAATAATTACTAAATGAGCTTTCAATTACGATATATTTGACCAATAATAAAACAATATTTATCTAAACTTCCCGAAGTACATAGTTGCCATGAAAAAGGTTCTTTTTTTACTCTCAATTCTAAATCTTATAAAAAATATTGCTTAGATTTCAAAGGTTGACATTTAATAAATAATACATATTACGATTTACAAGAAGCTTAATGATTTTAACCAGGCCGATTATTGACCAGTAATAAGTTCAATTGTACAGACATACCTTTTGCAAGTCATGTCACCTTTGTGAAAACAAAAATGCATTGATACCATACACAAATTGGTCTATTATTCGGTTATAATAAATGAAAAACCCATTCACGCTTTAAATGATATGATCGGTTGACTGAAACACAAGTGGATCAAAGGGTACTACTTTATGACCTCAGTACAGAGGTGAATTGAATGTAATCGACTTGCAAGGCATTTCGTTTATGGTTTACTTTAATTCCAATAGGTAAATTCTTAAGAAAGTTTAATTCTTTTTTCATTGCTATTTTGGCATACGGGTGCATCATATGCATAGAGTGAAACATAATATCTAAAGTCTGAACAGTCGATGGATACATGCATGATCTGGCGTTGTTTTTTGTATCTTAAATGACACGATACGTATACCTTGAGATAGAATACTTTTCAATTTGTTTCTTTGAGTTATATTTGTTTAAACATACGTCAAGTGATATTGTATTTTAAGACAACACATATTAACGCATCCATTCAATTGCTAGTGTTTACATGTTTTAAAAGTTGATGATCTCCACACTGACAATTAAAATATATGATCTTATATTTCACAGATTAGCCTGTCAGTTTGAGTTAATGTTATCGTTAATGCTTTCTGGATCGTATTTTATTTC
The DNA here is from genome assembly GCA_007657795.1 of Dreissena rostriformis. Taxonomy (NCBI): domain Eukaryota; kingdom Metazoa; phylum Mollusca; class Bivalvia; order Myida; family Dreissenidae; genus Dreissena; species Dreissena rostriformis. The sequence goes on along the minus strand of VMBQ01000315.1, from coordinate 54,769 downwards.
AACACTGGCGCTAAAGATATTGACCTCGACGTGTTACAGGTTATTGACCCAACTATACATGCTACATGTAGATAAATACAATACTTCCACAACGTTATGCGAAAAAGATGTGTAAATACACAATGAATGTTTGTTGTTAGCATCAATCTGCCACGCTAATCAATGATGATACAATCAAATAAAAATACAAGCCAAGAATCGAACAGATATATGAACTTGTTATGTGAATCTTTCATGGTTACACCCTATAAAAAAAAACTACAATCAAACGGACATTTAATTGATAGTTTTGCAATGAAATCAAACTCCATTTTTTAATCGAACACATATTTACTTCGTATATGGATTTCATTGTAGTGTACATTTGTAATATATATTACACAAATCATTGGCAGTAAAATTAAAGTGTATAACATACACTTTACATATGTTTTAATTAGTGTGCAGTAACTTAGTTAATCGCTATATATTATTTTTTAAACACTATATATAAATTACAACCTTGGAAAAATTAAGTCAGTTAGTTTTTTTTGATTATACGACTTTATTAACACAAAGGCTCCTTATCTGTATGTAAAAAGGAATAAACACTTTAGGTCTATACATTCGAATTAGCGTTACAAGTTACATAGGAGTTCATTAGCCTGTTGATGGATGTTTTATAACATCAAATTAGTAAAAACACAACTCCAAAAATGCTATTCAAAATGTTCAATATTGAGACTAAAATTAATGCTGCATGTATTCCCGTGCCAAAAAACTTGATAACACAACAAGCATAGTCTAAATAAAACATTAGTATAATCTTATGCGGCGAGAATCAGTATACACATCAACAAAACTTTCTACAATGTTAACCATGTTATATTTTACCAACGATTCATGCATTTAGTAGTTTAATTACTTCATAGCGTGCATCGGCTTTTAAGTTAAAATAATCATTTAGATAATAAAGGCGAGTATTGTTCACACATACACCAATGACAATGTTCTTGTGTGTTTTTTTCACGAGAATTAGTGTGTCACGCTTCATGTTCACAATTGTCTTTGCTGAAACACAATATTTATTCGAAAAGGTAGACTATGAGACGATTTTCATGCTGGTTTCAAATAGGCATTTCCACCTGAAGCTTTAGAGGTCAATGATCGTGCCTGGTGTTACTTTTCACATACTTCATATAACGTTACTTGTATAAATTGGAGGAGGGGCATAGTTAATAACGCGGCAGTGCTGTTATATTGGCCCGTATTGGCCCGATGGCTTTTAATTGGAAAAAATGCACACCACCAAGACTACACAATGAAATAAATAGTATTGCTGCTTTATGTGATGTTCTTTTATCATCCTTAGGAAAAACCAGTATTTAAATAAATTACATTTTATGCATTTATAGTGTTGTAAACTTGTATCTTGACATGTGTACAACGTGTTAAATGTACAATATTATATAGATTTTTCAATGTAAGACACAATAGAGAATCCGCTTCAAATAACATATGTTTATTTCTAAATAAGTGATGGTGCGATGTATATGGATGGTGATGAGGTCCTGGATTCGATACCAATCTGAGCAAATCTCAAGATCGCACTGGAAACCATCAGGTAATGGTTATACCAAGGAAACTGACACGAGGGTCACTCACTAAATATGATGCTGTCAATACAATCTAGCTAAACAAATATTCAAACTATGCATTAAGCTCTTGATTTTTTAAACAGTTTATACACGTTTGCTTATCCACACTATTAAATAAAATTAAAACTGGCTGAATGCAGGATGTCATTTGAACAACTCCGACATTTTTAAAACACCACTACTGATTCATAGAAAAGCAAATGAAATTTAATGTAGATAGACAAACAATAATGACTTAGTTGAATTAACAAACTGTTACCTAAAATGTCCGCCATTATTAGGGGAATATGATAAGCGTGCAGTTTCTAAATTAAGTAACATTCAGTTGCTTCTTCTAGTAATGTATTGACTAATATTATGCTTACACGAGTTTACGTTTAGGGTGTTACTGTTTATTCATTATACTTCTTAACGCAAATAAATATTATAATATACACTGGCATCATTAAGTGTTTCCTGGAATAATATATATTTAATTTATAATATTATTTTCTTTGATATAGTGTTGTTTGAGAAAAGCAATACGTTCTTGATACCAAAACGTATATCCAGTTGTAAAACCAGCAAGTGTTGTTTTCAAATCAATTTGGCAATTCCATTTTAATAGATATCATCTATGCATACCTAGCAAAATGAACCCGTTGACAATCAATGTACACTTTGAAAGTCAATTACCATAGAAATGCAAACACTCGAACTAGTAAAATACATATTTGTATAAGTATGCGAGTAGAAAATATAGCAGCCGCATTGAATTCCTTGTTAACAATTTATCACACACAAGGTCTTTGCAAAATATTTGAAAACAAAATGAAACGCTAATATAGTCAGATTAAGCAGAGGCACTTTTTTATTTTTTAATCAAACTTACTTCAAATCAGAATCAGGAAAAGTCCAGCTATGTAAAGGTTCCTTTACGTTAAGTATTTTGTGATGTACAATTTGTTTCAAGAAAAATATATCCCCAGATAGAAAGTGCCTTACACCTTTTAGTTTAAAGCATTTATATATTTCTATATTTTTATCCTGCTTTTCTTGAGAAAAAATATTATAATGTAAATTAGAGGATACATTTTCTGTTCTGAAATTCTTTACGGAAATCATGTTGTTATTTCTGCACACGTACATCCATATCGTTGATCGGTATTCAGAGAATATCAATTATAACTTCCAACGTAATTTCGATATCACATTCAATTTCAAAATATAATGATGCATTAATAAGTGCTTACATACAAACTAGCATGTGTCGATAATTAATACTCAAGTGTATCTGTTCCATATCTATAAACACTGAATAGTATTTGCTATTAAATATAAATTTCTCTCTTGGCCATAGATCACATTTTCTGAGTGAAATGTACGTTGTATATTTCATTTCGTTAAAACTGACACGATAACGCGCAGATGTGGTGTGTAATGTATCAATCGACACGCCGCGTTTGCTTGTTCTACTTTCGGCGATGACATTCCGTCAAGAGGGAAAGGTTTCATATACTAATTATTTACAAACATGTGAGACTGACCTGACGTGCATTTTTATGCAAATAATAATAACACACTTTGATGCGAACTGCTCAAACATAGTTTGCTGTTTGAAGCCATGTGTAAGATGGTTTTATTCAGTGTCCTTTTAAATTGATATGCTCTCATTTATAAAAGTAATTAATGAACCAACAAATGCGTGAAAAATGTAACATATTACCTAATACACATGAAGTAAAACTTCCGCTGCACCAGCAGGAGAGAAGCCTTAGTATACAATGCGGTCCTTTATTAATGGCAAGGAAGCCAAACAATGAGACACAAAACAAATGCACTAGACAAGACACACTCGTGCATAACACACACCTAAATTAATCCGTGTGTAAATATACTTATTGCAAAAACGTCAGTTTACAAAATAAAACGTTCACACTTCTTATAGGTTTTCTGTATTTGTTTAATTAACTGAGATTTAATGCCATTTTAACAGTAGTTCAGTGATATCACGGCGGTCAGTTGACCAACTCAAACAGTTCCTGCGCTGGCTGGTTTAACAGAACCAAGTGCTTAAATGGTTGCTAGAAACTGACAACTGCCCGACACGAATAATGGGTAAGGGGAAGAATAATTGTAGAAAGGATATCTTGACCAATCAACACCTAACTTTTAGTTTTTCAAACATACATATACCATTCTTTTTCCCGACATATGAGAATAAAGTAACCGGACGACAGCCGGACAAAAAAATAAAAAAACAAATCTTCGTAACTGGTGTCTTATTTAGTTTTCACGAAAACTATCATTTATAACAATAATCAGTACATTTAAACGTTATATAACAATATAACAGGAATAATGGAGCAGATGAGCATGTATTAACTGTTTATGTTTCTGAAACTATCCTGCGGGTCATATTCATGCCGTTAACACCAGCATTATATTCAGACAAAACCCTGTCTAAACCCGGTCCTGTTCTTCAAACAATAAATTAACGTTAGGATGTCGGAATTGAAAGACAACCCCAACTGAGAGGCATCATCGCACACGTCAATACTCGTGATTTACATTTGGCGTATGTCCGATAAATACCATCTCCAGCAATATCGGAAAGTGTGTGATACCAGTCTTTCCCAGTTGCCCTTTCTTTGAAAGAGAAGGTCTATAATTTGATGATCTTTTAAACTGGGAATACAATACCCAGAAGTAAAAGTCGCATTTTTTAAGGGCACCTCTTATAATGTCATTTCAAATAACGAGAAAAAAGAAAGCATTTTAACAAAATCAAATAAATACATACAAAAGCATGACTAAATTGAATTTTACGTTTTATAAAAAAACTGAATCAGACTGGATATATGTTTATGTTATTGTGTACATTACGTGTAGGCTTCCAATTTATATTATGCTAGGCATTAACACATCCCTACAACTTTTTTTTTCTTTTTTTTTTTAAATAACACAATAAGTCCATGCTATTCTAACAACAAATCGCAACTGATGAGACAATAATTAAGTCTAAATGAACATTAGCACTTTTAAATACTAATTAAAATAAAATACCGGTACTTATAAGGGTCTCGTTTACAGCATCGTATTTTTGAGCTCATAGGTAATTATTATGCGAATATGCAAGGCACTGATTCAATAATTTGAACTTTATTTCCAATGTGTTCTAAATAATGTGTGCGAAGTTAAGTCGGATTAATCTCCAATCTTGAAACTAAAACATTGTTAAATGTAGAAATATCCAAAATAATTAGTTTTCATAATTATTTTAAAGATGTGTTGTCTCATTTGCAGTCGAAAATAGTTATGTTAATAGTTGTAAAATGAAATTATTTTCCTTATTATTCAAGTTTGTATTTGTAATACTTTAAGTCTTATTCAGTTTAGTCAATTTAAAATTGTTACGTACGAAAATGTACAACATAATTGAAACGTGTTTGGATCCAATTATAGCGTAAACATAATTATATTTCAGTCTGTATATTGAGTGCATCTCAGACAAATTTTCACACGGAATCACTTGATTGATGATGCTTTCAAAATGTTATTACATCACGCACACACTTTTCTGTCTGCACGAAATTGAATATATAAGTTCGTGTCGGCTTACTGTACTGGGTTAATTTATTAAATTTTAGTTTAAAAAGGATTAACCTTCATTTGTATTGATGTTGAGTTTGATTCGCAATTCGATGCCGTTATTGTTTATAATTTGTACTTACTTTGTGGGAATCTTTGATTTTCGGCTGGAAACACCAGTAATTTGCATTGAGCCTTAAAAGTCGATGAAACCTGTTGTTTAAAGCACATTTAAATTTTGTTAAATCTATGCATTTTAAAGTACAGTGTAGTTGTAGTTTTAAAATCCCAAATGGATATTTTCAAGTGAATATGTCTCGATAATTGTGTTTTTGTTTGTTTAAATAAGTATTGTTGAATCATTGTTCATTTGCATTATACAAATGACTTGCAGAGGATTACACAACAGATTCTAACGCCGATATGCAGAGCTACTGAGACTGTACATGAAAGATGTTTCAAATAAAGTGTTTAACTACATGCCTTACTTTCAAGAACGTATAACGTAAAAACTACAATAGAGTTGGGATAAACTACTTAAACTCAAGTATGTTTTACTTAAATGTAATCCATGCTTGTCGAGTATAAGTTGTTGAATTTATATCGGACGTGACGTCCGCCTTCTTTAAAATTTTATTAAAAAATGATAGAATATTAGCTTTACATTGTATCAAGCATTATTTAATAGCTCGTTTTAAAACAAATTAATTGAAAAGTGTTATAGTCACGTGTATGTACTTAATGGATGGTATGATTCCTTGAACACTTCCTAACATTGTGCCAATGTAAACTGACCGCGAATATAATCAGCTTGCAATATACACGAAGGACAATAATTATTTATATACCGAACGACGTTTACATCAAATCGACAACTGGACCATTGTTAACAATTTGGAATAAACCTTCCTCTGCTATGAGTTAATGCGTTGGTCTAGAAGACATCTTTATGGGTCTTGCTATTTGGTTATTGAACACTAATTTCCTTACAATTAAAAATGACGTTTGCAGAAATATAAGTAACAACTGAAGATTTGATATTAAAATAAATAATATTTATTGGATATGATTAAATAGTATGTTGTGATTCAAATGAGAGTTGTTTATTCGCATTTACAAAACCAACAATCATAAACTTAAAGCATAAATCATTTACCAAGTGTGGTAAACGTTTTATTTAATAGCATTGCATTCACATATTCAATTTAACAGTGACTATGTATTTTATTAACATTTTATTATCGAAAATTTACCGCATTCAGTAAGTCGTTTAATTTTTTATACTCTCTTTGCATTTCACTACAGTTTTTGTCTGATACACACTCGCTAAAATACGCTTGCTTCTGCAGAAGCTCTTGATATGTGACTCCAGTTTCTATGTAAATAACTGAAATAATGTGTTTGTATAACTTATTGTCTAAAGTTTAGTGCGATTGGAAAATTTAAGCAAAAAGTAATTTAGACACAACAGACAATTCGCCTTTGGAACATTATGCTATAATTACGTTAATATGTTTGTTTTAAAGGCATGTAATACTATACCATCAGTGTTGGATAAACACATTAATGGCCATTTATCCATGTCAGCGTAACCGGATAACTACTTGAAAGTTTTAGCTAATGCAAAGCAAAATTCTAAGCATTGCTATCAACAATATCGGTTCGGATGCTAAAACAATCAACATTCGATAAAATAAGCAAACTGTTCATACATGTAGTATAAATATATAATTATGGTATAGTTTATATCGTATATGTATCACGTATGACATTTTTACATGTGTTAGCTTTATATAAATGGCTTCACGTTACAGATTTGATTTGCTAGAAATGCTCTAGCTGTGGTGTTTAAATGATAGTATGACAATTGTATTACAAAGACTGTATCAGCTCAATAGATAATATAATGCCTCATACAATACTACTCTCTCGAGAGAGTCGTGGCTATTCCTTCAAAGTAAATTAATACCAAAGAAAGTCCTTAATAGCAGGTTATTGCCATAATGTTTCTCCATTGCAGCGGTGCAATTGACGTGTTCTGATTAAATAAACAGATATGAGTTTACAAATATCTTCTCTTCGTGGGAGTGAGATTTGTAATGGCTTTCCAAGCCATTAGTGCGTTGGAAAAATGCATATCGACTTAGCGAATTGAGCGTGCGAAAAAAAAATACGTTTTCAATAGAACGCTGTTCCGAGAAAGTGACACGTAAATTGGCTGATCAATAGTAAAACTATACCAGGAGATGAAATTGTTGCAGCTGACATAAAATGTCATAATGGTGTATATTTATAGCACGATCAGATGGACATATATTTTTAGGGATAATCATATCAGATCGTATTAGATCGTGAGAAAGCTGAATATATCATATACAAAAGTACATCCAGGCCTTGGAGATCACAGTGTTTCGATTGCCACTGTCGTGTGATAAGCCACAAACGACACAATAAGCCACAAGTAAGTTATCGTGGTCGTTCTCTGGGATTTCATGCTTGGACACAATTGTCAGTGTCAACTGGGTTATTTTTGTAAATTTTATTTAACATGGTTGTGGATATGTGTAGCTATTATGCTTGCTACGTTGAATACAAACTTATTATTATAATGTAAGTGTACAATTTTATGTCATTAACACATAATTCCATATACAAATATAGCATAACAATTTGTGAGTCACCACCGATTGATACGTTCTATATACCAAATTACATCGTGCTCATGTTAATTTTAATATTATATAACTTTTATTATTGCAGATAAACTTTTTGGAATCTTGTATATGCCTGGTTATTTTCAATTTTAAATGACAATCTTAATCGGTTATCAGTAATATCTAGTTTTCTTTTAAATTATCAGTACACAATATTAATGGTATTTTGTAATATATAGGCGATCTAGAATTAACAAAATCGATGGAATTCATGTAAATTAAACACGTATTGTACTTTCTAGCCTAACCTGATTAATAAGTGAATTCTAAATGTTGGGCTAATACGTGCATGTTTAGTCATCTACTCCCGCGTCAATTAGAGAAACAATACTAGTTCATTTAACGAGTCTCGACATATGTAGAAATTGTATTCATGCTACATTCCATTGTTTTCGTAGTATGAATGCACACTTAGTAATACAAATGACATTGTATACAGTATATTAAGGAGTCTGTTGAATCACATTACTGATCAATTTGTTCCGTTGGTACTTTATTTAATCAATAACTTCGTAGTTTGAATTTCAGCTTAAAATTTATCTTGTAAAGACAGTTCCTGTGTATACATATGACACGATATGACCTTTATGCAGTGTGTGTTTAAACACACATATCAACTATTGCTTAAATAGGAGGTTGTATAATGTCATAATGTGAATTTTGCCACCGAACAACAGGCCGCGTTTGCCAATTCTTTTATCGACGGTGGTATAATATCAACATGTGGATTTTATCATTAGGCCACAATATCATATACCAGGAATCACTACTACTAAAACATATAAAGTGACTATGTTAACCAGACAACCTCCATTATATTCCATAACTCAAATACATACAGTGTTATGAAGAATAAACATGTTGATTGCGGAAAAGAGAGAACCTTCCAAATAAGAAATTTCAAACGACAAACGACAACACATCCCGACGTTTGCAGAAACGTTCGTTTTGTTCTGTGAATAAAAAAAATGTCAGTGCTTATATCATCATTTCTCATTTACGCTTAGACAAAATGATGAGGCGATGATAAATTCTCAATAAACATATCAGCAATGATAAATTTAGTTTGAAATCAAATACTGAGAATGATATCTGGAACAAGATTGTATATTTATTGAGACAGATTTATTTTTAGTTTCAATGTCACATAAAAAAGATCTAAAGGCAAAATAATGTGAAGATGCAATTCATGTTTCATGTTTACATTCAGTTGATATTAAGCATTACACAATCTTGGCCCCAATCCGTCATAAAACCTGCGCAAACCTCATCACATATAAAAGTAAAGTGACATTATCATACGATTAAAAAATCTATCTAACAAGCCCGACAACACATTTTATACATTATTAAGTCCTGCCGTTATTAAAATAAAACAATGCTTTCCAGTCTGCACATTGAGATGTCTGGTTCGGACATTCGTATGAACTGCACTATGTACACCAATATATGATGTTATCAATTAAACATATCACTGAAATAAACTTTTCTCTCAAGTTCATGTTGTCAGGCATATCAGAAAATCATCCTCTAAAACGCATAACACTTCTGAATAGCCCTGGCTAATATCCGATAAATATCACCCATGGAAAACATCAGACAATCTGTGCAAGATGTGTATTAGACAGCGTTGCAATGGAGAGAAAAACTACAAGTTGATGAGTATTCCTACGATCCACACATACGAATTAACCTCATCAACAATATAGCTCAATATTGGGAAAGTAAACACCAAGAAACAACACCAACAAAGACATTCGTGATATAATTTGATATAATTGTTAACGCCATATGACCAATCGCCTATGAAATACAGGGAATTACATAGTAACAACATTGGGCACACAAAAAAAGCGTGTTTGTACGTGCTACATGTTTTTAATTAGTAGTTTTGCCAATATCTCAATCACGTATACCTATGCTGATGCACAATACAATCTATTTAAACGAATAGAATGATCAAACTCCTTTCAATATTTGTTTTATTTCTTAGTCGTAGCTATTTGTAAGAAAGAATGTTTTTTCATATTGAACATATGGCGATTGCATATTTGAAGAAAAACTACTTTAAATGTCGAAATGGGTATACAAAAACGAAATAGTCATGCAATTAACAAACAAAACATTAAATTCGAGTGTAATAGATTACACAAACTTTTCCCGACGATTACGTAAATAAATATTAGCATTAAGAATGTTAATAAGACATAATATGTAAGAATCGAACGAAAAACAGTTTGGTCTATAATCACCGTGTTTCACTGTGATGCTTACGCTCTTAAAGTTTACTTACTGAATACCATTCATTTGTTTGTTGACTTGTTAACAAGTATGAATCGAGTTTTCTTTCTTACTAAGGTACTAAAAATTAATTTCTATAAAAATTCATTTCCTTTATTTGAAGTAGCGAATACATGTCTTTGGAAGATACAGGTTTAAATCTCGTATCGATAATAAGATACAAGCAGACAACAACAATCCATGCGTGAAATCGATTTCGACTTTCTGATGTCACTAATACGGTATATCAACTCGAGTCTTGATATCGGTCTTTTGCGAAATACCTATGACTGAAAAAAAATTTGTTTACACATAAACATTACTTAGTCTACAATGCCGGGTCGCGGCGTGCAAAGACAAGCGAGGCAAGCCGTAGCGGGACGTCGACAGAGAGAGAGGGACGAAGGATGCGGACGGCAGTTGATCCTGCACCGGCGAATGAACTGCAGCGATACATACAAAGCGTTGACGCGCCGAAAACGGTGATGTTATTGATTCCGATGATATTTTCCACACAGCCGATGGGCTACCACGTGATCACACCGTGGTTGAGCACGAGGCGCTATCGTGCAATACAAACGATTACTTACCTAGGTAAAGTCTGTCTCGAATGGATAACTTTCAAAGCATTTATATATTGCCTAGACACACTAATGATTACGTATCAATCAACGTTTTTGCGTCGCTTAAACAGCGTATTTGTTATGGCGAATATGTTAATCTTGCATTATTGCTTAAGGGGACAGTTAAGCTAGCGGATTACACAAACGGGGTCTCTGTAATCGTATTGAATATCGGGTCGTTAAAAAGTCGACCAAAGGAATGCAAAGTTGTAATTAGTTTTATCGAACGTTGGTCCATTATTATTTTAATTGACATATATTTTTCTGCTCAACCTCACCAAATATCGCACTATTTTGTATACGATTATAGAGTTTGCAGCTCGACATGGGGGTACTTTTTGGAATAAATATTATCACCAGTTTGGGTCTAGATTGGCGGTCATGTTTTCTTCATGGTCGGCACTCAATCATGATTTGTGGCTTAGATGCATGTTTTTCAGGGAAGCGAGTGACGCAAACAGGCAAACGAGACGGTACATTTTCCTTTTTTTGGACTTCCTAAACAATTCACACGGTATCGTATTTGTATTGGGCATGTTATTTAGAAGAAAAAAGTACGGTAATGATTTAGCGCAAAAATGCACGAGTTTCTTGTTTAGGGTTTAGCGCGAAAAAGCACGGGTTTCTCGTGTGTGGGTTTATAGTAGTTGCAAATCTACTGATTTGCCATTCAAAATGTGTATTTGAAGGGCATAATTAAGGGAAAAGAAGAAACAAAGCGTGATAAATCCGCCCTCCCACTTGTTAAGGGAATAATTGGTAACATTACTTTTACTTGTTGTGTTGCAATGATAAACTAGTCAGCAAGTATTTCTCGGACGAAAATTAAGGCTTTTATTTAATAACTTTCTTTAAAATACGAAATATTTTATAAAAAAAAGTACTGATACATCCTGGGTTCGTCATTCACAAGCGAATGTAAACAAAACATTTTTTTATTTGCGCATGCGAATGCGCGAGAGCCGTATATGGGGATATTAAAGGGAGGTAATTTGTCCACTGTACAGAAGTATTTACCGGACATTTATATAAATTGAGTTTTATTTATAACAAATAAGAGTTTAAATGAAACTTTTCGTAATATTAACGTTAAAATGACATAAATACATTAATTTAATGGTGAAATATGTCGCTTTCTTCGTGTGTTAATAAATTTATAATTTGTTTCCAATATCAGTTCTAATAAGTATCTTTAAATAAGCATGTTTATTTATAGATCTTCGTGGAAAGAATAATATTATTTTTCAAGGGAGAAAATCCAAACAGTGAATTTAAAATTTTAAATGAGATTTGTTTCTATTATATTTAATTGTTTACTTAGTACCATTTGCGAGCACATTAGATTCTGGTAAATGAGAGATTGTAATTCAAACAATTGAGACCTGCTCTATTGCAGTAGACGAACGAAAAACTCGAGCACACAGTTCTGGTTTCAGTAAGGGATTTCTTTTGAGCATGCGCGTGCTATTAATATCCCCCGTGAGGAGGTCGCATTATATTATAGCGCGTTGGTGGTATTAAGGTTAGCATGGTTGCCTTCCAAGCAGTCGATCCGGATTCGGTTACCGGCTAACGCAGCTTTTAACAGGCGAAGACATTTGTAAACAACGCACTTGTTTGATTATAATACTATGGGAGTTTTCTTGATAATTGTGTTCCATCCTTTACTTCATATTTTGCCAATCGCACATTCTCGGCCCTTTCCGTCAAACATCGGATATGTACCTCAAAGGCAATAGTATGAATACACATTTCGGAAGCGGTATTGCGGTCTAACTACGCGCATTTAAATTACATAGTAAAAACAAACATGGCCGACTTTGCGAGTAGTTTACATTCTGCAAAGCAGAAAATGGGGATTTCCTATTCTCTGAAACTAGAGCAAGTACAAACTCTACAGGAATTATGGAATGGGATTGAAACCGTGGCGATATTACCATCCAAATCAAATATTTACATTCGTACCCTTTTGCTATGTACATATGCATTCGTACACAAACAATCACATATTTATTGCTTAACCGACGTCTTTTATTTAAAAACATTGCAAAGCTCGACCTAATAAGTGTGTATATTTATCGGTATTTGCCTTATATTATGACCCTGAAGATACATTTGCACAAATAAATATCAGATTATTTAGAAAATACAAAGATACATTCTTGTTGCTTACAAAAGATTTACCTTTGAGGTAAATAAGGGGTAAAATATTCACAATTTTCCAGGGCAGAGCTATGTGCCTCAGTCATTGACGTCTGATATAGTGTGCCCTAATACTAATAATTACTTAAAAGCATATGTGTTTACAGCATTTAATAACTACGTATGTGTGTGTGTGTGTGTGTGNCTCCATATGTAAAGGTGTGTTTGCTTACACTATAAGGATGTTCCCATTACAGCTATAATGGTTACAAATATATATGTCACCTTTATTAAGTTAATAAAGGTGAGATATATATTTGTAACCATTATAGCTGTAATGGGAACATCCTTATAGTGTAAGCAAACACACCTTTACAGTGTCCGACAAATTTCCTATTTTTCAGGTAGCCCACTGGGCTACCAGTAAAAATATTTGGTAGCCCATAAAATTTACCTACAAAATGGTAAGAGGGGAGTTTTCATCTTTATTTTATTTATTCAATTACATACACATAATACAACAAGTATTATTATGTGACATGCAGTAGACATAACAAATCACTTATCAACAGTTTAACATAATTAACTATTTGCAATAAATTGATACAAACACGTGTCAATACATGTTTTGAAGCTTATTAAACATAATTCTACATCTGTTTTTTTTAAGGAAACACTCTTCTTATGACATGTGCCATTAGGGCTTGGGACCTTCTAGCTTTTATATCAGCTAAACACAAATGCATTAATAAGCAGTCACAAGTCATACAGTTGGTGCTGGTGTAATGGGCACAGGGACTTCTGGCTTGCACATTTCTGGTGGAAGAATTGTTCTTCGAACTAGGGTGAGCTCGCCTTTATTGCTGCTCTGGATGGGGAACTCAAGTGGGTCAGTGGTTCCCATCTTCAGAGCGACTGGCCTTTTCATGGGCGCTGGTAGTGACTTTGGCGATACCAATGGAGCCAACTGAAGGATGAGCACTGTTTCAGCAAGAGCCATTCCTGCACTTTACACGAGCAATGCACCTGAAATCTGAAAAAAATACTTAATGAAAATCACACTTGTTTCAGTATTTGCCTAATATAATGACACTAAAGATATGAATATTAAATTCTGTAGTAGAAACAAAGATGCACATTTGTTGCAAACAAAACATTTTCTGTTTTAAGTAAAAAAGAGTAATAATTATGATGAATTACAAGAACAGAGTTATGAGCCTTGGTTGATGTTATCTGATATTTTGTGAAGCTAATGATGGTGCCCTAATACTAATGATAAATCACATAAAGTAAGACAACATACAATTACTGTGTCGGTGTATTGGAGAAAATTATCAAAAACTAAATATCTAATGTATTATGAATATTGAATATTTATATTATTTGTATAATTTATATGTACATTATATGAGTTGCTGCTTATATGGGATCCCCACCAGGATTTGAACCTGAATTTCCTCTCCATATATAAAAGGTGTGTTTGCTTACATCAATACGTCTTAATACATAAATGTGTAAATACATGTTTTGAAGCGCTTTAAACACAGTGCATTCTCCATCTGCTCTTAAAGGCAGATGTCACTTCTGAAGGGCAAGTCCCTGTTAAAGCAAGCTTCTCTTCCTGCGCTTTCCACGAGCACTAAATATAAATTATCAGACAAAGATACATAAGTAAAATCACATTTTTGTTAAAGAAGCAATTAAATACATTTCTTCGTTATTTTTTATTGTTCCGGATTAAAAATCTGTACAGATAACCCCTCGAAAATAATGTTGAAAATATGTCGTTTTTATTTAAATATGCTGGTACGTGAGGCGATAAGAAACTGCAACTAATAAAGCAAAACAAATATTTAAATAACTGCCAATTCACAAGATCTATTATTGTATGTTTTTTATAGTAGCAAAGTTATGAAAATACTTAACATGACACTAGGTTTGAGCAGCACAAAATATTATGATCTATATGACTTTTAAATGTGCATATACAAGTAGAGTTGTAAAATTTTACGATTAATGGTTGTATTACTTGTACCGTGAGGACTTTTTTCCGTTCTTTGTGAAGCGGCCTTGGCCCCTCATTTTGTGAACAAAATAATTCACAAACTGTTCAAAATTGCACAAAAAAATGCATCAGGAACTTTTCAAAATTGTGAAAACAAGAGCTGTCACCATAGGATGATATACGCCGCCTTTTTCCACATTTTTGTAAGCCTAAACGCAAAGTGTTTTTCCACATTTTTCGAAACCTAAACGCCAAGTGTGACGGAATTTCAGACGGACAGTGCGATCACTATATGCCCACCTTCGAGGGCATACAAATGAGTTGCAAAGTGTTCAAAATTGTAAAAAAAAAATGAGTCATGAATTTTAAAAAGTTGAGAAAGTTTGAGTTGCAATCTTTTAAAAGTTGACAAAATTTGAGTCGCGAACTTCTTTTAATTGTAAAAAAAGTAGTCGCAAACTTCTCAAAATTGTTTAAAACGGCCAATCTCTAACAAGGAAAAAAGCCCTTACCCAGAGATTTCAATAGATTTTGAAAACCAGGAGTCAAATGACCCCATGCTTTAAATTTCCAGGGGTCAAACAAAATTCAGGGGTCAAAATACTGAAGTCCAGAGTTTTTTTCTTTCTGCATATTTGTTAAATGCTCTGAAAATGTATCTTTAAGTAAGCATGTTTGAGAGAAATACTATGCAAAAGACACATTTTTATGAAATAAAATATATTATTGATTTAGCATTCCATTAACATTTGCATCAAAATGATGCATGACAGATAATTTGCAGGAGTCAAAAGTGAATAAATTGCAAAATGCTTGCATCAAAAAACAGGATTCTGCTTCAATTGAAATCCCTGTCTGACCTTAAGAAATAACACGTTTTATTTACTTTAACATGCATCCGTATAATCCCCAATTGTTTAAAAACAACACACACAAATTTATTTGACAAGATTGACATGAACAGACAGGCAATAGTGTTGTAGAACTGTCATTTTCCATCAGATTGTTTATAAAATTGCGACAATCATAACACTTCACAATTTCCGACTAGTATTACAATGTAAAACAAACAGATAAAGTCAAATACATGTGCTTTGTAAGTTCTGGAATTATTTAACCCAAATTTCTTTAATTCAGAAAGTAAAATGTATAGAAAAATTTAGCTTAGTACCGGTAATAAAATCAACAATAATGTTACAGTTATTAACACTTACATTGTTCTTAGCCAAGGTTTCATGATAACTTAATAAAGCATACAATTTTATTTTCGTTGGATAAACGTTGTAAGTGATGATGACTCAACGGAAAAAATTTCAAAAGTTTTAACGACTAAATGTATTGCTGACAAAAACAAGGGGCGCTTGTAATACTGGTAACAACACAATTAGAATGATCAAAACATTTACACTTCTGATTTAAGAGATACATTCTCAACCATATCAGGCGCCTGAAAAAAAATGCAGGAAGTCTACCCGGCCTATCCGTAAGGACCTCACGCTGAATCGTACGTAGCTCTCCAGAGGGTAACCGATGAAACTTCGGATGCAGACTTATGAATGTACATGATACAACATTACAAATGAAAACAGATTAAGACACACACATTAATTTGAATATGTTAACAGTGTGACTTTCACTTGTTCAATTTTAATTATAAACGAAAGGTGGTACAGAAATTAAAACGAGCCACGTTTAAATTATCTATATAAACAGCACTATTTTTAACTGGAATATTGGTTATATGATGAACTCTAACGAAACCACAACAATAACACTTAATGTTTATGTCGTCCGAAATCCGAAAAATATGTACAGTACAAAAACAAGACGATTATACAAAATATGGACATTCAAATAATAAACTATTAAATGCAGTATAACCTTTGCTANTGCCATTTGGCGTGCATCATCCTCTTATCCATATATATACTCATACCAAGTTTCAATGAAATCCGCCAAAGCACTACCAAGATATGGCGACGGACACAAAAGTGCCTATAGTAAAAAGCATTTGTTCAAGATACAAAGGGCCATAACTCCGTTATAAACAGATGGTGTACAATGCCATTTGGCGTGCATCATCCTCTTATCCATATATATATACTCATACCAAGTTTCAATGAAATCCGCCAAAGCACTTCCAAGATATGGCTCCGGACACAAAAGTGCCTATAGTAAAAGCATTTTTTAAAGATAGAAAGGGCCATAACTCCCATTTTAACAAATGGTGTACAATGCCATTCGGCGTGCATCATCCTCTTATCTATATATATACTCATACCAAGTTTCAATGAAATCCGCCAAAGCACTTCCAAGATATGGCTCCGGACACAAAAGTGCCTATAGTAAAAAACATGTTTTCAAGATTCAAAGGGCCATAACTCTGTTATTAACAGATGGTGTACAATGCCATTTGGCGTGCATCATCCTCTTATTCATATATATACTCATACCAAGTTTCAATGAAATCCGCCAAAGCACTTCCAAGGTATGGCTCCTGACACAAAAGTGCCTATATTAAAAAGCATTTTTTCAAGATACAAAGGGCCATAACTCCGTTATTAACAGATCGTGTACAATGTCATTTGGCGTGCATCATCCTTTATCCCTATATATACTCATACTAAGTTTCAATGAAATCCACCAAAGCACTTCCAAGATATGGCTCCGGACACAAAAGTGCCAGACGGACAGCCGGACGGACGGCCGGCCGGAGGGAAGGACGGACGGACAACGCCAAAACAATATCCCTCCGCCTCTGGCGGGGAATAATAACACTCAATGTTTGTGTCGTCCGAAATCCGAAAAATATGTAAACTACAAAAACAAGACGATTATATTAAATATCCACATTCAAATAAAAAACTATTTTATACAGTATTACCTTTGCTATTATTCCCACTTATTTAAATCAAAAATCGGTTCAATCTCAGTGAAATAAGTAATACAACCGCTCGCAAACAATAACAGCGTCAAAGATCGGATAAGTACCACGTATCACGTGGACTACTTTTAACCCGTATTTCCCCCGAGCCGATTATTCATAATCTGCGAGGGGTACCGAATGTGTCGTGATAATACAAGTTGTAAAAATTGGTTCCCCGCTTCATTTTTTGATAATGACATCATTGTAATGAAGATGATTAGTTTATTTTGAGAATGCTTAGTAGAATTTTATTTTGCAAACTACGTATTAGTTATTTCCATTAGGTTGCTGTTCATTATTACTGATGAATTCAAAATATCTAATTATGAACATTTATTATTACATGTTCATTTAAATTTATTAAATGTAATAAGCCAGTATCAATATATATTGTTAACATGTTTTTTTTTACATTTAAATAAGCAGTGCATATATACAAAGGAAATATACAAACATGCACACAGTCACGAATACAGCAATGATGTAAACAGAAATTCAATTCTTCAATTTTAAATAGCAACATGGAAAATGGATTGCATGTAATACAAACTATAAAGCATAATGCGAGAACTGGATAAACCCTTCCATAATGTCCATCCTTTGCGACCAAAAATCACTAAAACACTCGCGCTCATAATCTTATTACCACATTTTGTCAACCAATGGGGCAATTTGTGGTGCGTACGTGACTTTTCTAGACTTTTCTATTCTTGTTAATCTGTTCGTGTTCCATAGAATCATATAATGGAATAGTTATTCAGTGCATATATTTGCTAATAGAGGAGTATGGTGTGTTTACCGATTACGTTTGGTCATGCACGTTGGTTGGATGTTATTTGACATTAATTGACACAAATGGTTGCAAGACACGAGTTAAATTAATGTGACCAATAATGTTTCGGGAAAATTCCTGGTTGAGCACTATAAGGAAAATGTAATTATCTGAGTCTGTAAATTATTAACGTGTCCTAAGTGTTTGTGATTCGCAGGCGTCTGGAAAATTAAAAGAAACGTCGTTTCATAAGAGCCTGTATATGACTGGACATAACGCATTTAGCTGCACTACATTTAAGTGATATCATAGGTAAACGTTATTATGATTTCACAAAAAAAAACAGAGAGTCATAATCTGAAGAGCATGTGAACCAGAAATAACCGCTTTTATTGGCTTACATGCGCTAGTAAGTTATGAAGTAATACGATTCCACCATCACTTTGAAATTTAATGATGGAATAATGTTTACAATATTGCACTTTAAAGCTACACATTGAACGTACCCACATATAACATATGATCCATGTTGAAGAAATTAAGAATGATACGATTCGCTTTGCAGTTTGTTAAATACATAATTTAATACAAACTTAACTTAATTAAACTCTTAAAAACTACTGTAAATGTCAGCGCTAGGAATTCTTAAAAAACTATTTGATGGAACATTGTTTTTACTATATCAATTGCTAGTTTGTAAATATATGGATTTAGCAAAATTAAAAACGTTGATCAAATGATCATAAAAAAACATGCTTAATTATATTTTCATAAATATAAGTAAAAGTAATGGAAACCATATAATTTTATTGTTCGTGAACATGCTGCACTTACTTTAAAAAATACACCCACACACCAGATGATCTACATAATACGTCATAAAGACAGTAAATTCGTCTTGTTAATAAAGTATTTGAGTTTCGCACTTTGCACAATATGACGTAATAAAAAAAGCTAAAGTAATGAACGTACAGGTACCTGTTTACCATTCAATACCAAATATGTAATGATGAAATAAATTAGCTCTCAAAAACCAACAAACATTCATGTTTCTATGAGCGCATTTAATCATTTAGATAAGAGAGAATATAACAAATTCATAAGTATTCGTTTCGCATTAGCTCCAACATATTTTCGGTTGCGACACGCTTATAATCATTATTGTGCAAATGTCGATTTGATATCCCATTAGTAAAACGCCTTTTTAAGGATATAATAAACTATCCTTAAGAAACTCAACTGCCATATTTAGTGTAGAATTTGTTAAATTTATTGCGAACGTCATAGAATACGAAGCCTTGCTTTATCAGGTATTTAGTTATTGAGAGATAACTTCATTGCAATCCTTAACTAAATAACAAGCTCAACAAATCAAAATCAAAATCATCATATTTGTCATAACGACTGGTTTTTACTTGATTGCCAATAATAGCAGCCGCGATATTGCGTTTTAAAATACACATTCGTGTATAATTGCTTAACAACATCAGCCAATGGAAGTTAATTGGCTGTCTGGTTGGTATATGTCTGTGTACCTCGTACCATCTGTATGATATTTCAGTGTATACGCCTCATGTTCACCATTCATTTAAATGAAAGTTTAATGCTATACCAATTTGACAAAATAATGTGAATTGTCGTACTTGTGTTCTCGGTATTAAAGT
Organism: Dreissena rostriformis; assembly: GCA_007657795.1. Classification (NCBI taxonomy): domain Eukaryota; kingdom Metazoa; phylum Mollusca; class Bivalvia; order Myida; family Dreissenidae; genus Dreissena; species Dreissena rostriformis. The sequence goes on along the minus strand of VMBQ01000315.1, from coordinate 34,436 downwards.
TTTATTTTGTGAGACGCAAATAAAATTATATACGTCCAATGACTGTCGCTACACACATTACGAATCTCAGCCATTGATCAGCTGCTGTAAAAACGTATATGAATTGTACTATCAAGTTTGAAAAAAGTGAAGCATGTATCTATTAACAAAAAAGTAACAACGAACCGATTATGTTGAGGGCATTTATAGTTATTGAGAGTAAAGACAACATAATCTCGTATGAAATGCAAGTGAGACGACGAAAAGATTAATTCACATTTAGTAGACATTTGCACGTCTGTGGGTCCATAGTTAGAACATCACGCTGTTAAACGCGATGTTTAATGCTATAAACCAATGTAACAGTACATTGCTAGCAATACCGAATAGATGTTGCTTAACAAATGCGCACCAGGAGTAAGCAAATTTGACATGACCATTACTCACACGGTAAATGGGAGTCTGTGAGAGTCTCTAATCGGATAAAAAAATCAGGAATATGTCATTGTTGCTTGTATGCTTTTAAGCTTTTCTTTGTCTAAAAAACATCTACTGTAATAATAGAATAATATCCCAATTTTTTTCAGACCAGAAACAACGGTTTACTCTAACAGCAGTATTTTTCATCGAATCATAACTTTATCTACCAAACGAACGAGTACAGCCTTCTGATATTTTTGTTATTTATCATGAAACTTCAATTCCTGTGAAGTATACTTATAATTAAACATTAGATTAAGATAAGAAGCACATAATGTCTTTAGAAAAGCAAATACACTCCACAACTATAATGAGTCTTATAATAATATATTATACTAGTACTTTTATCAATTCAGTATCAGTTAATATGTATGATGCGAATTATGGTACGGTGCAACATGTCAATTTTAATTTTGTGGAATAAAAGCTTGTTCCCCCCATTCCCACCTTATTTTTTTCTATCTGTAGTTTGTTGCAAAAGTGAACGTTTATGTTAAGGTTGATGTGTTGTGTTTGATAGTAGATCTAATAAGTATTGTTTTGGATTAAATGAAATTAATGGAAATACCGTATCAATCCTATTTACAAATGCGTACCCCATTATTCTACGATTGGACTCCAAGGCAAACGTCGGCGCTGAAATGTATTTACCTGCGACGAACCGTTAAAATACTTCAACAGTATGGATTTACATTTGGAAGATTGTAGACGAATATATTGATGACGACGTTACTACTGTTTTGACATTGTTTTCTTGTGTCTCATTATTGTGGCTTGAATGAAAAGAAAATTATTTCGCCGTCAAATATTAGGGAAAAATATTCTCAGTTCCCTAGAAACATACCTGAAATGTGTTATACAGAAATAATCTTATTTTTCAGATACTAATTATCATGTTTAAACATGTATCGCGTTTGTTTTTTGACAGTGCATTTTACAACTTGGAGGATACGTTTTACTGAACATTGAAGAGGTATTTGAGTATCATTTGTTGGCGGCTTGTGAAGGAGATATTTGCGAAACCATTCTTCCAGTTTCAGACTATTATTCTTACCCGAAGAGATACAAACTTTGAATCAAGTTTGAACCTGATTAAAATGTAATCAAGTTAATGTTCTCCATTTATTACTGACAAAGCTACATTTCTTCACGTCCAATAATGATATGTCTTACGTGAATGGCAGGGATCTTCGACACAGACTGCTGCTTCTTTGAGTAAATGTTGTATTATATTGTTATTACATTCGGGAGTATATTATAATATACCATTATTTTTACTACTAACATGATCTATGCCTGTAAACCGTATATTGTTATGAATTTCGTGTTCACGTATGAGCGTTTTAATATTATTTTTTTTCATGAAAATGTTTAATTGTTAAATTGTTGTGTTATCAGTATTAAACAAATCTTTGACAAGCAAATAAGAGGACCACATGTGATCCACGATAGGTCGCACTTTTCTTTGAAGACTTTGAGAATGTTGTTAGCCATATCAACTGTTGGTAAAACGAGATAAATGTATAGGTAGTGTAAAGGTATTGTTATTATAGGTACTGCAAAATCATAAAGGAATGCAGTACGCTAGAAAAAAACTATGTAAATCATGTGTTCTTACATTTTGGAAACATTTCCATGTTCGATTTTGAACATTTTTTTTCTCAAAGTATGACATACGGAAACATACGGAAACAGTTAATTACTAAGTACATTTGATAAATATCAAAGTGGTGTGATTGACCTTTGCGTGTGGTGCTCCCCTAAGTCCTCATTGTCAAGACTAATTCCCAAGTAATATTTGCATTTCACTTTCGTCTTGAGAAACGTCTGGGTTGGGATTGATGTAGTGCCTTTTGGAAATACAGCAAATATCCGCAATCATTGTATGCAATTTAAGTAAAGAAAGAGGCACATCGACTTATTTTACAAAAGATCCTATTATTCAAAGCGAATGTGGGCGCCCAAAAAATAATCATACCGACGAACCTTTCCGATATCTGGGAAGTGTATATAATTGAAAGGAAGAATGCAGACTTTCATGTTGACGACACTTTTGCCACTATTTTGGCCTTGATTTTCTTGTTATTCCATCATGCGACGTACTTGTACAGACAATTTATTTTCCATTAATAAAATTAATAAACATTACACCGAGCGCTTTTTACAAAACAAACTTAACATGAGTTGTTGTTCAATTTAAACATATCTTGTGTAGTAGTTATCTTGATTAGATTTATGTTATCCCGATAAATTATTGACACTGTTTGTTAGCATAACGCGTCTTAATTCGGTTGTTTTATTGACAATTAGATAGTTATTGAGGAATCATTTATAGTTTGTGTTCAAAGAGATTCTTGTGAAACCGTTCTTATAATATTTATGTCACATTTTCCGAATTCGTCTATGATTTTAAGAGTTAGATACTTAACAACACATTCTGGCTGATGTAAAAAATCATCAATTAAAAAAAATGTTGTGGATTAATATCAACACAATAATTTTTAATCTATTAATGCATTAAAGTGGTAACTCTGAATATGCTTACACATGAGTTGACGTTGCCGGCAACACTAGTTTTAAATAAAACATTGTTTGTTTGTCTAGTTGTTTTTGTTGTCCGTTATAAACATCATTTCTGTCAAGTGTTTTTACCGAGTACCAAGTGCACATGCGTATGTCAGTAACTGACCACTGCCTTACTTGAATCAGCGGTTAGGGGAAAATGGATGTAGCAAGTTGTTCATGACTAATTACCATTCAAGCTTAGTGGCCAGGCCGGAGATCGAACCTGCTAACGCGATTTGTAGTCCAGCTCTCTATCGACGTAGCTAGCCGGCCCGACCTTCTATCTTGAACACAAAGTAAATGTTAGACAATACACAACCTGTTTTTGACGTTTTTGCATTGGTATTAATACTACGGAAGTATTAATTGGCGCTGTTAAAAAAGTGAACATTTCGGCAAATATTTCAACAAGCTTGCGATGTGTATATGTCTAACGATATTAACCAATACAGCTAGCAGATTTGTTGTTTCCAAATGAACATTACATAAACGATCGAGCAGAATGTGGAAACACAATTGACATGTTTATTAGATGTTCGTGTCATTCATTTAATGGATCAAAGCATTACACACTTATCTAACGTCGAAAAGGATCGTGTATAATTCGGATACTCAATTGAGATGTTCATTAGATGGTCGTGTTATTCACTAAAAGATCAAAGAAAACATTACATACGGACACGATATTTACTGATCATAGTTGCTTGCATGACCGCAACCGATACGAGGTACCAATATATTGTGTGCTTCTCTACTGTTCTCAACAAGCTTCTGGATGTAACGGGAAGCTGTGCAAAACACTGGGATGTACAGTAGACTTTGGTTGAGTACAATCAAACTCAATACGGAGACAAGCACGCACACCGTCAAATAGACGTCGTCTGACTGACATATCGCCCCACTGGTGCAAAGAAGGCACCATGTGACATTTATTAATAATGGCACATTGTACCTTTTTGCACCAATGAGGCGACTGCCAATCCGCTTGAAGGTTGAACAAGCGATTTATTTGTTGCATTAGTGCCTTGTTTATGAAAAAATGATTGTTATTACGAATTGCATGTTGCTGTCACCACAATATATTTCAATGAAAAATAACCTTTTATTTCTAGAGATAGAAAGTTTCTTAAAGTACATGCTATAAAAAGCACTAAAACTGTTTTATATCAAACGTATTGTATATATGTGTAACATGTATTTTTTTTACCTCTATACTTGTTTATAGGTAGATGCTTAAAAAACCATAACGTTACATTTATCAGGGACTCGATTGGTGCATAATTCAATCTAACATTTTAATATACAAACAAATCATGGCTTCAATTCTCCTTTGTGCAGACATATTTCACTTGTCTTAATAACTTTATTGCTGTTCATGGTCACTTGGTTTATAACAACAACAAACTATAAATATTTGTACCAGCGTTCTACAAAAAGTACGAAAAGTAGACACATCAATTAACATAGACATAACACCCCCCCCCCAAAAAAAAAACAACAGCAAAAAAAAAAAACAGTTACTTACTCGGTAAATGGGAGGCTGTCAGAGTATGTAATCGCATCCTGACCTCTTTTCACTCTTGCTCTTGTCTAAACCACTGTTTGCGATAATTAACTAGACACTATCGTGGTAGGATGCGATTCTCACTGTATGCATTCAGCCTTAATGATCACAAGTACACAAAACATACAGTGTAAAACATACACAGAAAAACCACGCCGATATATCGTGTCAGTTCACGAGAATAAGACGTAATTGCATGATAATAGAATGACATACAATACGAAACAAAGAAAAGGAAATACAATAAGAATATTATCACCTTACACTGGAACTTATCATTCACATAATTCCGCATCTTAAAGTTTATAAATGTGTAATGCGACCTAACAATTGTGATGAGCTATATATTCATTATAGCACTTGTATGTTATACTAACATCCCATATTTTGTCAATAACGCTTTCTTTGTGATAAATGTGCAATATCTGCAAATCTGTTTTACATTTGACTATAACGAAAATGTGCCCGAAAGTTTCAATTAACATCGGCAGGTTGTGAAGGTCCCATATGTGGACTGCGTTTAAAATGATTCTTCTGATATGAAAACCATTTTATTTATAATAAAAATCCCCTCTATACTTGTTTTTAGGTAGATACGTAAAATAACATAACGTCAAATGTAGCAGGGAATCGATTGGTGCATAATTCAATCTAACAATTTAATATACAAACACATCAATCATGCAAGTCTCCTTTGGGCAGACATAATTGTGGCGTGTTCTGAGAAAACTGGGCAAAATGCTTGTGCGTAAAGTGTCATCCCAGATTAGCCTGTGCAGTCCGCAAAGGCTAATCAGGGATGACACTTTCCGCCTAAATTGAATTTTGCTAAGAAGAGACTTCATTTAAACGAAAAATGTCATAAAAAAGGGGAAATTGTCGTCCCTGATTAGCCTGTGCGGACTGCACAGGCTAATCTGGGATGACAATTTACGCACAAGCATTTTGCCCAGTTCTCTCAGAACACGCCACAATTAAAGATGTCTTAATAAGTTTATTGTTGTACTGCTTTGCTGTTTATGATCACTTGACATTACTTAATTGAAATATGTATGTATAAAATACGAAGAACATATGTATACTTGTTACATTAACTGTATTTTATGTTCCCTCCTGTTAAACATTACGTACTTTTTTTGAGTATGTCTTCCCATTGCTACTCAAAAAAGCGGTGTACAGTCAGTAGTTGTTAAGTTTTAAAAATATATGGCTGATATTTCGAATCGTGCTCTTTTCAAATAAATGTCTGTCATTAGTAGACGTGTTAGTTAAAAGTGAATACAAACATCGACTGGTACATTAATACCGGTTTTAACCTGATTAATATTAGGCACACAACAAGGACTCTTCTTCAAATTGATCCCAGGTTTACTGGGCATACCAAAGAAAAACTCTCATCGCACAATCTTGTTTGAGTCTGAAGATGCGTTGAAAAAGAAAGAAAATGTGCTCTTTATATCAAAAAGGTAGCAAACAGTCCGTTTGTAAGATGTCTTTTTTTACGTTCATTCTATGCCGATTGACATAATATTTGAAGTGTTACTAAATATTATACAATACAACTGTAACACATAGTAGTAATGAACTTATTTATCATATTTCAATTGTAAATTTAATTATTAAAATAAAAAAATACTATGAACTGGATTTGACACTGACTATGCTATCTTTTCTTTAAATACATTTTAATTATCAAAATGTTGCTGTAAAATGTAGAAGTACATTCTACATGAACACCAAAAAACATATACAAATTATGTAAACATGTATATGGTTTTTTATTATTAATTATACATTCGACATGAAGATTCGCTTTGTTTATATTTGACATTTAACGGCACGATATACATGGAATTTAAGGACTTATTTATTTATATAAACGCATATTAGTATTGTCTGTACCTAATACAAAATAGTCTGCGTTATTTGCCATTTTCATACTTGAAACACAGATCAAATGTTCATCCTTGGCGACAGAAATTCACTAAGACACTCGCTCTGATAAACTGGTTGCCACTCGCTGTCAACCGATGGAGCAATTTGTTGTTTGTTTGTTACTTTTCTAGACTTTGTTATTCTTGTTATTCTGTTCTTGTTTCAGAAAATCCAATAATGGTATAGTTATTCAGTGCATATTTTTGCTAATGGCCGAGTAGTGTGTGCTGACCGATTACGTTTGAGCATGACATACCTAACATTTTAATTATCTACTCGGCTGAAGTTAAAGGAAAGATGTGCTATGTTGTAGCATGGGATGCAGTTGTTTTTTACAAGCACAACTACAAGACTAACATATGCTCTGTGAAATAATGTTTCGGACGGAAATATCAATATGTTCGCACGCCTGCTTTTTTGATGATTAAGTTAATATGAAGATATAAACGAAAAAGGAAGCTGGATTGTTATGGTTTTATATGTTTGAGCAATGTACGTGTTTACGACAATAACACATGTAAATTGCTCTCTTGGAGTGTTGTTTCAATACTACCTAGGAATTACAAGCAATTCATACGCAATATAACACTAGTTAATAGCTCTAAGAGTATCTATAAGTCAAGGCACTTGCGTTATTTCGTTCCACATGAAGCAGAACCTCGAGCCCGAAGGTAACATTCCAATAAACCAAAAGAAGTGCCTATTTCTAGAGGGTTCCCTCTTTTAAAATAAGTATAAATTAGTATAAAAGCCATTAAGCAATCGCACACATGCCACTTGTGTTTATGGACTGTATTATATGTGTGTCTGCAACATTTATGGTGCATTTCATTATGGATTACGTTGAAAGATGAAGGGTGCGTTAATTGAAGTACTGTGCTGTTATCGAAATCTCATTGTCGAGACTATCTTCGGTAGATTATTTTTATAATAGAAAAACTGTTTTTATAGCTTCTTTATGCTTCATTAATGAGGACATCATATGTCGAAATCTACATGTCCGGCTACTATGTTATGGGAAAAAACAGCGAGCATCATAATTATTAAATTGCACAAGTTGTTTGAAACGACTGTAAATCTGTTTGAAAACCAAGGTATGTGTCCGAAATACATCTACAATTTACATTTATATTTTATCAAACATCTCGCAGGAATGTGAAATGCCCGCAAAAGTATTTATTACAATGCACAACTAGAAATGGCGCGGCAGCGTCCAACGCGTATCCCCACGCCGCATACTTTGGTGAACGGTACGAAAACTTTGGGTCCGAAACAAAAGTTGGGTACGAAAATTTTGGGTACGAAAAAGTTATGCCAAACAAATTTGGGTACGAAAAAAACAATTAGGTACTAAACAAAATTTGGGTACTAAAAAAAATTGGTAACGAACATGAAATTGGGAATGTAAAAAAATTTGGGTACGCAAAAAAATGTGGGGGTACGGGGAAGTAGTACCCGTGGGGAACTTGACCCATTCAGCGGAACTGGGAGGCGGGTTACATTCTCGATCATCTCTAAAAATAACTAGTGCTAATAGTGTAGGAGGAGATAGTGGCCAGGACGGACGAAAAGGCAATTTTGGGTGGGTGTGGCCTATGTGGGCGGGGCCCTGGGGTGGGTTTTGTGGAAATGGATGGTCGAGATAGACCGTGTTGTCATAAGAGATTTGGGGTGGGCGTGGTCTATGTGGGCGGGGCGCCCCAGGGTTGGTAATGGGGCCATATATAGTTGAGATTGACCGTATTGTCATAAGAGACGTTCAGTATCAATTTGAAGTAAATCGGTGTAGAAATGAAGAAGTTAATTTAAAATAACCTAAACTAGAGTGTAAACAAGGTTTTACTATAGCCATATAAGGAAAACTGCCCCGCACCCATAACGCTTGACCCAGGGGTCAGATCTAAATTCCAAAAAGTGCACCGTCGCACATCTGTTTATAGCTTCATAGCTACCATGTGTGTAAGTTTCAAGGTTCTAGTGCTTATAGTGTAGGAGGAGATAGTGGCCATTAATAACAAACATTGTTATAAAAATACTTACGAAACCTACCATGGAAATGGTCGCGTGAAATATTTTTCTTACTTTATCTCTTGAGTAGGCAGTGCTATGTCCAAATATGGATTGACACTGTCCTAAAGTTTGTTATCTTTGTAAGACAGTGTAAAGTGTATAGACAGTGCGACAAAGTCGCTTACCCACGTTGGTTGGCTGTATGTTATTTGACATTAGTTGACACCGATGTTGCCCAGACACGAGTCAATTTGCTGTGACCAATAATGTTTCTGTAAAATCCCTGGCAAAGCACTATACAGAAAATGTAAGTATTTGATTCTGGACATTATAAATGTGTCCTACGTGTTTGTGATTCGCAGGCGTTTCGACTATTATAATAAACTCAGTCTGTATTCTACAATACGTCGTTTCATAAGAGCCTGTATGTGACTGGACATAATGCACTTAGCTGCAGTACAGTTCGATTATATCAGATGTAAACTTTCACTTTCAAAGGCAAAATATTGATAATGTTTATCGAAAAAAAGATAATTTCATTTTTTTTTTCATTTATGAATATTTACCGGTAACGTTACTGGTTATATTTGTAAGTTCTTTTATTATTATTAAATAATGTTAAGTTACGCCGTTTGAGAAAATCATCTAAATCAAAGATTTAAATGTCGGTCATTTTGCATTTCTTCAACTCATCAAGATAAACACGTGCAAACACGCCCATATCAGTTTTGTATTTGCTTAATTGCATAAGTCAAAATGTCAGCATTCAGTGATTATAAAAAAGAGCGTAAATATCCGTTAAGTGAAGAACAGCAATAGTATCTAGTTTAATACATAATTACCCAGCAAAATAATCATTGTCATTTCATGGAACTGGCTTCCATAAAACACAATACACGTTTCAACTATCTGACCAAGGGGGAACGACCTATAAGCGCATACGAGAAACGAATCGTATTTAAAAAATGGTTTTATGATTCGAGTTTAAAATGCATACGAAACGTTTCTTCATCGTGTGATTATCCGTGGTGTATCAAATGGTCCTTGAAAATAGTGTAGAGGATTAAATATAAGCCTGTAATACACGAATGCACGATAAAGTAATAGTAGAGCATATTTAATTCCGATTTTATGAGTATGTTATTTGTTAAAGTTAAAGAAAAACACTCATTGAATTAAAACGATTTTTTCTTAAGTTTGATATAATATTCTTTTCTATTTGTGATCAAACAAACACATCCTTTTGACAGAGACATTAACATGTCTTCAGGTCAATAAACATTGCAATACATAATACAGTTGTCAATATCGATTATATCTCAAAGCATCATTCTGTTTATATATAATAATGGTCAATACTTGTTTACAAGTACATCTTTAATGTAATATAAGTAAAATGATACGATGGACGTGGATTGGAAATTATTCGTAATAAAGCATTGACTTGCAGTCCTCAAGTATATCTTGGTTCAGGGTCCAAAAAAGCATGTATCATCCTTTAAGTCATTCGTGCTTGGATTAGTTTTGCAAATGTCTGTTGTCATAAACAGCGCAGTATCTTGGTAGAAGTAGAGATACAATATAAGTTTATTTATACGAAGAACATCGATTTGGAACTGTTCGTTATAACATATTGCCGTGAAGGGTTTATGTACGTTTTGGCTCTGGTTAAAAAAAGCATTTATCATCGTGTGAGTGCCATTCGTATTTGGATAAGTTTCGAAAACGTCTGTAATAATACGATAGTATTTAATAATAGTTTACGTGGCATTCGCCTGTTTTTGATTCACAATCAATTGCATTTTGTAAGGCAGACTTCAAACCTTGTCATCTGATTGAGACAAAACAATAATTGGAAACTGCAAAGTCTAATTCCTGCTGAGCACATGACAAACGGAATATATAACGAAAAGGAGTAAACACACAAATACGCATGAAGTTAAAGTTCAGCTGCACAATCAGGAGAGAAATATGTTTTATTATAAAATATATAAAATGTATTATACAAAGCGAGCCTGTTTTTATGGCAAACATTGAGACACAAACAAACACACAAGAGGAGACACAAATCTATATAGACGCACAAACATCAGCACAACTATGGTATAAGCTTTGGAACGGTCAATGCAAAAGCACTGGGGTTTTAAACCGGTTTCGTTGGATCTCCTAACCTCACACTTTGCCGAGAAGTCTTCATTTAACATAACAAGTTTTACAGGCACAGCAGATATCGTTTCAAGGTCTTCTTTAATACAGCAATAACGAATATATTTTGCTTTAAAAATAGCGCACCAGGAGTCAGCAAATGTGACATGGCCATTACTCACTCGGTAATTGGAGTCTATAAAAGTCCCTAATCGGATCTATATTCCCGGAGTATTGTAAGTTGTTCCCCCAATCCCACCTTATTTTTCACATCACCATTATGTTGTAAGATTGATGTGGTGTTAATAAATGTGAAATTAAATTTAATGAAACAAATAAGCATACAGCATCGATCCATTTGCTCATTTGTTCCCCAATATTGGACGATTGCACTACAGAGCACACGTCGGCGCAGAAATGTATTTGCATCCAACGAACCGTTCAGACACCTCAACATTATGTATTAACATTTGAAAGATTGTAGCGGATTACATTGGTGACGATTGTACAACTCTTTTGACTTTGTTTTTCTGTGACTTGAGTGTGAAAACATTATTCCGGCGTCAGAGGATAGACTCAAAGCACATGATCTCAGTTCCCCCAAAAACATTCTAGAAATGCGTTGTAGTGAAAGAAGATTATTTCTCAGATAGTAATTATTATGTTTAGACATGTATCGCGTATGCGTTTTACAGTTTAATGTAATGTTACATCCTTGAGGATGCGTTCTACTGAAAATTGATGTTGTTCAAGTATCATTTGTGGGCTGCTTTTAAAATCGACACTTGTTAATTCATTCTACCAAATTCAGACCAACTCTTTAAGTATCCATAAGATAACTCATAAGTGGCGCAATTGATTTATCGTTTTTTCTAAAGACACATTCTTCTACAAAACGGTCAGAAGACAATATTATAAAACCAAATATGAAAACAGTCCTTGCTGTTTTTTAAAACCAGTATCACGTCCCGTTTCTGTTGACATTTCGTTGAAGTCCAAGAATACCTTCTTAGAGACCTGGATTATTATAAGTAAGAAAAAACGGGCAATCAGAAAAATACGTATGTTCATCATAATGCCTTATATTGATAATAAAGCATGCACTTAATGTTGAAATACGCATACACGTATTGCAACTTAAAGGGACTGTTTACCACAAATGACGAAAAAAGAAAAGTTCTAAAATACCGTATTTTTTTTTTTACAATTATTAGTTTATATTGATTAAAATATCACGACTGGTATATAAAACTACTTGAAAAAAATATTTATTTTTTATTTTTACTTTATTTTTTTATTTATTTATTTTTACTGGGTATGCATACCCAGTAAAAATGAATAAATACAAAAATACATGATTCATCGTCACGTGGTAAACCCAGGAATGTAAATTGTGCATGCGTAGTGAATTATATATATTTTATATATAAAATGGTCAATCTACTTGCGTTATTTATAGTGTGTATATCGTTATGTCACCTATTTTCGAGATTTCACATCGCGAAATTTTATTACGGAATATACTGAAAATATGAACTTTTTTCAAGTAATGTAATATACCAGTCGTGATATTTTAATCAATATAAACTAATAATGGTAAAAAAAAATACGGTATTTTAGAACTTTTCTTTTTTCGTCATTTGTGGTAAACAGTCCCTTTAAGTTGCAATACGTGTATGCGTATTTCAACATTAAGTGCATGCTTTATTATCAATATAAGGCATTATGATGAACATACGTATTTTTCTGATTGCCCGTTTTTTCTTACTTATAATAATCCAGGTCTCTNATGTAGTTAATGTTTATGTACACTTAATGGTTGAATGAATTATTCTTGGCATAGTGTGAGGATTGACGGTTTAAATTCCTGATGTTTTTCTCATTGCCCGTTCCGATGTGGTAAAATCCAGTTTTGTTCATGTTTTTGCGTTTGTTATTTTGACATGTGTTTTGTCTAGGTTATTTCTTTTGTTTCTCACTGTTAGCAGAACAGAACAGAACATATCTTTATTTAACGCAAGTTACAATTGCAACATATGAGTATATAGAACAATACAGTCATATAAACATATATTTCACATGACATGGTTAGGTAAGAACTACTTAGAAAAATAGGTAACATAAATTTTCCTAGGTAATTATTATTTAGGGAATTGGAAAGGGGGTGGGTGTCCACTTGATTTTTGACCTAGTTATTGGACTTTAACCTGGGCGTAGTACATTTTAAATGTATAGTAACCTCAAATATTGAAACAGACTATAGGTTATTCACAATCGCGTGGAGAAGTAATTGACGGGTGACGTAGACATGGTCACGTGATTTAATCAGGTCAGTGTAACAGACGTGATAGTTTTGTTGACATGTGCGATTCACCCTTGTTTAACAATTTTGGAGTTTTTTTTAAAGCATGTGGAATAATCTTGTGATTTTCACTGGGTATATCTGTGAGCATTCTTCAATGATTAACCAGAGGCACCACATTTAGACCTGTACATGGGGTGAGTTTAATATTCTCATGTAATTGATAATTTGTAGCAGTCTAGCTTGGATACTGCAGAAACGGGAGTTATGGTGTCTGTACAACAACATTAATTGAACATGGTACAAAATATTACAACCTCGATATAAGAGCAAAACAAAGCAATCGGCTCCTTGCCATAAACAACGGGTCGCATTGTATTATAATGTTTCTCTCCTGTTTCAGCTGAAGTTTCGCTTTATGTGTATTTGTATTAAAATATATGAAAAGTAGCAAAAATAGCAACGGGTAAGACATACATGAATGAATAGAATTTGTATATATGTATACAGCCAATGTTTTCACTTTTTGTTTTTAATTTTAAAATTTAAACACGAAGGAAATAAGACGTTACATATTTACACAAAAAACTATTTAAGAAAATAATAAAACGTGTCGCTGAAAAATAAGTTTAAGTTTTTAGACTCGAATCCTCGATATGTAATTTAGTGTGACGAGAATAACACTAAGCCTTCCATTTTGCAGCCTTTATAAATTACTGCTCACTTGAAAACTCCTCTTACATATCGTAAACAACATGATGTATTTTCTATCAGATATAGGTAGAAGGTCATCAAGAAATCACAAAGGTATGAATAACGCATTCAACCACCTTAAAGTTATGTATGCTCTGGAAGTTGAGAATAAAATGAACTTAAGATTGCTTTAAAATTTTCAGGCAAATAATAAAGGCGTTTTTTTTCAGTATCTATATTGTGACTATTGCGGCCATTCTACTTTTGAGAGAGCGGTACCCAGATCCATATATACCTTCACAGTTTATTCAAAAACATAAGTTTGACTTGCATTTTAACAGCTTATCATGTTCTTATTCGCACATGTAAGCCTGTCAATATTTGTCGCCACATTGCTGCATATCAATTCATGGCAACGTTTTTGAAAGAATTTCAGTCGCCCCCATTTGTTAAGACAATGCTGTTATATATGCGTTGACTATCAAACTGTAATTGCATTCAGTGCAATACTTAAATAAATATGCTTTTTAAGTTCATTAAATGATCACAAATATATGTAAATACACTTTTAAACAGCATCTCACACTTAAATGATCGACCTTTATACACCAAAAGTGTACGCTTAGTTACGATTTCCGAACTTAATTCTAAAACGCGTACCCACAAGTATAACCAATTGGAAATGTTGCTACTGTGAACACTTTTAAAGGAGGTGGTTTGTTTTAATGTAAATGAACTTTGATAAGGAGCTTTAGTGTATTTCTTCACATGAATTCTAATCATTGCTTGTATACTCTGTTAATATTCATGTAATTTGTGTTGCATTGACAACCAAAATCAAGATCATTTTCATTTTAAAATAAGTGTCTGAATTCACCAATTTACACAAGGATATCATTCCTATGAATTCGTCTGGAACACAATAACTGACATGGTATTCTACATGATTAATGGTGGAAGTCTCCAGATAAACCACTGCTCATTTGAAAATAAACGTATATAGTTTATCCGTTTAATGATCGCGTCTGTTACAATCTTGAGTTAACAATAATATTAAACATTCGGGTATACATTTCAAAACTTCATCAGCATTTTGGGGTGGGTCTAATTAACTGACTTTGTTTTTCCTCTCGCTGTCTATCAGTATAACATATTGCCTTCTTCCTGTTATTTAACTATGTCCTTGTGAACATGCAAAACCGAGGATGGGATTCTGATTGCTTTGGGGTATTGCAGAAAACAGCTATTGAATTGGTTTTAACGAAATCACGAGGCACACAGGATTGGATTGCCGAAATGTCAATTTTGTATCTCCTCTATTGGACGATTGCGCTCCAACGCAAATTTTGGTGTCAAAATGTATCAACATCTGACAAACAGTTCAGATACATAGGTCCTGTATATTGACATTTTTATATGATTTTGTCAAACATATAGAAGACTATGCTGCCACTGTTTTAATTTGTTTTTCCTGTCATCCGATACTGCGGCTTGTTTGCAAAGAGCATCACTTTGGCGGCGGAAGATATGAAAAGAAGAAAACATATTGAATTTTATTTACGTCATCATTGTTGCTGTTCTTATCGTGATTAANTTTTTCAAGTAATGTAATATACCAGTCGTGATATTTTAATCATTATAAACTAATAATTGTAAAAAAAAAATACGGTATTTTAGAACTTTTCTTTTTTCGTCATTTGTGGTTTACAGTCCCTTTAAGATGATTAATATAAAGTAGTATATCAATAGGAAAGCAAATGCGCATATAATAATAAATATTATGTACGTGCTTATCATGTCATAATTGTCAAGCGTTCTACACATTGTTATTTGTGATACTATTTAGTTAATGTGTATGTACACTTAATGGTTGAATGAATTATTCTTGGCATAGTGTGAGGATTGACGGTTTAAATTCCTGATGTTTTTCTCATTGCCCGTTCCGATGTGGTAAAATCCAGTTTTGTTCATGTTTTTGCGTTTGTTATTTTGACATGTGTTTTGTCTAGGTTATTTCTTTTGTTTCTCACTGTTAGCAGAACAGAACAGAACATATCTTTATTTAACGCAAGTTACAATTGCAACATATGAGTATATAGAACAATACAGTCATATAAACATATATTTCACATGACATGGTTAGGTAAGAACTACTTAGAAAAATAGGTAACATAAATTTTCCTAGGTAATTATTATTTAGGGAATTGGAAAGGGGGTGGGTGTCCACTTGATTTTTGACCTAGTTATTGGACTTTAACCTGGGCGTAGTACATTTTAAATGTATAGTAACCTCAAATATTGAAACAGACTATAGGTTATTCACAATCGCGTGGAGAAGTAATTGACGGGTGACGTAGACATGGTCACGTGATTTAATCAGGTCAGTGTAACAGACGTGATAGTTTTGTTGACATGTGCGATTCACCCTTGTTTAACAATTTTGGAGTTTTTTTTAAAGCATGTGGAATAATCTTGTGATTTTCACTGGGTATATCTGTGAGCATTCTTCAATGATTAACCAGAGGCACCACATTTAGACCTGTACATGGGGTGAGTTTAATATTCTCATGTAATTGATAATTTGTAGCAGTCTAGCTTGGATACTGCAGAAACGGGAGTTATGGTGTCTGTACAACAACATTAATTGAACATGGTACAAAATATTACAACCTCGATATAAGAGCAAAACAAAGCAATCGGCTCCTTGCCATAAACAACGGGTCGCATTGTATTATAATGTTTCTCTCCTGTTTCAGCTGAAGTTTCGCTTTATGTGTATTTGTATTAAAATATATGAAAAGTAGCAAAAATAGCAACGGGTAAGACATACATGAATGAATAGAATTTGTATATATGTATACAGCCAATGTTTTCACTTTTTGTTTTTAATTTTAAAATTTAAACACGAAGGAAATAAGACGTTACATATTTACACAAAAAACTATTTAAGAAAATAATAAAACGTGTCGCTGAAAAATAAGTTTAAGTTTTTAGACTCGAATCCTCGATATGTAATTTAGTGTGACGAGAATAACACTAAGCCTTCCATTTTGCAGCCTTTATAAATTACTGCTCACTTGAAAACTCCTCTTACATATCGTAAACAACATGATGTATTTTCTATCAGATATAGGTAGAAGGTCATCAAGAAATCACAATGGTATGAATAACGCATTCAACCACCTTAAAGTTATGTATGCTCTGGAAGTTGAGAATAAAATGAACTTTAGATTGCTTTAAAATTTTCAGGCAAATAATAAAGGCGCTTTTTTCAGTATCTATATTGTGACTATTGC
>VMBQ01000315.1:0-17229 GCA_007657795.1 Dreissena rostriformis | reverse complement strand
ATACAGAACAATTTTCATATAAACATAATTTTCACATGACATGGTTAGATAAGATCTACTAAGAAAAATAAGTAACATACATTTTCCTAGGTAATAATTATTTAGGGAATTGGAAAGGGGGGTGGGTGTCCAGTTGATTTTTGACCTAGTTATTGGACTTTTACCTGGGCGTAGTACATTTTAAATGTATAGTAACCTCAAATATTGAAACAGACTATAGGTTATTGACAAGCGCGTGGAGAAGTAATTGACGGGTGACGTAGACATGGTCACGTGATTTAATCAGGTCAGTGTAACAGACATGATAGTTTTGTTGACATGTGCGATTCACGCTTGTTTAACAATTTTGGAGCTTTTTTTTAAAGCATGTGGAATAATCTTGTGATTTTCACTAGGTATATCTGTGAGCATTCTTCAATGATTAACCACATTTGGACCAGTACATGGGGTGAGTTTAATATTCTCATGTAATTGATAATTTGTAGCAGTCTAGCTAGGATACTGCAGAAACGGGAGTTATGGTGTCTGTACAACAACATTAATTGAACAAGGTACAAAATATTAAAACCTCGATATTAGAGCAAAACAAAGCAATCGGCTCCTTGCCATAAACAACGGGTCGCATTGTATAATAATGTTTTTCTCCTGTTGTTTCAGCTGAAGTTTTGCTTTATGTGTATTTGTATTAAATTATATGAAAAGTAGCAAAAATAGCAACGGGTAAGACATACATGAATGAAATGAATTTGTATATATGTATACAGCCAATGTTTTCACTTTTTGTTTTTAATTTTAAAATTTTAAAAAGGAAGGAAATAAGACGTTACATATTGACACAAAAAACTATTTAAGAAAATAATAAAACGTGTCGCTGAAAAATAAGTTTAAGTATTTTGACTCGAATCCTCGATATGTAATTTAGTGTGACGAGAATACCACTAAGCCTTCCATTTTGCAGCCTTTATAAATTACTGCTCAATTGAAAACTCCTCTTACGTATCGTAAACAACATGATGTATTTTCTATCAGATATAGGTAGAAGGTCATCAAGAAATCACAATGGTATGAATAACGCATTCAACCACCTTAAAGTTATGTATGCTCTGGAAGTTGAGAATAAAATGAACTTTGGATTGCTTTAAAATTTTCAGGCAAATAATAAAGGCGCTTTTTTCAGTATCTATATTGTGACTATTGCATCCATTCTACTTTTGAGAGAGCGGTACCCAGATCCATATATACCTTCACAGTTTATTCAAAAACATAAGTTTGACTTGCATTTTAACAGCTTATCATGTTCTTATTCGCACATGTAAGCCTGTCAATATTTGTCGCCACATTGCTGCAGATCAATTCATGGCAACGTTTTTGAAAGAATTTCAGTTGCACACATTTGTTAAGACAATGCTGTTAAATATGCGTTGACTATCAAACTGTAATTGCATTCAGTGCAATACTTAAATAAATATGCTTTTTAAGTTCATTAAATGGTCACAAATATATGTAAATACACTTTTAAACAGCATCTCACACTTAAATGATCGACCTTCATACACCAAAAGTGTACGCTTAGTTACGATTTCCGAACTTAATTCTAAAAAGCGTACCCACGAGTATAACCAATTGGAAATGTTGCTACTGTGAACACTTTTAAAGGGGGTGGTTTGTTTTAATGTAAATGAACTTTGATCAGGAGCTTTAGTGTATTTCTTCACATGAATTCTAATCATTGCGTGTATACTCTGTTAATATTCATGTTATTTGTGTTGCATTGACAACCAAAATCAAGATCAGTTTCATTTCAAAATAAGTGTCTGAATTCACCAATTTACACAAGGATATCATTCCTATGAATTCGTCTGGAACATAATAACTGACATGGTATTCTACATGATTAATGGTGGAAGTTTCCAGATAAACCACTGCTCATTTGAAAATAAACGTATATAGTTTATCCGTTTAATGATCGCGTCTGTTAAATCTTGAGTTAACAATAAGATTATACATTCGGGTATACATTTCAAAACTTCATCAGCATTTTGGGGTGGATCTAATTAACTGACTTTGTTTTTCCTCTCGCTGTCCGTCAGTACAACATATTGCCTTCTTCCTGTTATTTAACTATGTCCTTGTGAACATGCAAAACCGAGGTTGGGATTTGTGTAGTGCTTTGGGGTATTGCAGAAAACAGCTATTGAATTGGTTTTAATGAAATCACGATGCACACAGGATTGGATTGCCGAAATGTCAATTATGTATCTCCTCTATTGGACGATTGCGCTCCAACGCAAATTTTGGTGTCAAAATGTATCAACATCTGACAAACAGTTCAGATACATAATTCTGTATATTGACATTTTTATATGATTTTGTCAAACATATAGAAGACCATGCTGCCACTGTTTTAATTTGTTTTTCCTGCCATCCGATACTGCGGCTTGTTTGCAAAGAGCATAACTTTGGCGGCGGAAGATATTAAAAGAAGAAAACATATTGAATTTTATTTACGTCATCATTGTTGCTGTTCTTACCTTAATTAATATATTTAAACGTTACGAAACAATGTCACATTTGGATTATTTATGATTCCTATTCACAACCAAAGTACATTTACATGTACATAACGGTCGTCGACATTCGTGACTTAAGAATTGAAATGAATCTTCAGACACTACAATCGATTGGAGATGAGCTCCAAGGAATAATTCATCATCATTTAGGGGATACCTAAAAGGCAGTGGCCGAGACGACGTTGATAAAGTTTTCTACTATCTTCGAACGTTAGAGACGAGAATCAAAATTTAAAAATTAATAAAAGAAAAGATTATTTCACAAACAGATTGCGATGCAATACAAGAGGAAATGCTACCAACGGAACAATACACCAAATACATGTCACCATCCCTAAAACGCCACCGATGTTTTATATCGCATTATTTAAACTTAAAGTCATGTCTTGAAATACGAGAACAACAGTTGACATACCCATGTACTCGTAATAGAAGATATGCATTTGGCATGTGTGACTTCTTTTAAAAGATAGCTTTGGATTAGCTTTGATTCAATAATAATTATTCACCCCAACAAATCAATCAGTGATATTATTTAAAGAGTTACATTGCATACAAGCATCAATACTACACACATATATATCTATATAGAGATATGCGATGTTTTCAACTGTGTTTCTCACTTATTTCTTCAATTTTCTTAAGTGTGAGGTTATTCAAATGTTTAAATAGTCATGCCATTTAATGACCAATAACAAATAACTACTTGGTGACCTTAAATTTTAATTTCAAATTATCTGGCAACAAAAGTTTGCTCTAGCACAAACACGATAAAATAAAACCTGTGTAACAAAAATCATCAAACTTGCGTGTATGTCCTTAATATAAACGTTTTATACACTTGCCATAAAAACGGTTGACTGTTTTCTCCAATCTAATCTAACATAATACCAGCTTGATGCCAGTTGTGTGCATAATATCCCTTTAAATGGGGATTACATGGACAAATAAACCAATTAGTCCGCGAAAAGCAAATGCCATTAATAACAGTCGTTATGGCTTTCATGCCAACACAAACACTGGAGAAAGTGCGCAAGACATTATTCCCTTTATTGAAGAATTATTTTCGCATCATCGATAGTCAAACGAATCATGAAATGGGGAACATTTTTTTTTTATAAATGAGTTGCATTTGATTCTTTTCGTTTTACGACCTTTATAGGTGACAAAGCATCATTTAACACATTCTTTCAACAATGGTTATACTTTCATTTGATAAATTGTTTCTAGAAAAGAAACGTTGTTCACACCATATAATAGCTTATGGCCTAAACGGATGAGCTGACCCATTATCATTAACTCTCTTATAATCACTATGGGAATAAAAGAGTGCACAATCTTGAAAACGCTGTAGCAGTTCGTAAGCCAAATTATAAAAAAAAAACGCATATTGTAGAATATAATTTCTCTGACGTCCACATAGAAGTTTGCCTGCACGCTTCTTTACATTCGCTGTTTTTAAGTTGTTGTGTGCAGTGTTGCAAAATTCGTCTGAACATTCTAACAGTAAAAACAACAAAAATGTCATCCTCCATCGTATTGGTTTTATTCGCTAATACATAACGCATGTAAAAATTTACCCATAAATTTATATTGTAAAATTAATTTGTAAATCCTATATCTCTTACTTGTGAATTACCTTATCTGCGTGACGTCAATTGGTGCGACCCGGTTGCGTGACAAAAACGCTAGTTCGAATAGAAGAAATGGGTACCAACGCCATTTATTTTTTAACCAAACATGCTACACCGGGAAATCCAGATTTTTAAACGACCACTATCTTAATTACTAACAATGTGTTAGTTTATAAATCATGTAATAATCAGAAATATCGCTAAATCGCAATTTCGAGTGAACAAATTAGTTTTAAGATTCGACGCAGAAAAGTCTATCGAAGAAACACAATCTTGTACTATTTCACATTGCCATTTGTCGCATTGCAATGCCTTTTACGAGTTTAAAAATACAAACTTATTTTAATGGATGCACATTCTGAGAAAAAATATGTTACATATGCTAATGCTAACTAAAGGAATAGGTTTTGTAAAGGCATACTTCAGATACATCTTTTGGAATACATTAACATATGTTATGTTCCGAAAAGTATTTAGTTGATTGTTTTATGTTGGCGTATCGTTTATCATGTACACTCAAGAACTTATGCTTATATGTGGGTTCAAAACAATTATCTATGGCAAAAAAACCATGATCCTGGTAAAAACGTAATGATTAGTACGTATACAGAATAGCAACGTATATGTTAATTTAAGGACACTTATGTTTGAGAAAGTAAACTAATATTCACCCTTAAACTAAGAATACATTTGTCCAAAGGAAACTGATGCGCCAGCAAAATGCGACATGGCACATATATCTCCGACAAGTTACGATCATTTGCGCCAAACTGTTTTCGTGCAAAATAAAGTTATTGCCTAACACGGACATCTACTTTTACACGATGAAAAACAAAACAAATTCACTGTGAAGGTCGCACAACTGTAAAGGAGCGTTATAGTTTGGACGTTTTGTGCCGTTGCATCTTACATTAAAGTCTGGGATTTAATAAGAACTATAGACACACTTCTTTTTCTCATTTGCAGAAAAGTTCCTCGTTATTGGACAAGTGCACGCCAACGTAAAAAGGCGGCGCCGAAATCTTATTAGTTTCCAGTGAACTGTACAAATTACGCCAGTGCATTATTTTAATATTTGGAAGGAAGAATATTGTCACGCTGAAGGGAATGTAATAGCCAATGGGATAGAGTTGTTTTTCTGTTCATATGTATATATTCAGACAGAACTTTTGACAGCAAAAAAAATATTTTACATTTTTTTAGAAAACATACTTGAACTAAATGAACTTGTGTTAGCATATTCCTCAATTTCACATTTTGGTATCAATAAAACGCAGTTGTTTTGTTTTGTATTTTAATAGGCATTGAAAAATGTTATGAATTGTATTTGTGATTGTGTTGCATACTTTTAAATGCTTAAGTACGTACACTAGAATGTGCTATAATCGACGCTGTGTAACCTTATCATAATAAACAATACAGGAAAATACAATACGACATTTAGGTTTGGCAAGCCTTTCAGCCGGTTTAACAACCTAGGTCATATTAAATGCACAGTTCAAATGCAATGATCGCATAATTAACCTCATTTGCAATATGTGACTGTGTTTGTGTTTCTTTGTTGTCAATTATATCCATTTATCCCTTTAAATGGATTGTCCTTAGTGTGTGGTTTTTTAAATTGACCGTGCCAATGAGGCAACACTGTTTAATATTGAATTTTTTAATGTATGCATTTTCATGTCATGTATCACCTGAAAAAGTTTCATAGAGTTTAATTATTAATATATATACAACTCAACCTTTCTTAAGTTAGGCTGGAGTGGTTCAAGGTTTAACAATTGTTTGCGTCCAATGTTAGTTTGTATAAGCAATTCGAAGATCAGAGAATGTGAACCTGATTTGTTTTACATTTTAATTTTCTTACATATACTGGACTGCATATTGCATTTTCAACAAACATAAAAGGACAAGCGTTGTGGGGATATAACCATATATCAATTTTTCAGTTATAATTTTGCAAATAAAAAGTGTTGCAAACAAGCGCATATAATTGATGACAAACCCTGTAAATCAAGTTATGCTCTCGTAGTTTTTGGAGTAAAATTTAGGTATTCATAATTTGGTAATTGGTAGCTTGACGTGTGTCTGCACTCACTGGTTATAATAACGTGTAGACAAACTGAATATGGAAAACAAGTGTTGTTAAAATTATATGAAACGTTATAAATGAGCAAGTAAAGCAAAACATCGAACACATAAGCGCAGTTATATACGATCTGACGAGTTGCCATTTAGTACCGTATTTTATGAAACGAATGCAGGAATGTTGTTAGTAAGCAAACCTTTGACGAACTTACTCACACAAATCCTGAACGAGCTTATTAAATCATGGTATGGAATGACAAGGGGTGTCATATAGTTTTTGTAACATGCTTTTAAATTAGCATATAACATTAGTATTTACGTAGACATCATGATACAACGGAAAGTTGTTTAAATTGAGTGACGATACTTGACGTTCAGCAAAATAATTAAACGCGATTGGTCTGTCAAACTAGATGAACTCAATGAAAAAGCTCAAAAAGTTATATTTTGCATGTGTTTAAGAAACAAAAAGCACGTATATTATATAGAAAAAAGGCCCTAGCATGTGCTTTAGTTATTTGATTTTTATAATTTTATATTAGTAAACAAGGTTTGCTTTAGAATGTTATTGTTTTCTATTTTATTGCATTTATTGTATATATATAAGGTTCACTAAAATTATATTGTGAATTTTTACACTGAACAATTTGTCTACCTTCTTGGTTTCAATGATGTGGTCGATGTGTTAATAGGCATTACTAATCAGAAAGCAAGGCCCCTGTGCACACGTCTACAGTTATAACAGTACCACCTCTATATATAACCATGCTCTAATCCCTTATACAATTTAGTCGTTCGACTTTAGCAATGTTATCGACAGAAAAACAACGCATCTAAATAAGGTACATGTTATGTCCGTCAACGTTGTCGAGTTTGGTTGAACACACTTTCCAATCAGTGAGTATAAAAATACAATTAAACAACACTATCATGTTACCAAGCTGTCTGTCATATTCCTTGTCTTTTTTTTCTGTCAACAGTTTCGCTTTGTCTTTTCTTCTGTCTGATGTTTCTTCACATATTTTTCATCAACCTTGATGAACCTACTCTTTCTGTCTAGATAACGTACATTTATGTCAATTGTTGAATTATTTTTTATAAATTGTACTGTTAAAATACATGTCTGCTACCTTAAAAAATGTTACACACTTTCTTGCAAATACTGCGTATGGAGAAGAACTTTATAAGATCTTGATCTTTCGTTCTAATCCTTTTTTGGAACAACCTGATTCAGTTGTAACTGTATATTCTATGCAAATGTATACCATGTTTGTTCGTGAAAGAAAATATGTTTAAAAAACACTATAATGCATTTACTTATGAAACTTATCGTTAGCGTCAGGTAACCAACAGTTAATATATTGTTGAAGGTTGTTGTTTGACCACTTGTTTCAAAACAGTCAAGTTATCATCTCAGAATTAACCCTGAGTTAGCATGTATATATTGTATGTGTAATGTTATTTGACATTATTTTCACAAAAAAGCTGTGAGAACTCCGGAATTCAATGCATTGCCTGGTGTATCTTAAAACAAATGATTTTTAATATTAGCGATAAATATCTGTATATCTTACGAATACAAAATAAGTACGCGTCATCATCCGTTATATATAATTTATTTTGTTAGATTATCAACACATTTGCTACATAAAACATATCATACTAGCATAATATATAATTATAAAAATATATATGGCTTGTCACATCCAATCATATATCTTATATCAAATAATTTATATTATTGAGTAATAATTACAACGTTATATCATATCGCTTGTATGAGGAATAATGCATTACTTCATCTAACGATAGTATATATAAATATTACTAATTGCTTTTCTCGATTTAATCAGTTAACGATACATATAAGGATACAAAAACATTCATATCGAATTTAAAAATTGTAATTAGATATGGTAATATAACTTACACATAACTATGTCAAGATCGCCTTTCGGCATAGAACTTTAAAACGGCTGTAAATTTAGTTATTCGGTGAAAATGATACTGCAAAAGGACAACATACGTATGCAATTTATGGTTTTCAATCAAAATAGAAGAAATCTCTCGTCATTTGAAAGATATATACTATGTCATGGGCAAAAGCCTTAAGTGCCTCAATCTTATTTGTGTATCTTAGTTGTCCCAACTGAACGCTGATTGTAGTTGATGGATTTTACGGCTTTCAAATACCGTATTCTTAAGAGTAATAAAGACAAACAATTGTCCTAAGATACTTGGCTCTTGTTTTAATGAAGCATGATTCGGTGTCTACATTGAAAACACATAGTACACATCTTACAAATTCAGTTTCGCTATAATAGTGTTTCTTTCTTGGGGAAGTTTGTGCAATTAGTCTGCTATGTATATTTGTCTACATTAAACTGTTAACGATAGTATGCTAAATGTATATTTGCAAATATAGCACACAAAAACCATAAAGCTCAAAATTTTTTCTGTAAGACAAGTGGCCGTCTTGCTTTACAATACAGGAAAATACACACAAAACACAACACTAAATGTCAACAGTAAAACATTATTAATACTAGTGTCACAACCTTGAAAATGTCAATACCATGCATTAATGTCTTCGTGACGAGCCACATCTCACTGTTCTTACCCATCAGAATCATAAATATTGGAACATTCGTTTTGGCATTTTTGTGCGTGTTTGTGAATGTTTCAATAGACCGTGTCTTACGTATTTATGTAATTATTCTAAGTAGATTTGCGGTTAGCCCATAAAGGTCTCATACACTTTACACGTTATTTATATTTGTTTATAAATATTTATGTATACTTATTAGTACATCCAGTCGAATGACTCTCAATCATAACCCCACACTATGTCATGTCGAATTGTGTATTGATGTGTCTATTACTCAAAGGTAGAGCTACATAAACGTGTTACGTAATTTAATGACGTTACTAACCACAAATAATATTTAATATCAATTTTATTACGTATACAAGGGACTTTATCACAGGTTGGCGAAATGAAAACAAAAGTCACTTATTCAAAACAGAATGTATGGATTACTTCAAAAGAAGCAAAATATCACTCTTGAATAGGAATTATATTTAAATATATGTTCGTTCCTGATAATCATCACTCGAAATCTTAAAAGTTAGCAAAAACGTTTGTTACCAACAGAGTTTAAAGGTTTTAACTACAAACCATATAACGAAGGCCTTTGTGGTGTAGTGGTAGCGATTAAGCTTTCGTTTCTGGTGGTCACGGGTTCGATCCCCACGGCAATTACTTGATTATTGGTTAACTTGTAATTATAGTAATTTAAAAATATTCCAAATATTTCAATTTAATATTAAATGATTGAATTATATTTGTTTAAAATAGGAAAGTCTGTGAACACGTTCCTACAAGTGGCCGTCTGTTAAATAAAACAACTATTATGTAATGTATTGTCTTCAAGTCATCGTTCGAAAATCGCACAATATTAACAAAGAAATATGTGAACTCAAAAACAAAAAGCTTAAGTGCTGAAATATCTGACGTGGTAGGGTCGTCGAACGCTGATTAAATTGATAAGGTGTTACGGTTTTCTGACCAATATATCCGCTAGAGTAATGGAAGAAGATGTTAGCTAAGATGCTTGATGGCGCTTGAACCTATTAAACATAATTTGTGCCTCCGTTGAGAATCAATATTCGATTTCTGACAAATGAATTCTCCCCATAATATATAAAGTATGCGTAAATGTAGAGTTCATACAATGTGTGTGTATTAATATAGGAGAAAAACTTCCGCATTCATGAATTTTTTATATATTCAATACATAGCGTGCCACAAACGCTCCAAAGCATAACTGGTGTCATCAAACTATTAAACGCCATTGAAAGTAGGAAGTGATATTTGGTGTAATCGTGTGTCTGTGACCACAATGGACAGTTCAATCCCTATGGTTTCAAGTATAATAGTTTGTGTCTGTACGGTGTATATAGGCATCGTCTCTGAAGATCTCTCGGATTGAATATAATAGATGCCTCATACACATGACTCTTTCGTTTGTCAACAGTATTAGAAGCAAATAAATCGCGTATTATACATAATACGAATCGGTTTAGTTAAACACTTTGTTATTTATGTTTTCCAAATTAGTGCAGCATTAATTATCATGAAATGATAACACCAGGTACACACATTAAGCACATCAATATGTCTTTGTTTTACAGACGTTGAATAAAAACACCAACATCATCCAATAAAAATGTGTTCGTAACACGTTCTTCTAAAATGGCTACTAAAGAAAAAAAAAACGCACTCCGTCGTGCATTGGCATCTTTTAACAAATCACTTAATGTGTCTTATAGCATATCTTTTATATTTGCGCGTTAGGAATAATTGCGCGTAATAAGTCAATACCACTTTCATTATGCAATGTGGCTGGAATCAACATCATAAGTCGTCGTAAGAAATATGCGTCTTATTAAATAAATAATCAGCCAGACTTTAAGATCAAAGCTAATTTGCTTACCTCAATACTCTTCAAAGAAGGGAACTTTTTACCTCAAAACATTAAATTTCAGTTACTCTGGTTTTCATCTAAGAATAACTAGCTAAATTTTAATTTATTTGAAATGTATTCTCTGTTTTGCTAATGATTTTGAATTGTAATGATTTGAGGTTATTTTTTTTTGCATGAAATATCCAAAAATAGTGACACTTATTAAATAATACACTGCCTTACGAATAGTTCACATCTTTCAGTTTAATCTAGCTAATAAATACACCGAAATACACCACAACTCTCGAAATGTGCACGAAATACACCACTTGTAAACTGGTAATTGCTGTCATGAATCGCACTCTGTATTTCAAAATGAGTCAATTAAATTGGTTTAAACGCGTTTATTCGTTCTTCAATTTTACGCAATGTACTTTAAAATAAATACAAACTGCCTCACAAAGTGTATATCTCTCAATCGGATGTCAATCGCGACCTGTTGTGCTCTACTCAGAGCACCGGTAATATTTTGATCCACCCACAAATTTAGTGTTTGTACCGCACAAAAATATATTTTAAACTGAACAATTATGATATATATTTGTATCATTTTTATTTTTTCCGTTCAATATACTTTATTTTCCTCGTCAGTAGGTGTGTGCGTTTCGATGGCATCCCAATCCACACCGTCCATAGTTTGAAAAAAAATATATGCATATTACAACATATTATATACATTTTGCAGTCAATTTTTCACTATTATTTTAAAGACATAATTGACAATACAATAGTGATATAAATACGCACAATTTAAACATGTCTTTATTCCAAAGTATCGTCAGATTTCTTGCAACCATCAACACTTTTTTTTTATAGTTGTGGTGCTTCACAGAATATTTCATTTAAATTATGACACAAACCATCTAGACGCAGGATTCGATTCAGTATTTATGTTTTTTCCCCACTTACATTACTGTTTTCTCACCATATATTTATAATCCATTCTATTCTAATCACTTCTGGCCAATTGCCCACATTAAGTATTTGACATAATCCAAGTAACGACTTTTTTTATTGATGTAAGACATCATATTAAGAACCATGCAATTTTCTCTTATCGATTGCAAATAAACGACCCATTAGTGGCGTTAGGGGTGATGTAGATACATGGTATGCGGAGTTTAACTGACTTAACTATTCTTTTATCGTCATGTTGTATCTCACCCGTATTCATAAAAAGAATACAACTTGAAACTGGATGGATGAGTCTTTATACCTATGCAATAACGTGAATACAAAACGCATTAGGCATGTTTGTTAAATGGAATAATTTTATAGACAACCATCTGTTGTACAAAAATACTTATATTGCCTATACATATTTGTTCTGAATAAAACACAATATAGTAGAAAAAACATTTCTATTTAGCCGCGATTTGATATGAGGGACGGTTAAACAAGCTACATGTCCATTAAATCATGCTTTACAAATAGCCGTAAATAGTCCACTTATTCACGGGACACTCGTTGTGTCTTTTGAAGATAAAATTTCGAGACTGGCCGAACTATGCAATTCCCCGTAGCGCTAATTCATTGATTACTAAACACTTTTTGCTAATTATCCAATAAAAAATATATACATTTTGTTCCATTAGTGTCATAGTAATTTACATAATAATTATGTCACTAAACACTGGAGTTCGTCGATACCTTTAACGCATTATATGGGTTTATCACCCGACCGCCCATGTCTTATTCAAATATGTTTTTCCACAGTCTAATATCTGTCCAATTCGTGAATGCTGATCAGACCGAAACTATCATGTATAGATAAACTGTTTAATCAACTTTTATTCTTTCGGATGGAAATTTATAAAAGAAAAACAAGGAGCAAATTGATCGATTTTGACGTCTTCCGTTTTACGCACATCATGACTTTAACATGCGCATGTGTTTTCGGTGAGAAAATAATGTTATACTTTTAAGATAATGTCATATTAATATTATGTTCTAAGATGGTTGTGAAACGTGATTCATGATGCCAGATAATATGTGAACTAAAATAGAACGAAGTTTTTTTAATGTTACTCTGCGCTCTGAAATGTTCATACATCATTTATTATTTGACCCATAAACAATGTATTGTCTCAACATTCTGTCAGTAACAATCTCCAATAAGGCATCGCTTAGCATAGGTTTTACCATATTTGCTTCGACCTGATTGGTATTGGGATTGGTAATCGCTTCATAAATTCTAACTGTTTAGCAGCGCGTTTGTATTTCTTTCAATTTCTGCTGACATAAATTTACTTAGGCGATGAATGTCATCGTCAAAACTGTACTCTGTGTACATAAGTGTACATATTTAAGTGTAAAAGTGCTTGTATTTTTCATTTGATCGAACCATACTCTCTGTGTCCCTCCCCTCCATGCAACAGCGTTATAAGTTTACTAATCTTATTATTATTGTTAATTATTATTTTCGCATTAGAATTTAGCGCCATTATCAAACACTGATGGATTCAGTTGTTTATAGTGAAAATATTTCTTTTTTATTGTAAATTGAATATTTTATATCGTGCATATTGGCATTATTTATGCACAATTTCTGTCTTGCATTATATATGGTGTATGTTTTTGGATGATGGGACGCATTCAGTCAAATCAAATTAACTTATTTTGTCTGAGGTGTCATGTCAAGAACTGGCAAACGGCACTGATACTTTTGCAGATAAGAACATTATTAATCACCAATATCACTAATAAATCAAATAGACGGCGCAAAATTTAATTAAGTTTACTTTATTTTCAGTCTGCAAAAGCCACATTTCTTCTGTTAATGATAGTTCTTATGCGTATGGGAAACATTAATATTGCTTTATTATGCCATGAATACATTTTGAACACAGGTTTTACGTGTTTGGTAACGTTGTCTGCTGCACCTTCTTTGACATAAACTGTTGTAATATATTGTGTCCTTCTTTATGATAAAAAAATACCATTCTGACTACCATATACATGATATATCTCTGTTAACCTTCTTACCTTCTGAATGAATTTCGTTTACACTGGCGCTCAAAACATGTTTGTGTTCAGTTCAAAGTGTAAACACATTTATGTACAAGAAGCAACAACTATCATATTACTTCTTCTGGGACATATGAATTAGCATTCGGTGTTACATGATGAATTAAGACAATTGTCCATTAGAACACTAGTATTTATTTAAAAAAAAATACATAACTTAAGTTTAATGAGCGTGTTTACTGCAACCTGAATTTTACATTCAAAATGTGTAATTTGTGACAATAATCATTCATTTTGTCTGATCTCAAGTGGTATGTTTGGTGTCTGCCTTTCTGTCTCTCGTATATGGTTGTTGAAGAGCAAAATATCCGACTTTCATTTAAGTTTAAGTTTAAATACCTTATTTATATAAGGTCGTGTAATTGTTCTATATTTTTTGTTCTCAGCAACTAACCTGCAAATACTATTAATTAATTGAGACAGGTCATACTTTTCTTTGTCGACTCTGGGAATGAGATAAGCCATATCAACTGTTGATCAAACGATTATGATGTATAGATATAGCAAAATTGAAGGTTTGAGTGAGGGATACAGTGCGCTTGGAAAAAAGGCTATTTAAGTAATTTGATATTACATTTAAGAAACATGTCCGTTATCTATATCGAGCGTAAAGAACATGTACCTATTGTGAAACAACATGTTTTTGTTCTACTATAATTAATAAAAACACAAACATGAAACGAACTAAACAGAGTAACACTTTTGCACAAATATTAAGTTGAGCATTTTAAGATGTTAATAGTGAGTTAAATACAGACGTTTATTTCTGTTTATGTATGAAAATTTATATTACAGAAAGAAAGAATAATGCATTGTAAATATACAATTTAAGAAGTCGATTCCAAATTTGACAATCACGCTGTTTGACTGCCTCACGCTGTTAACCAAAATAATGTTTTAGTTTCTTAATGAACTATATATACGTACTTACCGTCGAACAACATCGTACAGAACGAGAAAACCTAGTCGACATATTCATTAAATATACGTATTATTCAGTTTATGGATCAAAGTTGTAAATACGGAAACAGTTACGTACTACTTAAGAATGATCAAAACGAATGTTATTCGCCTTTGCATGTGGTGTTCCACTACTTCAACACGGAAACAAAGCAGTCAGCTTGTGAATCAGAAAGCTATGGGAAGCATCGGGATGTAGTAGTAGACATGTTTGTGGTGGTTCAATGACAAGACAAGCCACACGCCACCAAATATAATTTGTCCGTCTGCACAAATCACATCTGCTGCAGACACGCATTATATATGGCTTGTGTTGCTGCTGTTGTACAAGCGATGCAACAGGCGTTTTAGAGTCGATATTAAAAACAATGGTTTGTTAACGACATGTATGCTGCTCAGTGTAAAGGATTGTAAAATTAAATATCAATTGTATATTGAACCTTGGATTCTTTACAATCATGCGTGTATGGTCTGGCGATAATTTATAAGACCCCCACCTAAGTCATTATACAAGCAGAGTTTTATCCGCTTAAAGTAATGTTGTTTTATCTGTAAAATCTTGAAAGAACTTATTACTATAAACAATACTGCTACTTATCGTTTTATTTTTTCGTTACTAATTAAGTTTGTATTAACATTACAGTTAGTGCAATATGTCCTCTAAATCAGGTGAATGTAGGATTGCGTCATATTGTAGATTTCCCACGTGAAATTTGCATTTCACGTTCGTGACCGTCTGGGTGGGATTATTGTTGTGCTTTTGGATATTTAAGCAAATGTCAAAAAGTATTGTATTGAATTAAATGAAAGAAAGAGGCATATTGACTAATACGCAGATCCAATAATTCGGCGTCCAAAAGATAATATTACCGACGGACCTCTAATATATCTGGAAAATGAATTAATTTATTTGAAAGGCTGCAGACATTAGAAGAAGCTTTTGCTACTATTTTGGACTTGATTTTTTTGTTATTCAATTTCGTGACTTTCTTGCACCGAAAATTATGTTTACATCAGGAGATACATTACAAGAAAGCGTTCGAACCATGCGTGACTTTGTAAGCTGAACAAGATCTATAAACAAAGATGGTTGATGGTCAATGTATGTTACATTCCATATAAAGTAATCACATGCAAATGCTGAACCATCGACGAATTTGCTTGTATCCACCTGGGCAGTATACATATAATTTTATTTGATTAACTTCTGTTTTTCTCCAACCAAATTCCGTCGACCAATCGTATGTCTTGTTGACAGAATTTGGTATCGGAGAGTAAAGAGCAAATACAAAAATAGTATGATTAAGACACATTTGTATAATACAATCATTTTAGGCAGGGGTGCAATTCGTTTTCAAAACTTCTTTTTGTTTAATTGTGTTGTTGTTGTTTGTCCATTTTGAACAGTATTTCAGTCATGGGTTTTTCATTTCTCATTCCAGTAACTGAAAACTGCCGTAATTGACTTCAGTGGTACATTGAAATAAGCCGTAAAAGGAATTGCATGACCAATCACAATACAAATTTTGTGGCCGGGCCGTGGATCGAACCTGCTGACGCGATTTGTAGTCAAGCGCTCTATCAACTTAGGTAGTCGGCCCGACCTTCTATCTAGAACACAAAGTAAATGTTAGGTAGTATACAACCTGTTATCGACTGTTTTGATTTGATATTATCACTACGGAATTATTCATTCGCGTTGTTAAACAAGGGAACAAGTCCAAAAATAATTCAACAAGCAGGCGATGTTTGTATGTCTAACGACATTAACCAATCTAGTTAGCAGATTTATAGTTTCCAAATGAACATTACATACATATTTAGCGTCGAAAAGGAACGTGCAGAATTCGGAAATGCAGTAGACATTTTTATTAGATGTTCGAGTCATCCAGTTAATAGATCAAAGAATCGCATACTAATTTAACGTCGAAAAGGATCGTGCAGAATGCGGAAATCCAATTGACATGTCCATTAGATGTTTGTTATATTGACATAAAAGGTCAAAGAAAGCATTACATACGGAAACGGTATTTACTGATTATAGTTTCTAATGACTGCACCAGATGCGATGTACCAATATATTTTGTGCTACTCTAGTATACTCGACAAGTCACCTGATGTAAAGGGAAGATGTGTGAGACACTGGGATGTAGTGGTAGACGTTGAGTAAATTTAACTCAATGCGAAGACAAGCACGCGCACCCTCAAATAGACGTCGTCGGAATGCAATACATCACTTTGCGAATACGCTTGGAGGTTGGAAAGTCGAATTAGTTGTCGCATCAGGGCTTTGTTTATGAAAACTATGTTTGTTATTACGAATTGCATGGTGCTGTCAGCAAAAGATGTTGCAATGCAAAAATAACCTTTTATTGCTGGAGATATAAAGTTAGTTTAAGAACATGCTATACAAAAAGAAACTTA
>VMBQ01000314.1:214590-333076 GCA_007657795.1 Dreissena rostriformis | reverse complement strand
CAGACAGACAGACAGACAGACAGACATTTATATACACACGAAACAATGCTGTTTTAAGCAACCTTGGTGTTAATCAAGCAACTGAACGGAGTATACAAACGTATTTGGGAACTTGTGAATAACCTATTATATTAACTTTGTATTCACTGTAATTTAAGTCGATGCCATACACAAGATCCAGTTGTAAGCCTTCGTCTATTAAAATATACGACATGGATAGCTTCACGTATGGTGACTCGGTTTAATTAAACATAAGGGAATTGGACACAATTTAAATAGGTTGCTTGCCTGGTGGAAAATGTATCTTGGCGTATTTGTGTATGGAATCCGATTTGAAAGAAAGTGTTAAAATCACTTTGCTTTGCATTGACCCTTTCAAGGCGGTTACTATAGTTTTGAGTATGTTTATGTTTTTTATCGTCGTGTTTTGCGCATTGTCCATTGATGATATTTAGGAAATTCGTCAAATCATGAACTGCAATATACATGTACATATTCGCAGTTTTAATAAAGTCATTAATATCGATCTGAATATGTACATAAGGTACCAACAAATACCACACGCAGTTTAAAATAATTTCAGCTGCAAACAGTAGGAATCTCTCGACATAATTTTGTTATCCTATAATTCTCGCAGGTTTATATTCGTTACTGTAATGTAACTTCCGGAAATTGAATAGATTATACATGTTCGTCCTGAGGTGACATTATATCCACATCTCTTCTATTCGTAAAACATCCTCACGGTGTGGTCACCATGTACTGTTGTAGATACATTGGTGCACGAAAGATTGACTGATTTAGCTACGTTCGCATAGCTTCAATGGAAGTAATAGTTGGCTTTGTTGTTAGGCCTATATTATGCGAATATAGAATATAGAACTAAGTAATACATTCATCCACTCTGATGTAACTGCAAGTTGTCATACAATGATAAGATATGCGAACTGAAGTGATTCGTGGCTTCACGTTGGCGTGTTATTTAAAATAACGCATGTTTCTTAAAATGATATAAAAAAGTAATAACAGAAAATTACTGTATGGAGAATGCGTGTGTTAGCCATTTTAGAAATTGATATCATGCGATATAAAATATTGTCTACTTACTACGAATACTGGGTTAATTTACTTTTACCGCCGAATGCACCTTCGAAAACCCTCCGATGGTCACTCGGGACACGTGTATGTAAACATGGTGAAATGAAATCTCGCGCATGCGCACGTATAGAGTGAAAACGGATGTGTCCTCCGAACTGTATCCTGCGGCAAAAGAGGCAAAATCCACGCCGTTATATAGATGTTAATGTTTTATGAATCTTAAAGGGACTTAAATCATGCTTATCAAGTTGTTGAATTTAATTGAGAGTTACTGCGACTGAAAATCGTTTTAGCTGGATAACGCAGTGTTCGATTAACTTACTCCTACACTTGCATCATTCTATCCGTATTGCCGTTGGTTAATATGTTATTGAGTTAAAAAAAATACAAGGATTGATAAATGATTGATACGAATGTTCAGGTTTACTAGCCAGAGTGCAATAATGTTGAATTTCTGCATTGTGTTATTCATAATTGTGACATAATGTTTAAATTATGTTAACTCTAACAACCCTACCCAATACTTTGTTCATATAGTTTGAAGTATTTATTTATACAATTGAGTTAAATTGGTGTAATCTAAGGTCGATATATATTATGTTTATTGTTTACTTATACAGGCTGCCCGGATTAGACCCTCGCTCCTCTTTGAAGTGACCGGAGTTAACTCCTCACTCGGCGGCAATCGTGATATATAGACTATCTCCGGAATCCACCGCAATATAGCTTTATGCAATAAATCGTCTGCTGATCCAGAATGACTCGGCGCATGTTAGTTAGGTTGGTGGTCACCATACCGAACTGATAGATTCTTCTCCCGGTTCTCCGGTGTCCGACCGCATCTGAAGACCACATCAAAAGGAACACACCCTCAAAATACAATAAGCCAGTCAACATATTGTAATTCACAGCTGTGATTTAAAATTCGTACACATGTTCAATAATGCAATGTGTCTGGCCTAACAAAAATGTTGTTTCTTAACGAAGCGAACTTTAACAATTCGATTAAAACGCAATCGAGAATTTGTTGAATTTGACGTATAATAACTGAAGCTTAATGGATATATATTTATGCATTAAAAAAACATCATGATGTGTTTGACACATAAAATCATACAAACGTGATCTACTTATACATGTAGAGCATTTATAACGATTATTATCATGGACTTACTAGTTAAGTAGCACACAGGTGAATATAACATTCTTTCAAAGGCAATGTTAGACATTCATTCAAAGAAACATGTTATAAATAGACAGTGAAGTACATTTGATTTTACTTCATGCATGCCTACAAACCTCATTAAAATCATACGGTAGCTTAATTCTATTTAACGAATTATCCAAAAGTACATTTCAGAAGATGTCCTGTTCATTCCATTTCAAATCTCATAATATCGCCGCTAATTTTGCGATCAAATTGGAATTGAAAGAGAAATGTTTAATCGTCTGCAAAATGAAATTCAATAAATATTTAAATGTAAGGTCGAACTAACTCTTAAGTAATTGAACGCAAGCATGTGTCGCCTTTTCGACTTCAAAGTGTTGGAAAACATTCGATAACTATTTGATGGCTACAAATTGCTCCTTCCTCTAAATAAAGTGACCATTACCCAGAATTACGCACTGAACCCCATTTGATATAAATTAACTTTGATTACTACCGCGACCATTAACAATTGTTTAGTACTCACAAAGACCTCTCGTAAATGTTTACAGAAGACTTTCTGGTTGGGAGGTTTTTGATATGTGGGTTTATGTGATATCCATTTTTGGATTTTTCTATGTTAAAAGGCAGGCATCTACATTTTACCATTGCAGTCATTTCATTCATTTGCTTTATGTTTTATTATTCACAGTTGTCAATAATTTTGATTTCGGTTGGGTTGATTTAATCGTTCTTGACTAAGAAGGTAAGTACGGCTTTCGGATATATAGTGACCAAAATGTACTTTCATATATTTATTGTTTATTGGTCATTTTCAATCTTGACTAACCGTCAAAATGTTTTCGATGATAATAGATCTAATCTTCACTACGGTTCACCAGTACTACGTGCATATTCTTATATAAGTAGCTCTCAACTGCCTTCACAATTAATTTATTATCATTATAATCAATTAAATTGAATCATTGATATTTGATTTATATCGTGTTTCAGTTGTGTTTCGTTTATGTTCATCTATGGTTTGTGGTTGTTAATCAGTAGACGTATGACTTTAAGTTTAATTTGATTATGATAGCGTTATCAGTTCGTAATGATGAAGTAAAAAAAGACCAAAAGAGCGATTAACTTGCTCCAAAGAAAACGGTCAGGTAGTTATTTAAATCACACCAAAAACGGACATGCCCAATCGGGGAATTAAAGAGAGTATTCATAAAAGTTAAAATTTGCAATTTAACATTACTTTTAAATTATATTAACTAACACAACCATTCACAAAACTTATTTTTCGGGGTATTTTGTTATATACAATTTAGTTAAATGGTGTTTAAATATGGCCCCTATATCACATATGAGCTTCGCTCTGGGAAAACGGGTTTAATGCATGTGCGTAAAATGTCGTCCAATATTAGCCTGTGCAGTCAGCTAGGAAGGACACTTTCCGCTTTAATGCTATTTTGCTTATAAAGGAAGTCTTTTCTTAGAGAAAATACAGTTTAGGCGGAAAGTGTCGTCCCTGATTAACCTGCGCGGTAACCATACACAAAAGGTATACTCTTCTCCGGGTTCACCGGTGTCCGACCTCATCTGAAGACCACACAAAAAGGAATACACCCTTAAAAAACAATACAGCATTTAAGTAGTGTAAATATCAGATGTGATTTTATATTCGGACACATTTGCGCTTATTCATCGCTAAAAACAATTGCTGCATTTAGTTTTGTTGACATGAAATTTTGATGATTTGTAAAATCTGGCAAATTCGTTGGATCATTAATTCGTGGATTTGTTTTTAAAATTATGTCTAACATAAGATTTTTCGTGGATTTTTTTATAATGTCTGATAAATGATTTCAGACGTAAGCGTGTTTGAGAAGACTTACGACAACCTGATAAACCTGTTTGGTGTCTGAAGATTTTTTTGGTTTGAGAGTATACATGGATGCTGGAACACACTCGTTGTTTGTAGGCGAAGCCAACTTATAAAATTCGAAAAACACGAAATCGTAAATCTATTGCATTTTGTTTATAACGACTGCACTTAAATTGATATATTTACAGGTAAAAAAGATTACAAATAACATCATATATAATTGTTCTACTTATACCTGCTGGAAATTTATTATAAGCATTTATAATGAACATTATAATGAATTTACCAAGTCGGTAGCACACACGTACATATAACATTCCTTTAAAGGTCATGTTAGACAATCATTGAAAGCAAACTGCTATACACACTGAAGTACATTCGATTTTACTTCAAAGAACCTACCACAGTTTTGCATGTTTACAAACCTCATTAAAAGTTAAAGCTTGTCATACGGAAGCTTCATCCTATTTAACAAATCATTCAAAAGTACAATTTATGAGATTGCCTACTCATTCCATTTAAGAACGCATAATATCGCATCTTATATTGTGATCAAATTGGAATTGAAAGAGAAATGTTTAATCGTCTGGAAAATGCAATTCAATAAATATTTAAATTTAAGGTCGAACTAACTCGTAAGAAATCGAAAGCAATGCGCGTGTCGCCTTGTCGACTTCAAAGTGTTG
The DNA here is from genome assembly GCA_007657795.1 of Dreissena rostriformis. Classification (NCBI taxonomy): domain Eukaryota; kingdom Metazoa; phylum Mollusca; class Bivalvia; order Myida; family Dreissenidae; genus Dreissena; species Dreissena rostriformis. The sequence goes on along the minus strand of VMBQ01000314.1, from coordinate 328,254 downwards.
GAAAACATTCGATAAATATTTGATGACTACAAATTGCTCCTTCCTCTAAATAAAGTGACCATTACCCGAAATTATTCACTGAATCCCGTTTGAATTACCTTTGATTACTACCGCGACCATTAACCATTGTTTGGTACTCACAAAGACCTCTCGTAAATGTTTACAGAATACTTTCTGGTTGGGAGGTTTTTGATGTGTGGTTTTCTGTGATATTCATTTTTGGATTTTACTATGTTAAAAGGAAGGCATCTTCATTTTACCATTGCAATCATTTGACATTTGCTTTATATTTCGATATTCACAGTTGTCAATAATTTTGATTTCGGTTGGGTTAATTTAATCTTTCTTGACTAAGAAGGTTAATGCGGCTCTCGGAGATAGAGTGACCAAAATGTCTTTTCACATTTCTTTTGTTCACGGGCTTTTTCCAATCCTGATAAACAGTAACAATGTTTTCGAGGAAAATATATCTAATCGTCACAACGGTTCACCAGTACTAAGTGCATATTCTTATATAAGTAGCTCTCAACTGCCTCCACAATTATTTTAATCATCATTATAATCAATTTAATTGAATAATTGATATTTGATTCATATCGAGTTCCAGTTTTGTTTCATTCATGTTCATCTATGGTTTGTGGTTGTAAATCAGTAGACGTATGACTTAAAGTTTCAATTGATTCTGATAACGTTATCATGGAGTAATAATGGAGTAAAACAAGACCAAACAGCGATTTACTTGCTCCCACCAAAAAGGTCAGGTAGTTATTAAATCGGACCAAAAACTTACATGCTTAATTGGGTAATTAAAGATAAGATATGGATTAGTGACATGTCATTTAAAAAACCACCGACCCCAAAAGAAATGATAAGTGAAACCCACACAATTCTCTTAAACCTTGCTATGTTGTTTCACCAATTATCTTAGGTTCTTAAAGGGGCCGTCCAACAGATTGTGGCATGTATTGAAGCTTGTCATTAAATGCTTTAAATGCTTTATATTGATAAATTTAAACATTTGAACTAAAAATCTCTAGTAAAAAAACAAGAATACAATTTATAAAAAGGAAAAAAAGTAACCCTCAACAGGGCTTGAACTACTGACCCCTGGATTCCTGGAATCCTGAAGTAAAAAGCTACCCGCTTAGACCACTCGACCATCCACGCTCATAATTGTAGCGGATGTATTTTTTAGCTATATAAGCAATCCTAGTATTTCCGAAAAAATATCGTTTCGCGTCGTGCGACGCTTTATCTGTTGGACAGTCCCTTTAATGCAAATAATTTTGCCAGTGCGACTGCTTGCTTTAGTTTGTTGATTGTATCGGGGGCAGTTGAAAAACAAACAAAAAAACACGTGACTTCGTCCATAATATCAGTGTCTTTTAGCACCAGCAGTACACGAATGTCTTCAAAACATATTCATAATAACTTTATTAAATGTGGTTTGTTACGACTGTGCACATATTATGGGGTTAAAAATTACAGCAATGGTTTTTTTCTGTTCACTTAATTAATCCTTGAAAACAGACGGTAAACCTGAATATATTTTTTTGTCTTTGTGTGTCAATGACAAATGGTAGTGAAACGGTTGTGTACCACTTCAAAAAGCCACACAACGCGTTTCTAAATAGCGTAATAAGGAGGTTAACTTTTCATTCAAATTTATTCAAATGGGACCAAAAACGTACATGCTAAATTTGGGCAATTACAGATAATATATTGATTATGGATTTATCATTTAGAAAGACCAAAAAGAAAACATTGAATGTTAGTAGCCCTATAAATCAGCTTTGGTCCCCAATATATGAACAAATGTGTCGTGTTCTGAGAAAACTGGACACAATGCATGTGCGTAAAGTGTCATCCCAGATAATCCTGTGCAGTCCGCACAGGCTAATCAGGGACGACAATTTACATTTTTTTTGAATTTTTCGTTTAAATGATGTCTCTTCTTAGCGAAAATTCAGTTAAGGCGGAAAGTGTCGTCCCGGATTAGCCTGTGCGGACTGCACAGGCTAATCTGGGACGACACTTTACGCACATGCATTATGTCCAGTTTTCTCAGAACACGACATAAACAAACAAATGGTGGCTCGATAAGCATCACCTTAAGGCTAAGCTTGCAAAGAATTTACAAAGGGGGGTGGCACTTCAACAATGTCAATTAATACGATTAAGCTTAACACGAATCTATGGAGAGAGGATTATGTCGTCATCCATCTAGTCTCAGGTGCGTGTTTAGGATGCTTACTCTACAAAGTCCGTCTCAGACAGTATTACAAAAAAGTGTTTGACAAATAACATGATACATAAGTGTTCTTCGTATACATGAAGGAAATTGACAATGAAGAGTGTAATACAATTACCAGTTAAGTGGCACACAGGTTAATATTACATTCTTTGAAAGGTCATGTTAAATTCATTCACAGCAAACTGTTATACACATTGAAGTACATTTAATTTTACTTCAAAGAACCCACCACAGCTTTGCATGTTTACAAACCTCAATTTGATTATGACAGCGTTATCAGTTCGTAATGATGAAGTAAAAAAAAAAGGAGCGATTAACTTGCTCCCACGAAAACGGTCAGGTAGTTATTCAAATCGGACCAAAAACGGACATGCCCAATCGGGGAATTAAAGAGAATATTCATAAAAGTTAAAATTTGCAATTTAACATTATTTTTAAATTATATTAACATTATATTTACAATAATAGTGTTCACGGCATTATGTTTAAATAAAGGACAGTTGTGTTGACTTGCTATATGAGGTTCATTTGATAGCGATACGAGCATTTGAAAAGTAACAATAATGTCATTTATCCCAATAATTTTATGATTATTTTTAAGCTTGGTGTCATTAATAAGCGTGTCTTTCATTTCCTAATTAAACGGATTTGTTTTACGTTTAAAACTTCAGCATTGATCGTATTACAATTTAGAACATATTCGTGGTCTATGCCATGACACCAATACTTGTTTATGATTTACACACAATTCATCTATAAAACCAGACAAGCGTCGAGAAATATATCGTTCGATGCATGTTTATTTAGTCGAACAGCAATTGGATTCAAGTACAGCCAGAAACAAATAGACTGCACTGATCTAATCACAAACCGTGTACATATTTCGTTTGTCTGTGTTATTCATGCCTATGTTATTTATTTGATACAAACTGATCATACAATTTCCGCAATTTGAGTACTATTCGCGAGATAAGAGCCCTAAAGCAGACTTGAAATGCAACGTTTAACAAAATAAATTACAATACGCATCGTTGAAATCGCAGTTGCAATATCGCAAAATACGCTGTATTGATGATTTGAAGGTCTTTGAAGATGAGTTAATTCCCGAAAGCGACAATTTAATTTATTGCCGAAGTGACATTAGAGAAGTGTCATTAAAGGCTATATTGAATAATGTAAAAAACTGTCAAAGGTAATTAAATGTGTATTTGAATTGCACTTTTCAATTCCGTGTGAATAACTGTTTTATAAACGACCATAAATGTGTATTTGAATTGCACATTGCAATGACGTTTGAACAACTGCTTTATAAAAGACCATTAAGTAGTATGGAGTCACAGATGTTTTATTTCCTGACTGTGCCAGGCGGAGACAACGAATTTACAAAATCCCCAAGTGTATATGATGATAAAAGATTATACAATTGAAACCACCAGAAGTACATCTTAAATTAAAATCATCGCAACCATACCTTATTTTTTTTTTATCTTTGGTGAAAGATAAACAAACGCGGCATTTCGGGCCTTTCAATACCTGTGACACCGATAATGTGTTATATATAAATTTGTGTACAGTAATATATTTTTAACAATAGGAAACATGAAATATTATCCGTAGAATAAAGTGACCAATTGTCTATGCAATACATGACAATACGGATACAAAGGATATTTTCTCACGTACACTAATGATAGTTCGATTTAAGATGTCGTACTTCTAAATTTTCATGAATGCGTTTATACAGGCATGCGTATATTGCGGGGCCTGACGAAACACCGGATGAGCACGGTAGATGGTATATTCAGCTAAATAGTTGAATATACCACCTGTTGAGTGAATTTATTTAAAAAGGTGTTTGTTTCTTATACAATAAATGTATTGATAGTTACGATGAAGTAGTATCCATGTGTAAATTCAAAATCGACAGACGCGTATACTTTACTTGCATATACTTTAGTACTTGTATGAGTATTTAAATTTAAATATGAACGAAACTAAATTCATTATCTTACATCTATTAATAAATGCAATGTCATATAAACTTTATCATCAAACGATTTCAACAAAATTGGATTTTACAATTTTTGGTGTATATTTTGTAGAGGAGCATTAAATATGTATAATGTTGCCTATGGATTATGACATATTCAAGTAATTTTCTACAAAGTATTAAGGTCAGTGCAATAAACGTCACTCATTTTCAATCGGTTTATGAAGCCGCCGAAATGTTGACTGTCTACTGCAGTACAATAACTATCTACTAATCTGGTGGCATATTCTATAAACAAATCAAGTTAAGAAGCAAAGTCTTTGTCGCCAACTTTGTACACATGTTAGATCTATACGTGTTAATAAATCTGTTACTCTACCTCTAAGTAGTTATACTGCTTGGGCATTCCACAGACGGTGTGTTACTCTCGACAATATTAATCAAATATGGAGATTTTGTGGAGCTTTGCTATGAGTACTCTCGCGATGTGCTTAAAATGCTGTTGGAATAGAGGACAGAACTTGATGAATTAAATAGTAAGGAAAAAAGCTCACTGTTGATTTTTAATGTGATTTTATCTCTTTAGTTTATGGGTCAAACTGCTTCCATATCGGATATTTTGTATTCAATGTGAGGATCCAAAACATGTGCGCGTGGACTTGCAACTTGTAGCACCTACCCGTCAGGTGAAGGGGATTTTTGTTCTGACATTATTGTAGAATAAAAGTATCAACTCAAACTGCATGAATATGCCGTACACAAATCTTTTGTTTTAGCACAAAGAGGTTTATATGAGACAATTACTTTTTTGTATATACTGATCGTGTCCACAAGTAAATAGTATATTTTGACGGACCAGATCATACAAAACGTTTTGAATTTATTCTTATTCCTATACCCACAAGTAATGCAATTGTAGAAAAAATGTTGCACTTTTTGCTATGTGTTTTCCTGTTTAAATGTCTCGCAGTATAGGAAACGAAGCTCTTTAAGAGTAAATGTCGTTAAGTACAGTCCTTCCCACACTCACGAATTTTGAGTTTTAAAGTATTCATTGGATTCATTCTATCAAAGTTCGGAATGATTCAAACTAGACCAAAGGTTCTTGGACTGAACGTTGTAAAAGAATCTTACTGAATACTAGTATGTATTTTCACGTATGGGGCTCACTTTAACTGCCATATAGCTAGCTGTATTCATAATTATTGTACTTTATACAGGGATTAACACTCATTGACATTTGAATGAATCTACTTTCTTATTTTACCAAAAAATGTATTAAGGGACATTTTATCTTCAATAGAAATACATATCCTTTGCATGTCACTGGAGTTTATTACTTCTAAGAGGTCTATTTTGTGATTGAACTAGATTTTATTTCATGTTATGTCATTGAACATGTTAATATGAGTATCGTTATGACGTAGGCATGTGTGTATATCATTTGTTTACATAATACATTTTTTTTTGTATACGTTAATACTTATCATGTATTATTTATAATAACCAATGCAAATGTTTTAGGGTTACCATGCGGTTATGATTAAAATCTTGATACGAAGCTTTTAGACCATCTTGAACAACTGACAGTTAATTATCAGTGTAACATAATGTTTCAGAATGCCTTCGACTTATAACTAGTGCGTGTTCTAAACATTTTGGTAAACAGACACATTCAAGTTTGTGGATTTCTAAGAATTCTGTTTGCTTGAAAATGATGACGTTCTCTTCAGAGCCTTTCGTTCGAAACTGTGAATTGTATGTCTGAGACCTTAACATATTTGATTTATTAAAATGTAAACGCCACTACCTTATCCATAATTTGAACGTTGCATCCCTTCATGGTTTCTATGTATGCTTTCTGCATTTGTTCCATCCTCCTGTGTGTTTCAATAAATTCTTTCTACAATTATGTACTTTGAAGAAATAAATGGGACAGGGGTCATCCGTATCGTACGGACTGATATCTTGTCGTTGTATGTGTCACTCTATTCAACTGCATTTGCAATCGGTTCCGTTCTGCAAATATCTGTCGCAATTATTCCGTCGTCTAATAACACGTGACACTATAACATAGGTGTACTTTTATTTTGAACATAAAGCCGAGTTGATATTTTATCTGTTCCCTGTTTGTTTTCCAACTTGTTACAGTATCTCCAAATATCTTGAAAACAAATACGCTTTTTTCCTTGGTAATTTCCGTTGCTGGGTAAGAAATACAGCAAATTCTATCCGCTTACAAATCGCCTGATAACCTTATACAAACATTTATCTGACGTTGGTATCAACGTTTAAGTTGAAGTTTATGAAAATACGCCATTCCGTTAAGTTAATTATAATGCAACATGATGTGTTTGTTAATGCAACAGTGTCCCAAATGCTTATATTAATATTTTCTATACATTTGTAGGCATATCATAAACAGTATGGCCTGTATACATATATTTTTGTACTCGGTGTTATATAAAGGACTTCTATACGTTTGCTCATATGTGTAGTTACTGACTGATGTGAGTGAATACAAGGCGAAATGCGACCATATCCTGTTTTTATTAAAACATAGGATTTATAAGTTAATTTTATATAGAGAATGCCTGCAACTTTATTTTATTTTACTAAAATTAGCAATTATAAAGAAAGCAAAAATTCGGCGTCATAACATCATATCTTAGCTTGTCCAGCATGAGCATGCCAACGGCTGCATAATTTCGAACTCCATTGATATACGATATGTTATTACGACTGTAGACTAAATCCAAAGATTGTCTGTTGGCACTGTTGAAGCAACGGTTTAAATAAATAACGTCATAAACACCACAATAATGGACATGTAAAGGCGTAGTGTTCGACGGGAAAGCGTAATTTATTTGCCGAATTATTGAATTATTCACACGATGAATGTGCAAAAGATACGCGTGTACTCGTACAAGATGAACTGCATTGATTTTCATTTTCATTTCACAATCTCGACATGGTTTGCTAGGAACATTTATGCAAAAAAGTCGGATACAAAAGCTTATTTATTTTTTTAACCGTCATCTATAGCTGTGAAATTGTTTTCGTGCACACATTTACAAAAGGGTTTGAACTGTACGGTAGTAGTCCTTTTCATAAACAGTTTTAAACCACGGAGATTTTTAAAACGCCTTCACATTATCTAAAAATTATCTTTATGTGGTTTCCTACTGTGTATGGTAGTGTAACGTTTCAGAATAAATCGGTACATTTTAATATGAAAAGTAATCATAGTACAAATGTACAACGTTACTGCAACAAAGCAAACAGCCTTTGATATACCTGACCAGCAAATAGAAGCTTAAGTAAAATAAACAATAATAAGTGATTCATACATCTACCTTTCATGGTACATTAACAATTCTGCTATAAAACCAGACATGCGTCGAGAACTAAATCGTTCGATGCGTGTTTATTTAGTCGAACAGCAGTCGGAATCAGGTACAGACAGAAACAAATAGACTGAACTCGTCTAATCCAAAAACAAACCGTATACATATTTCGTTTGTCTGTGTTATTTATGCCGATGTCATTTATTTTATACACATAGATCATAAAATTTCCGCAATTTGAGTGCTATTCGCGAGATAAGAGCCTTAAAGCAGACTTGACATGCAACGTTTAACAAAATAAACTACAATACGAAACGTTGAAATCGCAGTTGCACTATCCCAAAATATGCTGTATTTAAAATTTGAAGGCCTTTGAAAATGAGTTAATTACCGAAAGCGACATTGGATAATTGACGTGAGGGAAGTTCAATTCAAGGCTATATTGAATAATGTAAAAAAAGGCCGTTTCATGTGTATATGAATTGGACTTTTCAATTTCACGTTAATAACTGTTTTATAAACGACAATAAAATATGTATTTGAATTGCATTTTTCAATGACGCATTTTTCAATGAATTGCGTTTTTCAATTTAGTATTATGAAGTCACAGATGTTTAATTTTCTGACTGTGCCAGACAACGAATTTACAAAATCACCAAGTGTATAGGATGATAAAAGATTTTAAAATTCAAACCTCCAGAAGAACATCTTTATTAAAAATCATTGCAACTATACCTTAATTGTTTGAATAATTTTTTTATATCTTTGGTTAAAGATAAACAAACGTGGCATTTCGAGCAATTCATTACCTATGACACCGATTGTATGTTATATATTTAATAATTTGTGTACAGTAATATATTATTTAAATAGAAAACATAAAATATTATACGTAGATTAAATTTTGTTAACATCCTCTTGTCTTTTATATTCATGAAGTGACCAATAGCCTAAGCAATACATGACAATATTGAAACTAAAGATATTCTCTCACGTACACTAGTGATAGTTTGATTTAAGATGATGTGCTTCTAAATAAATCACAAAGGCATGAACAGGCATGCGTATATTGCGGGGCATGACGAAACACCGAATGAGCACCGTAGATTGTATCTTCATGTTAATATTGGAATATTACAACTGTATAGTAAATACGAAATGGGGTTTATGTCGCATACAATACAAGTATTGATAACATCGATGCAGTAGTATCCATGCAAATTCAAAATTGACCGACACCTTTAATCCATCTGCAAATTTAGTATTTGTATGAGTATTTTAATTCAAATCACATACTTAATTAATGGTCATACCTCTATTCATACACTTCCAGATAATCGTGATCAGCAAACGATTTCATCAGAAATGCATTATACACTTTTTGGTGTATATATTTTAAAGGCGCACAAAAACACATGTTGCCTGTAAATAATGACATATGAATTTATTTTTCTTCAAAGAATTAAGGTCAGTGTAAAAACGTCACTCATTTTCAATCGGTTTATGAAGCCGCCAAAGTGTTGATTATCTGCTGCAGTACAATTAATATATAATAATTTGGCGGCATGTTTTATAAGCACATCAAGTTAAGAAGCAAAGTCCTTGTCGCCAACTTTGAACACATGTTAGATCCATACTGGTTATTTAATCTGTTACTCTAAGTCTGAGTAGTTGTACTCATTTGACATACCACAGACAGTGTGTTACTCTCGACAATATAAATGAAAGTGCTTCGTGTTAATTTTGAGGAGCCTTGCTATGAGTACTCTCGCGGTGTGTTTAAAATGCTTTTGGGATGGAGGAAAGAACTGGATGCATATAATTCAGTTAGGAAAAAAACTTACTTTCGATTTTGAATTTGATGTTATCTCTTTAGGTAATGGGCCATAATGTTTCTTTTTAGATATTGTGTATTCCATATGAGGATCCAACACGTGTGCACGTGAACCATTTGTCTTTCAACGTGTAAAACGCACACGTCAGGTGAAAGGATTGTGTTCTGACATCATTGTAGAAAAGAAGTACAAATCAAACTGCTTGTGCCGTACATACATCTTTTGTTTAAGAATAAAAAGGTAAATATGATACATTTACCTTTTCTTTATATACTGATAATGTCCACATGTAAATATTATAGCTGTATGGGCCTGGCAGAACAACTAGTTTTGAGTTCCTTTTTTATTCATATACCCTTAGGTTATGCATCGTAACCTCATGCAATTGTTTGAAAAATGGTGCACTTTCTGCTATGCTTAAATGACTGGCAGTATAGGATACGAAGCTCTTTTACAGTGAATGTCGTTAAGACTAAGCCTTCCCACAATCACGAATTTTGGAGTTAACGTATTCATTGGATTCATTCTATCAACGCGCTGAATGATTCAAACTGGACCAAAGGTTCCTTGCACTGTTCGTTGCAAAATAATCTTACTGAATATTTATTTCAACGAATCGGTCTCACTTTAACTGCCATAGAGCTAGCTGTATTAATAATAGTGTATGTAGTTTATACAGGGATTTAAGCTCATTGACATTTGAATAAGTCGACTTTCTTATTTGACACAAATTGTATTAAGGAAAATGTTATCTTCAATAGAAATACATATCTTTTGCATGTCACAGTAGTTTATTACTTCGCAGAGGTCTATTTTGCGATAAACCTAGATTAAATTGTGTTGTGAAGTCATTTGGAATGTTAATACGAGTATCTTTATAAAGTAGGCATGCATATGTGTATAGCATTTTGTTTACATTATAAACGCATTTTTAAACGCTAATACTTATCATTTATTATTTATTATTACCGATGGAAATGTTTTGAGTGTATACCGTGTGATTTTGATTAAAAGCTTGATACGAAGCTGTTATACCATCTTTAACAACTGACAGCTAATTATCAGTGTTACAAATGCAAAAACACTCAAGATTGTGTATATCTAAGAATTGCTGAAGTTTGTTTCAAAATGATGACGTTCTCTTCAGAGTCTTAAGGTCAAAACTGTGATTTGTATGTTTGAGACTTATAGCAATTTGATTTATTTGAGTGTAGAGGCAAATATCTAATTCAGACTGCGATCTACTCAGCCCTTGATGGTGTCTATTTATGATTTCCATATAACTGGAATCCTGGTTCTTTTGTTAGCAAAAAAAGAGATTTGTAAACTCATGTCGTGTAACTTGATACTTCTCGGTGAGTAATGAAATTGTCCAGACATTTTAAGCAGCATCCTGGTTTTTTATTTACATTCTTTCGACACTAATGGAGTTGGTAGAAACATGTACATTTGTAAGATGTTGGGCCATCCGTATCCTACGGAATAATTTCGTGTTTGCGTATGTGTCACTCTTTTCAACTGACTTTGCAATCGTTGCCGTTCTGCTAAAACCTGTCATCTAATAAAACGTAACAGTGTAACACTATTGTAATATTCATTTTTTTTACCATCATGATCACGGGATGATATTTTATCTTGTTATTTTGTGTGACGTGTATTTCACAGTGTCTCCAATAATCTTGAGACACACACGCTCTTCTCCGTTGGTTATTTCCGTTGATGGGTAAAGAATATTTTAAACACAATCAACTGGCAAATTGCATGAAACACTTTATAAAAACATTTATCTGACATCGGTTTGACACGAAGTTTGATGTTTATGAACAAACGCCATTCCATTAAGTTTATTATAATGCAAAATATAGTTTCTTTAATAATGAAACAGTGTCCTAGATGCTTATATCAATAATACACAATAGAATCATGGCCTCTATACTGATTTGTTGTGATCGATGTTATATAATCTACTGCACATTCTGCAATACGTTATCTCGTGTGTGTGGTAATAGTTGACTGAATGTACAGGAAAATGCGACCTTCTTCTTTAAAAAATAAATAAAAACCTAAGTTAAATAAGTTAATTTATATAGAGAAGGCCTGCAAATTGCATTTCTGTTACTACAAATATCAAATATACACGAAGTGAAAATTTAGCGTCATAATATCAAGTCTTTGCTTTTCCCACAATGAATATGTCATCGGCGTCATAATTTCAAACCCCATGGGTATACGATATGTTATGGCTGTACTTTTAATCACAAGATTGTCTGTTAACACTGTTAGAGCAACGGTTTATATAAATACAGTCATAAACATAACAATAATTGCTATTTAGAGGCGTAGTGCCCGACGGGAAAGCGTTATTTATATGACCAATTATTGAATTATTCAACCGATGAATGTGCAAAAGATTCACGTGAACTACATGAACTGCCTTGATTTTCACTTTCATCTCACAATTTTGACATGGTTTGCTAGGTAACTGTATGCAAAAAAAGTCGGATACAAAACATGTTTGTTATTTTTTTTTCTATAAATGTATGATTAACAACATATGTTAATGTTAAGTTTAAGCGTCAGCTATAGCTGTGAATTTGGACGTTTTATTTACGTGTTTTTATCATGGATATTTGTAAAACGCCTTTACATTCCCTTAAGAATTATCTTACTGTGGTTTCCTACCTTGAACAATGCAAACATTGAAATTATAGCTTATGGGACGAAACAACAATTGTTGGTGGTTGTGAAATGAATTGTGTGGACAATGTTCGCGACCTTGGGGTGCAAATGTCAAGTACCTTAAATTTTGATCTGCACATTCAAAAGAAATGCCAAGTCGCCTATAGCCAGTTAAGAAATTAGAAGTGTATCCGGAAACATATGACACAAAAATCCACTGAAATTCTTGTTCATGGTCTTATTCACTATCATCTTGATTTCTGTAATGGACTCTTTGCTGACATTCCGGCATATCAGCTGAACAAACTACAAAGAATTCAAAACAATACTGCCAGGTTAGTAGCCTGCGCATCATTTGAAGAACGTTGTTCCGACTTGCTAAAACGATTACATTGGCTTCCCGTACAGGCAAGAATAATGTTCAAAGTGCTTGTCATTGTTTTCCGGTCGTGAAGGGCACTGCGCCTATTTACCTCCGATCGATGTTCACACATGCACACGGAAGCTACCGCTTGCGATCATCAGAAGGCATTCAGTTTCGTGTGCCAAGGCATAGAACAAAGATCGCCGACAGGTCGCTAGCAGTTGTAGGACCGAAATGGTGGAATGTGCTTCACGGACATTTGAAATCGGCTGACTCGGAAACAGCATTTAAGAGCAAACTCAGAACCTACCTATTTGAGCGATTCCACAACACTTAGATACATTCCTGTAACCTGCAAGCTCACTAGATGATATCTGAATATGTTTATATAGGACGTTTTGTGAAGCGCAATAGAATATTTATGGTTTTTGCGCTATATAAGTATTTTTGTATTTGTATTTGTATTCGTATGGTAATGGATCGTTTCAGAATGCATCGGTACATTTTAATATACAAAATAATCAAATAACACATGTACAAAGTTATTGCTACAAAGCAAACAGCGATTGATATACCTGAAATTCAAATATGAGTTTACGTTTTATAAACAATAATCAGCGATTGATCTACCGTTGATTTTACATTGAATCATCTAAAGTTAGTTCATTAATTCAAACTTGCACGAGCGCTTATCAATTGCTTGTTATTGTACTGCCATATCCAACAATCCATCATATGTTACGAAACAAACTATATAAAGTATTTCAATATAACATATGTAACAGATGAAGTCCGTGTACATCCGTCTGCTCGTAAGCAAATGCTCTTTGGTAGTTGCCCATTGACTGCGGGTCAAAAAGTGACTGTTATGTTGATAGTTGAGAGAAAGATCATGTAGTCTGAAGTTATTCACATACTAACTAAACTAACCCGTGGTAAAATGTTGCGTGTTCTAAGAAGACTCGGCAAAATGCTTGTGCGTAAAGTGTCATCCCAGATTAGCCTCTTCAGTCCGCACAGGCTAATCCGGGACGAAACTTTCCGCCTAAATTGGATTTTCGCTAAGAAGAAACATCATTTAAACGAAAAATTCCGTAAAAGCGGAAATTGTCGTCCCTGATAAGCCTGTGCGGACTGCCTGGGATGACAATTTACGCACAAGCATTTTGCCCAGTTTTCTCAGAACACGCCACAAATGATGTAAATGTGGTTAATTTCGATGCATGTTTGTCGACGACATGAATGCACTTTATTGCAGATGTATATTTATTATCAGAATCATTGCCCGATATGAACACTCAAGCCGTCATTTAAAACGTACCACGGGTATATGAATATATGTATGTAAAATGATGTACATTGCTAACATATAAAAGATTGTTATTTTCGCGTGTACTTGCAATTTGTTTATTCTTGCAATGATTGATCAATTAACAACGCGGCTGTTATTGCAGAAATAAATGTTTTGTCGCAAAAAAAGATAAAATGTAGGCGACGTACTTGTTTCTCTTTCAATCAGCACTTCTTTTTATTCTTACAAGCGTTTTACACGATACATTCTGGAATATTAATCACAAATGAATACTTCACAGTACTGATGACTCAATTTAACTTATAGGTTTTATTTAATCATCACATCCGAAAGAATATTTATAAATGTCTTCTTCTATTCCATTAAAAAGCATAGCATTTCAGCACATTTTGCGATCGAATTGGAGTTGAGAGAGAAATCTTTAATCGTCTGGTAAATGCAATTCAATACATATTTAAATTCAAGGTCCCAGGTAAACAAATGAACGGCGCGTGTCGCCTTTCCGACATCAAAGTGTTAGAAAACTTTCAATGAATATTTGATGACTACAAATTGCTCCGTCTTCTAAATAAAGTGACCATTATAGGCAATTATGCACTGAATCCATTTGATATGAATCAGCTTTGAATACTACGGCGACCATAAACCATTGTTTGGTACTAACTTAGACCTCTCGAAAATGTTTACAGAAGACTTACAGGTTGGGAGGTTTTTGTTGTTTGAGTTTCTGTGAGATTAAATTTAGGGATATTACTATGTGGAAAGGTAGGCTTCTGCATTACGATAGCATACATCTCATTCATTCGATTGATGTTTTGTTATTCACAATTGTCAATAAATTTTATTTGAGTGCAGCAGGTTGAATCCTAATTGACTTTATAGGTCGTTTTCATACTGTAGTAACCAGAGACCAACCTTTCCTGTCATATTTATGTTTATGTAAAGGGTTATAATAAAATACTCATCTTTATGCACATTTAATCATCAATATTTTAATCAAGACTTTATTTGCCTTTTTGTTTAAATAACGTTGTATGGAAGGCTATCTTGCTAGTATAATAAGTGATCAAATTGTGTTTGCTTCATTATTAAATTATATTAATATATTTCAAAACACATTGCTAACGTTTATATACAGCAGTAATACTTATTATTGTATTGTTACGCTTTAAAATCACTGTTTAGTATCTGGAATAAAATAAATATCTAGAATATCCCTCCAAGTAATGAGTAACATAACATTAGAAATACCATACGTACTTGAGTGTTTTTTTTTTAAATCGACATTACACGTGTATTATGGCCCCTCATAAATATCAGCCTAATTATACTATTTAAAAAAATGGGAGTGTGAAGACATTTAATAATATGTATATATTAAAAAATTTCCTTCGTACCATGATACATTTCTAGAATTTAAATGAGGCCATAAGTCAGATTCGATGAACTCATGATCTTATGCACTTATAATACTCTAAAATGTGGCGTGTTCTGAGAAAACTGGGCAAAATGCTTGTGCGTAAAGTGTCATCCCAGATTAGCCTGTGCAGTCCGCACAGGCTTATCCGGGACGACACTTTCCGTCTAAACTTGATTTTCGCTAAGAAGAGACATCATTTAAACGAAAAATTCCATAAAAGCGGAAATTGTCGTCCCTGATTAGCCTGTGCGGACTGCACGGGCTCATCTGGGATGACAATTTACGCACAAGCATTTTGCCCAGTTTTCTCAGAACACTACACAATGTACAGCTATTCTTTTAACTTGCAATACATCCAATTGGGATTTTAAATAAATTCGTTTTTCATAAAAATGGCTACTCGTGTTCTATTATTCTGTTATTTATGTTAAGGTACGAACAACTCAATGATTATGGATACCTTTTAGACATATATGAACATAAATATATGTTTGTTTATTTTTCTATTATTTTGCGACCTAGATGGAATAATTGACAACCAAATAACTTTAAGAGCGTGCAAAGAACGCATTTGATTTCTGTTCTGCGGAATTTAAAGTATTTAACAACGAAACGCACTGTCTATATGTCTGCACATTAAATTATAAGCTCATTATATAGCAAACTATTTATATAGTTGTATACATACATAATATAAACATTTAATTGTGCAGTATTTAATTGAGAACTTATTCCGGTTTTATGAACTCATGGATTAGAATGTGAACGTTACGGTAAATAATCACGACCCATAAAGCACGATATCAGTTGATAGAAGAACATTGCGAAATATAATGTGTAACGATGCAATTTACTTCCTCCCTACTTCGTTGTGTAAAATATTACTAACCGCACATACGTATATAACTGAATGATGATCATTTTCTGAAACTCATTCTTTTTTTTCGAGTGACTTTGTAGCTCAAAATACGCAAAACGTGTGTCTTTGCTAGTTTAACAGTGAATTATTTCTACTAGCACCAGCAATATACAAACTGATTCAACGCTGATGAAGTAAATCTTTCACGAGTATACAATATGTGGCGTGTTCTGAGAAAACTGGGCAAAATGCTTGTGCGTAATTTGTTTCTCACTTAACTGAATAAAATAATTCAATATATAACCACAAATAAAAGTCAGAATATTATTTGTGTCCTTTTCATTTAGTTATCCTTGAAAAAAGGGTGCCAAATCGGAATGCATCTTGTGTGTATGTGTGTCATGGGAAAATGAACCAGTAATAATGTCGTTATAATGAAGAAAAACAATTAAAATTGATTGGCTTGATTCCATGATTAAAGAGATCAGGTATTCATCCAAATGATACCAAAAACGTACATGCTAAATTGGCCAATTAAATATAAGATATTGATTATTGATATAACATTTAAAGAGACCAACACAAACATCGAATGTAAAGTATCCAATAAATCCTCTTTGCGCCTCGGTATATTGAACGATGCTGGGTCGTCAAGCATCATCCTAAAACTAAGCCGGTCAAGAATCCTCTTAGAGAGTTGTCATTCAATGTCGTTGAATAACATACGGCTAAGCTGAACACGACTCTACGGAGAGAGCATTACTGTGTCATTCAACTTAAATCTCCGGTGCGTTTTTAAGGATACTTTTCCAATGTTTCAGACAGTTTTACTTGTTGTCAAAGTGCATGTGGTTATAGCGTGATTAGGTGTCAGTGACGAGTTCATTCAAAACATTATGTGAATAAAAACAGACCAACACACGTTTAGTTCCTTAGATTTATTTTACTATTATAATATACACGAAGAAACAAACGTGTTAATGCATGTACATAAAATAAGTTTTTATCAAATAAAAATGCATGTGATACACATAAGTATTAAACTCATATATGGTGCCAAAAGCTTGTTTTTCTGTTATGTTAAGGATGCGTGCGTATAGCGACAGAACTAATTACTGTCCTACTTCACTTTCTTCTATTTGTAAGTTCGATGTTTGTGAACAACTAGATACACAGACATACAGACAGACATACATATTCCCATTTGAGACTGCGGCGTGTGCGCCTAGCTACAGTGCAGAACGAGGCATACATACTATGAAATCCCCATCCCCCAAAAAACGATGGTGCATGCACAGTTATATACCCCGTGCTTACACCGCAACACATCTCGACGTGGGAACAATGTTTAACATACACAGAATGGACAACTTTACATACATAAACACTTATTTACAAACATGAAACCATAGTTGTATTTGGGCAGGATCCGATAAGGATTCTAAACTACCCTCACACTATGTTAGAAACACCGAGGAAATCCGTTGGATCTAGAAGATACAGTGAAATTATGAATATGTTTGTTTATTAACAGGGAGATAATTATATTTCACAACAACGTTATTTCCTATTTCCGGGATCTATTAATAGATACTCGTTCACAGTCGATAATTAATATATAGGGAGAAAGGTTTGTGAACAACCAGATACACAGACATACAGACAGACATACATATTCCCATTTGAGACTGCGGCGTGTGCGCCTAGCTACGGTGCAGAACGAGGCATACATNGCATACTGAAAACATAGGGTTCATATGGGATCATATGTGGCGTGTTCTGAGAAAACTGGGCAAAATGCTTGTGCGTAAAGTGTCATCCCAGATTAGCCTGTGCAGTCCGCACAGGCTAATCCGGGACGACACTTTCCGTCTAAACTGGATTTTCGCTAAGAAGAGACATCATTTAAACCAAAAATTCCATAAAAGCGGAAATTGTCGTCACTGATTAGCCTGTGCGGACTGCACAGGCTCATCTCGGATGACAATTTACGCACAAGCATTTTGCCCAGTTTTCTCAGAACACTGAGATAACAATGTAATCCTATTTAACTGAAGATGATACGAAGATTCTTTTAAATATTTATTTCCGAAAAGGCGCTTAACACGACAAAGACATTCGCGATTTGCTTTATAAACCAACTCTCGCTCATTGGGATGCTTACAGCGCTCAAGCGTTTATTCACCGCATCAATAATATCATATCGGCTTTCACATCACGTGACGATGTTCGCCTTTTGATACGTAATAATGAAAATGATATCGCATTATAAACTAATTCATGAGTTTTATTGACACATCTCTCGGGTTTATGTAAGAGAGACTTGTATAGGCAAAGGAGTAGTGTCGCTCATAAAACTTCTGTAAATGTGTGTGTGTGTGTACATTGATTTCATCGCTGGGGGAAATTCTTGTGGTAAATATGTCATATAAAACTTATAATTGTTTTTGTAATGACACTAACTTGTTTAAATAGCTGGATTATGAGTAATGATTATAAAACAAAAGATCTGTTTTTAATGCTGTGTTGTAAAGAGCACGTGATTTTTTATGGAATTTACTCGTGAATTTTCTTCAAATGGCGTGTCATTTTATGGAAGTTAACATTTGAGGTTTATCAACATTATGTCTAAGGAGCATTCAAGTGGATGTATACTGCAATTTCGAAATTATTGTATGAGTAATCAACGAGAATAACAATCAAAAGGATTAATTTAGTGGGGTTTATATGCCTGTTATGAAATACAATTAACTCCAGAACCGGCTTAACGTATCCTAACGTATCAACCACATTGATACAAACCATGCTACATGTATATACATTTTTACAAACCATGCTATATTTCATTAAGTGAATGCAATAATTGATTTCCGTTGAACAGAGAACTATATTACTGTGATTGCACATGGGAATATACAAGGTCAAATGATGAAAAAAAACATATTCGTGAACGTTTTATTCTATCAAGGAATTTCGTCGATGAAACATAAAAGGAAACAAAATGTATCAATGAAATAATGCGATAAAGATAAAATGCACTTACTAATTTCTCTATTTAAATAAATCGCTGCAGTATGAACATATCAGTAAGGTTACGCATCATTTGGAAAGACATACCACAAATGGAATGCCTTTACATTTAATCAGAGAAATTAATCGATACAACTGACTGAATGGTTTGCATGTGTTAGTTGCGCGCATATCTTCTATTCAGATATTAAATTATTGTGCTTATCATTTATAAATTAGCACTGTATTGTACGCAGTTTGAGTTGAAATCGAAAATAAAGAAAATGAACGTGTGATAACGATAAGCCAGTGTCAATAGAAATTCAAAACGGGTCCGCTACCACTAGAAATGAAATGAATGAAATGCAAATGTATCAGACGGGATCGGTGAGTTTTATTTGTTTAGCTCTCTAATCGACTGAGGGATCTTATCGAATAAGTGCGGATTTAGGATAACCTAATAAAGACATCGGTAGTGTAACAAACCTATGTCGTGTGCGATGTGTGAATCGATATACCGAGATTTAATAATTCAGTGTGGAGTATCCAAAATATTACCGTGCTCTAAGGAATAATATGCTTAAATAATTCGTCATTTTGGAAAATACTAGCCGCCATCTAAAGTGTATAAGGCTTTCTATATCATATAGATTATGTGAAATGTGTCGCTTTCGCCTAATTTAGATATGTGTTCAAGTTAACGGTAATGAATAGTAGATCAGTGCGAGTATCCACATAAACGTTATTTATTCAATAAACAAGTGTATACTCAAAATCTAACTTGTCTAATTACCATACTAATTAATTTGATGTGAATCTCGAGGAAGGGGTACTTAAAACATGAAGCTTTCGCTTTTTTTGTGAATAAATGGGAAAATAAGATATTGCTGCGTTGTAATATAATGTATCAAGGCACGTTCAGACACATGGAGTCAACAAAACCACTATGCTACTGCCGTGAACACACTCCATCTTGCTTAAGCGATTTCTGCGTGAGGTCGCACCTTCATTATGACGTCAACACGCGGTCGCCGTCATTCAGTGACACAAGGTCTCCACGTGGTAAAACGACGTCTGTAGCGGCAAAGTCCTCCCCTCGTCGACGTCAAAGCAGCGTTGGAAATGTCAGACGGAAGAAGGCGCTCTTCGAAAACGCTGCTTTGTCCGATACCGAAACCAGTACGGTGAGAAACGTTCAACGAAACAGGGGAAATAATTATTCGTTTCAGCCAAAGGATAATAATTCCTATGGTAATGATGCATCTAGTATCAAGAACGATCAATCTTGCCCAGAAAAGTATTATGATGATACTCGCCGCTTTTCAATGGTAGCAAATCGTAAGCATGTACAACAGATACCGCGGCCTGAGTCTGATGCTCGGTATTATTATTCAGACACTGAACACAAACAAATAAAAGGTTCACATGATCAAACACAGGATCGACATTTCAGAGTTACGGTTCATGATTCGTATCCGAAATTTAGCATCCCGTTTGACAGCAGCACACGTTGTCAACATAACAATGAAGGAAAGGAAGAAGTAACTGGTGCTGTAATAAATTATAAACGGGATTTTCATCATTTAAATCATCGTTGTTATGCTCGTGGTGCTCAAACAAGCAGTAATTATCCGTATTGCAACAGCGAAACAAATATGTCAGGTGATTCATATTATGACACCACAAACCAGTCTAAAAATAAAGGCATACTCGATTACGTAGATAATAGTAATGACATAGATAGTTGTCGTACCCGTAACAGGCGTTCATATGATGTTTTTCCAAACAAACATTCAACGGCTAATTTCAACTCACAACTTGCATCAGAGCAAAATTCAAATAATTTTCAAGCGGAAAGTTCTCTGTGTGTTGTGACGTCGTGTGACGTCACTGATGATCCACCGTGTCTCCCTCCACGTACAAGGAGAGGTAATACTGTCAGTAAGTTAACCCAGAACAATAGGACTGGTCAGTCGATAGGTAAACCCTTCCATCAGTCAACCACTCAGTCAATAGCAATTCTTCCAGACAAGCCGAATATATCGCAAATAAGAACTTTACCCCATAATTCACATGCATTACCTGCAGCATTACGTTCCGAAACCTATACTACGCAATCCATAGACATTATAACTTCAAACACTAAGTTCGTCATTTTGGAAAATACAAGACATATTTCAGATGATGGGAACATTAATCCAGCGGTATATAGCAATACATATTATAAAAAGAACCCTGATGGAAGAGATATAATTGTTTCTGGAAAAGTTGATGGAGGGCATATCGTTCTTACAGAAGCTCAGGTACACCAACCGCAACATGAACAATCATGTAGTATTAAGGAGATACCTGATATTTGTGGTGAACGTGATAGACATAACGAAGTACCTGGACTGGACTTAGACGAAGATATGTTTGAAACTATCAACAATGTAAGTGCGTTTGTAGCTAAGTCTGGCTCCGAAAAGGGCCGAGACATGTCGGACTTTAATTCCCAGAATGTCCCAGTATGTGACCCCAGGCTATCGGGAAAGGAATCTGATGATCCAGGGGAAAAAACAACAACGAATTGGAACGGGGTCATGCATGATTTATTCTACAATATGGATAACGTGGACCTAAAAACTGGTGAGTCTCGTCTATAAGACTAAAGTACTATAGAACCATTGATTCTTGTGTCAGTCATATGTGGCGTGTTCTGACAAAACTGGGCAAAATGCTTGTCCGTAAATTTTCATCCCAGATTAGCCTGTGCAGTCCGCACAGGCTAATCAGGGACGACAATTTCCGCTTTTATGGAATGTTTGGTTTAAATGATGTCTCTTAGCGAACATCCAGTTTAGGCGGAAAGTGTCGTCCCGGATTAACCTGTGCGGCCTGCACAGGCTAATCTGGGATGACACTTTACGCACAAGCATTTTGCCCAGTTTTCTCAGAACAGGCCACATATCATCATTTGATAGTCCGAAGGATTTATTTGCTTACGAGCACACATTCTATATGCACTTTTTTCTACCTTTACTAGGCAGGTCCGTTGTGTGAATGTTAGTCAATTTGTAGCTTAAATATTTGTTATGTTAACAGCCAAGTGGGTAATTTAGCAGGACGACGTGAATGCGTGATGAAATAGTCAGTTTATTTATTGGTCCACTGACAGTGTATATATTGGTCCACTAAATAATTTATTAAACATTTAGTCCAAAAAGCTATTGTCGTTTAGGCTAACTCTAGCAGTACAACGTTTAAGAAACACACACCATAACTCTACATAATCTGTATCATACAGTTTATGTTATGTTTCAACATCTTATTCAGCTGTTATTGTTCCATAATAATAGAATTTGGCTACAAAGAGGTTAATGTGGTGTTAATAGAGCGCACAATAAGCAGTTTCTAACATGTCAACCTAAGCAATCGGGATTTACAGCTGTGCTAATTCAAGCCACGTATTTGAATTTGTTTTTTAACGGCAGTTAAAAGTCGTCGTGTCTATATCATATAGCCGTATTAAAAGCAGGACATGATGCAAAAGTATAGTTTTCTTTTGTCAAATGTTTCAGGTTACATGCGAAATTTTAGTCAGTTAACTAATGACAGGCTACTTGCGAGTTGGTTAATAATTCAGACAGATTTCATGTTAATTTCTTCGTGAGAACGTATATAGTGTCTGTTATTTCATGAGGTGAAATATTTGTGATATAACATTATAATAAGACAAGTTATTTAAACAGCGTAATACATGTTTCGTTTGACGAAAATGACAACTTGTTTCAACATTGCAGTCCTCTGAAGCATCTTTGTCTTGCTGGTTTTTCCCAATGTTTCCTTTTTATATGTTGTAATTGCCGTACAAATCCTCTTAAAACCACATGAGATGACAAAAAAGCAAATATAATTGGATTTTCAATTTCATTCGCAATTGATCTCTCGCATCATATTTAGGCCAATACAATGGAATTAAATATATTTAATTTTTTTTGGTTGTATTCATATTATAATTATCGAACTGTACTTGGTCGTATATCCGTCGAAAAGGAAATAAAATAGGAACTTATACATGCACGGTAGAAAACACAAATCCCCAAACGACAGTTTCTGTGTGTGACGCACACTGCCATAAAACAAGGTGTATGATCTATGTTTATTTAGTCGAGGGGTAATAAGATTCCACTGCATTCAGAAATGAATGGACTGAAATGATCCAAGAACAAACAGTGTGCATGTTTCGTTTGTCTTTGTTATCCAAACCGATGTTATTTATTGGATCCAATTTGTCATAAAATATGCCCAATTTGAGGGCTAAACGCTAGATAAGAGCCCCGGACAGACATGAAATATTAAGTTTCAGTAAATAAAATAGAACACGCCTCGTTGAAATGGAAAGTGCAAATCCCAAATTCGCTGCAATAAACATTTGGTGGTCTTTGAAGTTGAGGTACTTTCCAAAAGCGACGATAATCGAAGTAAACTGAGAGAAGTGTCATTAAAAGCCAATTTAGATTTAGAATTTAATGCTATTACAGGTTTTCCAATGGTACATTGCAATAACTGTCGGATAATTGTTTGTTTAAATTGTGATGCAGAAGCTGTTTCAATTGCTTTCAATAAATTATTGATTCACAAAGGGAGTTAATATTTTGATTTTTAAAGTCAGCTATAGGTGTAAAAATATTTAGGAGAACACGTTTAAATCAGTGTTTTTCTCTGAACTGTTGATAAACTAGTTGATATTTGCTTTAAGGAATTCGTGATTATGTTGAAGCTGTAGCAGCAGGTTTTGTCAAATATACATGTTTGAATGGATAGATTATTTTCTCTTACTCAATTTCAAAGCGTTAACTGTGCTTTAAGCGTTTGTTCTATACATGTACTATTCCTGATTATATGGTGTTGCTCTGTTATTTACGTAGGTCAATACTATAGATTAATGAACTACTTATACATACGGTTATATAACGGTTTCTTTATTTGTATGGAAATATAATGTTTCAGAAAGTATCGGTGCGTGTAAATACACAAAATAACCGTAGTAATAATGTACGAAGTTATTGCGACCACTTGACACAAAGTTACTCACAAACAGCAATAGATATATCTGACAAGCACATACAATTTTAAGTTGGTTACACAATAATCAGCAAATTATAAACATTTTCCATTGATTACATGTACATTAAAGCATGTGAAGTGAGTTTATTAGTTTAAACAGGTAAATCGATATGTCTGTTCATCAATCTCCTGGACTTGCAATGCCATTTTCAGGTAAACATATATAACGGATGCGACAGTAGGGGACAGTGTACGTCCTTGATGTTTGTATATAAACGCGCGATGAGATCGCTTCATTATTGACGGTTGTCAATATTTGTTACTTTCATGTTAATAGTTGTTCATAGTGGCAATTATGTAGTCATAAGTAATTTACTAGCAAACATGATACGTAATAGACGACGTAACTATGGTTTATGGCGATGCATGCCTGTCAACGACAAAAATACGCTTTATTGCAGATGTTAATTTATTGTTAGTTGTATTTCCATAAACGTCGATCACGAATGGAAAATG
This sequence comes from Dreissena rostriformis, assembly GCA_007657795.1. NCBI lineage: Eukaryota > Metazoa > Mollusca > Bivalvia > Myida > Dreissenidae > Dreissena > Dreissena rostriformis. The sequence goes on along the minus strand of VMBQ01000314.1, from coordinate 303,620 downwards.
GAATAACATAAACTACAACATTAATATAATATCGTTATACTCAAGTGTTCCTGTCGAACTTGACACACAAAAGATACCGTCGTGTGAATACCGCATTTGATACATATATAATGTGCCGTTTATTTTAAATAAAATGTCTTAATTGTGTGTTAACAGAGTGATTGTTAAAATATATATTAAATTATTTCGACCATTTTATTAAATATTATATTGTTACTTTAGTGTTAATGGCTTATATTGTATTATAATTTATAAATTTAATTCTTGCAATAACTACAGCCGTCAAGTAAGTCATACTTTCTTTTTTGTATGTACATTATATTATTTTTTATGTATCGCCAGATTTATTGCATAGTGCGTCTTTTAATGGTTGGTCCGTAATTTGATTACATTTGATAATACGATGACTATTCATTGCCAAATACTGTCTTCTTCCTTGAATATAAATAACTGACATGGCTCTCATTGATACAATATGACCTCATAAATATATATTCTAAAGCTATATAATGTTTTCATGCATGTGTAAAATTGTTAGGATAACATTGTTCCCTAGTAGTTGAACAATGTATTTTTATTCATTTTACAGAAACCAAAACAGAAACGTACAAGGTGTTCTAAATTATTTGTGAAATTAAAATGCGAGTCGATGGCAAAATATGACGTGGCTATGTGTTTTAAAATATAATATATTAATTACAATTGGTTTAAATTAATTTTAAAATACATGTTTTACAATTTAGTATAGAATTTTGTTATATTATAATGGCAGTTCCCAAATGTATATATTAAAATATATATAATTATATAAAAAAGGAAAGCTCTTTAGCATGTTTGAACCGTTTTTATAGATATAATTTGTACACAACTAATAATTAACATATGGTGGTCTTTGAAGTCAATGTCATTTGCAAAGGCGAATGGCGAAGTGACATTGGTAAAAGCGCCATTAATTGCTCGTTTGAATATTGTAAACCTGTCTATGGCTATTAAACGTGTTTTTGAATTGCACATTTCATTGATATTTAAATAACTATTGGTAAACGACGTAATGTTTGGCTATAAAGTTTGAATGCGGCACAGATGTGTAAATTTCGTAATGACACTGACGGAGGTAACATTAAATTCAAAAATGAAATCATCAATTAAAATGAATAAAATCGTCACTTGTATTTTTTACAACCACTACCATCTATAGCCTTCTTTTCATTTACACGTCAAATTGTATTTCTCGACAAATAATTCACACACGTGGTGAATAGCGCTCGTGAATATCTATGATATCGTTCTTAAGGATTTCTTGTTTACAATAACACTATCATATAATAAAAGACACGTGTAGACGCATGATTCTAGCATTTGGTGTTTAATAAATTCGCGTGGAATAAACAGACTGCAGAACAAGATAAACGCTTCTGTATACAACATAATTGCATAAGCCACATGTTAAATGCCTTGTGACCTTATCACACTCTTTTCATTTAGCATAAGTATATTTGAGGTTTTTACTTACTGAGAACATGTTCAACAATTGCGTTTAGTCTGGATATCAGTAATAATGTTTTATGTTGGGGAAGTTAATTTATAGTCATTTCGGTACCCGGTTCAATCGTTGAACACAAGACCAGGACCATAAAAGAATCGTTTTACAAATTCCGAAGTACATATATTTTCCGTTAAATATGATCATATATGCGAAATTGACTGATCTTAACGTTGATCTATAATAATATATAACAGTATATAACTTACCAAAATACTATGCAAACTTTTTTGGTATTTATTTTACGTACAATGAAGGGTGATATTTCCATATTGTAGTTGTAACCACATGCTACATCTTTATTATGACATATTTAACATGATTTTTTACTCCACTCCGAGATTGGTGTAATAAAATGTCAATCACTTTTAATCAGCTTAAGAACAACACAACACGTTTTTCGGTCGTACATTTATAAATAAGTCATTATGTATCTGGAAGAATATTTAGTTTATCAAGTCAACTAAACAAATTTATTGAGGCCGACTGTGAACAAAGGTCAGATCAATACTGGTTAATTAATTTGTAATACTAAGGCTGATTAATTTTACTTGTGTGCCATTCCACAGATGGTATGTTTCATTCTACGCGATCAATCAAAGCGCGATGAGGCGACTTTAAGTAACTTTTTATGATTAAGACAATAAAGGAAATATATTCATGTTTTGATAAGAAACCGTTCCTGACTAATTTACTTTCAGTAGTTGATTCAATGAATTTAGTTTAAGTTGCCTGCCTTAACAAAGTGCATCTATAATTAAATGTTTCAATACAATTGACAGTCATGCTGTTTACCTTTACAAACTCTACGTTCTTTCGTTAAACAACTGTCGGTTGACTAATTAAAAAGGTATATCCTTAATGTTGAATGAATTGTGTTTAAATACATGTATTTTAATTGATTAAATTACTGCGTTTTCTACCTTTTTACCACACCACTACCGTTTCAACATGTTGTTTCAATTTATATTGTATTCATGATAATTTACTTATTCGCAACATAATTATAATAATGCCTTGTGCAGACATTTCTTTTCGAAATGATTTATCAAATAGCAAAGGGATTGTTTTTTGCGATAGTGAATGATTATCAACAATACAAGAAAACATCAAATACGGCGATGAAATTGGTTTACCTGCATGTTGCATTAGTTTCGAATCAAATTACACTATAGGATCTTCACACTGAACGTTGATTTTTGTTTGAATATTATAAGTAAGTCAAGAGTAAAATGGAAAGGCGGATTCACGTTCATTGGTATGTGAACAATATGAATTTCTAATTTGACATAATTTATCCAGTTTTTTTTTCTGTGATATTAATACATCTTTTAATATGAATGTCATTAGAGTGTTATTCTACGCCGAGGAATATGCTTTTGGTTAACTCCTCGTGAGAAAGTTTTACAAACTGAGTGAACCACAATTCAACACAAACGGAGACTTTGCAAGAATGACCACTCGTTATTAGGTATACTTTTTGCTCATGTATTATTAATTTTCAACGTTATTTTGATTTATCAACGTAAAGTGTTCATAAAAGTGGTCAAGTGGTATATACGAGGTTCGTTTATGAAAGGTTTCCAAACTGTTGGGGGTACTTTATGCAATTTGAAGTGTTAACATTTATATTTTTATTCAGTTCAATGTCTACTACTAGAGGGAAAGGGGTGAACATAGTGCGTGTGAACGATAGCATCATGTCCAAAACTACTTAAATGTTTATAAGAATTGTAAATATATTATTCACAACGAACATACCAGCATGTCATGATCGTGTACACATGAGCATTGCATGTTGCAATGTTTTTCAAGAAGTGGGACTTTCTATGACTGTTTTCGGAAATAAAATACTGTTACTCTTCGTCTATTGTGGTTTAGAGATATTGGATGATGTTATTTTTACTTACGTACAAATATTATGTTCTAATAGACCATACTAAGCAATTTACTTGTGCATCTTACAACACGCATGTTATTTTTATTGATTAAACATTTTGATTCGTGATAACTATGGCTCTTGCTTTGTCTCTTTGCATTTTCCAATTATAGCAACGTTGATAACATTTGCTGAAACAGCTTTGTATCTGCGAAACAGTTGATACATGCTCTTGATTTCGGTATTGCTTTGCGCGGTTATTGGCTTTAAGTTTGACAAACTCGTAAATAAATGCGTTTTCCTCAGCGGGTTATACCTGTTGCTGGGGAAATGCACACAACCTGCTCAAACTACATACAATTTATTTGTTAAGAAACCCCGATTGGGCCGACGAGTATGGTGTTCATTTACATATACTTTAATGTGTAAGACTAATAAAAAAAGATTTGTTGTTGACATACCCTGGTTGGGCTGGCTTTGGTGATATTGGATTTATTACAAATGTCGTTGTTGGCCACAAAGTGTTTATATTGTTTGTGGATTGTGGGCATTATGCATAGAGATATCTGTGAAAGACATAACGTGTTTATTTGCAATCTACCAGTCAAATTAATTCGTCTTGCATCTGTTTATTTTAAACAGGTCATTTTCACCTGCTGCCTCTTTTCAAACATTGACATTTTTCAGTCGTCAAATAACAACTATCCATGAAATGTTTAGTTTAGTCCTCAGACTGGTTAAATTTGTGTCCTGCATATTTTGACAGTGTGTCCAACAAAAACGTCAACAAATGCATTTTCCTATACTGAATATTTCTATTGAGGGGCTTAATAACATAGTAAGCACAAACTGTATGCTATTGAAGTGAAAAGTAACGTCGATACGTTTTCACCTCGGCTTACATACAGGGTAAAAGTTATTTTCACTTAGAAACTAGATGACTGAGTAAGATTGTTCGCCTAAATAGTCATCGTATAATGTCGACCACATGGTTCGTTATGTGCTTTATTGTAAATGGTAATTTCCGAAGTTGCTGCTATTGTTTCTCCATATTTAAGGTCTATTATGCATCACTTTGTTTAAATGGTATAAATTTAATAAACAAGTGTACAACCAAAAAGTAACCTATCTAATGAACATATTAATCAATTTGTTGTGAATCTCCTGAAAGGGGTAGTTAGAACGTGAAACATTCGCTAGAAAAGATAATTGTGTGCAAAAATGGGGAGATTAGATATTCCCACGTTTTGATATCATGCATCATAGCACGTCCAGACACCCGGAGTCAACAAAACCACCATGCAACTGCCGTGAACACACTCCATCTTGCTTAAGCAATTCCTGCGTAACGTCGAACATAAATTATGAAGTCGGCACGCGGTCGTCGTCATTCAGTGACACACGGTCCCCACGTGGTGAAACGACATCAGCGGCTGCAAAGTCCTCCCCACGTCGATGACAAAGCAGCGTTGAAAATGTAAGACGGAAAAAGGCTCTCTTCGAAACCGCTGCTTTGTCCGATACCGAAGCTAGTACGGTGAGAAACTTTCAACGATTGAGTCATGGCGTAAACAAGGGAAATAATTATTCATTTCAACCTAAGGAAACGTATTCATATGGTAATGATGCATCTAGCATCGAGCACGATCATTATTTTCAAGAACAGTCTCATTATGGTTCTTGGCGCTTTTCAATGGAAGCGAAACATATGCGTAAACAACAGATACCAGAGATTGAGTCTGATGCTCGGTATTATTATTCAGACACTAGACATATACAAAGAAAAGGTTCACATGTTCGAATACAGGAGAGTCTTTCCAGAATTACCGTTCATGATTCATATTCGAAATGTAGCATCCCGTTCAACGGCAGCACATATGTTCGAAAAAACAATGAAGGAAGAGAAGAAGTTATTGGTGCCGAAATTAATTATAAACGTGATTTTCATCATTTAAATCGCCGTAGTTATGCTAGTGGTGCTCAAACAAGTAGTAATTACCGGTATTGCAACAGCGGAACAAATATGTCTGGTGATTTGCATTATGAAATCACTAACCCGTCAAGAAATAGCATACACGATGACGTAGATACTAGTAGTAGAAATGATACAGATACTAGTCGTACGCGTTACAAGGGTTCAAATGATGTTTTACCAAACACGAATTCAACGTCTCACTTCAACTCATATCTTGCATAAGAGGAAAAGTCAAATACTTCTCAAGCGGATAGTTCTCATTTTGTTGTAACGTCATGTGACGTCACGGACGATCCACCGTGTCTCCCTCCGCGTACAAGGGGAGGTAATACTGTCAGTGAATTAACCCAGAGCACTAGGACTGGCCAGTCGGTCGGTCAAACCTTCTCTCAATCAACCACTAAGTCAAGATCAATTCTTCCAGACAAGCCGAATATATCGCAAATAAGAAATCAACACAGTTATCCACACTCATTATCTGCAGCATTTTGTTCCGAAACGAATACTTCGCAATCAATTGCTACAAAACCTTTAAACACTAAGTTCGACATTTTGAAAAATGCAAGAAATAGTTCAGATGATTGGAACATTAATCAATTGCTGGCATGCAATACATTTTATAGAGAAAAACCTGATGGAAGAGATATAATTGTTCCTGACAAAGTTGCTGGAGGGCATATAATATTGACAGAAGTTCAGGTGCACCAACCTCAATATGCAAAATCAGGTAGTATGAATGAGTTACCTGATATTTGTGAAGACAGTGATATACATAACAAAGTACCTGGAATAGATTTAGACGAAGATATGTTTGCCTCCATCAACAATGTTAGTGCGTTCATAGCTAAGTCCGGCTCAAAAAAAGGCCGAGACATGTCGGACTTTAATTCCCAGAATGTTCCAGTTTGTGACCACATGTTATTGGGAAAGGGATCTGATGATCCCGGGGATAAACCGACAACGAATAGGACCGGGGTCGTGCAGGATTTATTCTACAATATGGATAACGTGGACCTTAAAACGGGTGAGTCTGAACCTTAAGACTAAAATACTATAGAAATATTGATTCTTTAATCTGTCATTATCACCATTTGATAGCCAGAAGGAGTTATTAGCTTACGAGCTCAAATATTGTGTGCACATTTTCTACCTTTACTAGGAAGATGTGTAATGTAAATTTTAGTAAATTTGTAGCTTTTATTTTTTATTTCAAAAGCTAAATGGGCAATTTATAGCAGGAGGACGTGAAAGCGTGATGAAATATTCAGAGTGTCTATTAGTCCACTGAATGAGTTATCAAAAAATAGCAAAACAAGTCGTTTGCCATTTTGGCTTACACCAGCAGTTCAACGTTTAAGCAATACACACAATGCCCCTAAAATACATATGCATCATATAATTTCTTTTATTTTTTACTATCTTATTCAGCTTATACTGGTTCATACATAGTAGACTCTAAAAACAAAGAGGTTGATGTAATGTCAAAATAACGACCAAAGAGCAAATTATACCATGTTTACCTAAGCAATCGGGATTTAAAGCTGTGCTAATTGAAGCCACGTATTTGAATATTGTTTACGGCAGTTAAAGACGTCGTGTCTATATCATATAACCATATTAACAGCAGGACGTGATATAAACTTATAGTTTCCTATTGTCCGATGTTTCAGGTTATATCCGAAACTTAAGCCAGTAAATTAATTACAGGCTATTTGCGTATACAATGTCCGTACATTTATGAGGTGTAATATTTGTTCGAAAAGATGGATATGACAAGTGTTTGCAACTTTATTAGAACATAATAATAGGAAAGGGTATTTAAAACAGCGTAATACATGTGTCGTTTGAACGAAATGACACATTGATTTAACATGGCAGTTCTGTTAAGTTTTTTTGTGTTAATGGTTTTCCCCAATGTTTCCTTTATATATATATTTAAATTGCCGTACAAATCCTCTAAATACCGCATTAGACGACAAAAGGCAAATATATTTGGATTTTCAAGTCTGTTTGAATGTATATTATTCATTAAATATATAAGTATTCCGATTGTGTAAGTAATGTGTTGTATGCTATTTCATTGGCCGTTGGTTTTTACGCATTAAAGTTAGGTAAACACAATGTCATTAAACATATTTCTTCTTCCAGAGGTTTGATTAGATTTTCTTTCTTTTATTCAAATTACATCGAACTGTGCTGTCGAATGGTCGCATATCCGTGAAAAAGGAAATACAATAGGAGCATATGCATGCAAGATAAAAAACGCAAATCCCCAAACGATAGTTTCTATGTGTGACGCACACTGCTATGTGTATGGTGAAATAAATTGTTCGATGCATGTTTATTTAGTCGAGGGGTTATAAGATTCAAGTACATGCAGAAATGAATAGACTGAAATTATCAAAGAACAAACAGTGCGCACATTTCGTTTGTCTTTGTTTTTCAAACTGATGTTATTTATTGGATCCCATTTGTCATAAAATAAAACCAGTTGGAGGGCTAAACGCGAGATAAGAGCCCCGAACAGACTTGAATTGTTAAGTTTCAGTAAATAAAATACAACACGCCTCGTTGAAATGGAAGGTGCACTATACTAAATCCACTGCATTAAATGTGTGTGTTTTTGAAGTTGAGGTAATTTCCTAAATCGACAATGGTCGAAGTAAAACGACGGAAAATATCATCAAAAGCTGGTTTGAATCATGCACAAAAATGTTTAAAACCATTACATTTTTTTTGTAATTGCAACTTGCAAGGACTGTCGAATGATTGTTTGCTAAATGACATAATATTCGTGCTTTGAAGTGTGTACGCATGCATAGATGTTACAATTCCTTAATGTTTTGACGGATAACACGGATAACACAAGTCAATGTATTTCCTTTATTATATTGAATGGTGTACAAATTGCATATTTGACCATATTGTGTATCATAACCATTCACTGCTGTGGAAATAGCTCATACCATAGTTCGTTTCATTTCAGTCTCTTGTATTTGTCGGACACGAACTGTATTGATTGACATTTCATAGTGACAATGTCATAATTGCTAAGTCACCCTCCAATTAAAATCATTATTATTGTGGCATTGCCATGTTGATCAATACACGCTCAATAAACAGGCTGCAAACAAACCAAAACTACTTAAAAATAAAATGCAAAAAAGTGCATGAATGTATTCGAATTATCATGATGAAACTGAATGCCTTAACACCGAATGAGCACTTTTCATTATGTCGGTGTTTATGACTTAATTTGTTTTTGTTTTTGTTTTAAAGGTAAAACCTTTATTTAGACCTCAAAGGGATTTCACGTGAAGCATAATCCTGCTTTTTGATGCAACATTATGCAATTTTCTAACTTTTGACTCCTAAAAATTATCTGCCTTGCATCATTTTAATGCAAATGTTACCGGAAATTTAAATCAATGATATGTTTTATATAATACATATTGTGTTAGATTACATTGTATTTGACTAAAAAAAATGTATGTTAAGAAACATTTACTGAGAAATAAACTAGCATGAACAAGCAAAATAACTATGCGCTTCAGTGTTTTGACCTCTGAAATGTTCAAGCACTGGGTCATTTGACTCCTAGTTTTCAAAATCATAAATATGACACCTTTGCTTTACTTTTAATATGTAATTAACGCTTTTTACGCGAATACAAAAGCCTTTAGGATCAGATAGTAAAACAATTGATAAGATTTGATTTTAAATCCAACGTCCAAAAGTTATGAATGTCAAACTTTTTACAATTTCTAAAAACAAGTCCTTTTTTTGTGACGTTTTGTTTTCTTAAGTGAATAACGGGCAGTATAGGATACACTCTTGGATAAAATGTCGTTAAGAATAATCCTTTCCCACAATCACGACATTCGGAGATGCACTTATTCCTTGGATTAGTTTTATCAATGTTCTGAATGATTCGAACTGAACCAACGGAGCTTTGCACTCCGCGCTGAAAAGGTGTCTTGTTCAGAATTATTTCAATGTATGGGTCTCACTTTTAAAAGTCGTCAGCTAGATGTTTCATAATGTTGTGCACTTTATACATGGATTAGTGCTCTTAAACATATGAATAAGTCGACGTCCTTATGATGTAAACATTTAACTGAAGTGAATTTTATATCAACATAGAAATACAAATTGACACTGTTAAACCAACAGTTTAAATATATACGGTCATGAACACTAAACTAATGACAATTTCGAGCATAGTGTACCCCCGGAAAGAGTTATTTATTTTACAAATTATTTAATAATTATCCCGGTGAATGTGCAATAGAAACATATGTACCAGATAAACTGCCTCGCTTTTCACTTTCATCTCAACATTTTTACATAGTTTGCTAGGGACAGGTATTTCACTTTCTCGACATAGTCCGCTGGGTTTATTCATGCGAAAGTCCGATACTAAAGCTGTTGTGATTGCTTTGAAACAAAAATTGATTCAAAAAGGAAGTTAATATGTTGATTGTTCGCTTTAAAAATCTGTATGCGTACACGTTTAAACAAGGGTAATGGTCTGAACTGTCGCTGAAATTACTAAATAATTTGTCGATGTTGCCTTAACGGAATTCGTGGTTATGTCAAAGCTGTATCAGTAGGTGGTTTCGAATATACATGTTTTCATAGAGATATGTTTTCTTACTCCATTGTTAAAGTGTTAATTGTGCTTGAAGCTTTTGTTTTTTTATTGTATTTTATTAATTCGTTGTTATATAAGGTAGCAAATACTATGGATTTTTGAAATTCCTTCTAATTACCGTACCATGGTTAATGTTTCGTTATGGTAATGTTATGTGTGCTTTGTATGGCAATGAACTGTTTCACAATGCATCAATACCTGTTAATAAACACCGTGGTGCAAATGTACATAGCAACCGGTGGACAAGCAAATATAATTTTAAATGAAATAGCTACATTTAGCAATTGATTTATCTGACAAGCAATATGATTATAAGTTGATTTAATTATTAACAAACTATTTTTACATGTACATTAAAGCATGTCAAGTGATTTTATTAGTTTAAACATTTGAAGTAATACGTCTGTCCATCAATTGCCTGACGTTTTAACACCATATCCAATTATTCATATATGACGGAAAAGACAGTGGAGGCCGGTGTGCGTCCGTGATGTTTAGCGATAAACGCGCGATGAGATCGTTGCGTTATTGACTGCTGTCGATGAAATATACTTGTATGTGAATAGTTGTCCATCAGTGGCAATACTGTTGAAGTCAAAAGTAGTTTATTTACTAGCGAAACTACGATGTGATAGTTGACATGAATCTGTGATGTATGCATGTCTACGATAAGAATGTGCTTTATTGCAGATGTTTATTTATTATAAGCTTTTTTGTCTTATTATATTAAGGTTGATCGTGAAGAATCAAATTAAATAGCATACACTACGAAATGAAGATAATATCGTTATATTCAAGTGTAATTAAATATATATGTAACGATTTATTTTTGTTTTACTATCGAACTTTACATATAAAGGATATCGCCACGTACGCAACTGTATATTTCATTTAAAATGTCGTATGGGTATGTTAAAAAACAGTTTTGTAAAACATACATATCAAATTATTTCCATTTTTATTTAGGCTTATATTGTTACTTTAGTGCTAATGTCTGACTTTTTAGATAGTTTATAAATTAAATTCTTGCAATAAATATTGATATCAAGTGAGCCAAAATTTTCAAAAAAGTATATTGCAGATTCCAGTACACACAGGAATAACTGAGCAAGATAAAACAGTGTGCATATTTCGTTTGTCGATGCTATTTAATAGTAATGTATTGGGGCTAGTCGTTTGAATTTCACATATTGCTAAAATACCTCCCCCCAAAAAATAAAATAAAAAAATAAATAAAATAAAAAAATAAATGCAAAGTTAAATTAAAATCACATCGGGGAAGACGCAAAGGTGCAATATCTCAAATTCGACGCAATAAACATCTGGTGGTCGTTGAAGTCAAGTTCATTTTCAAAAGCTACAATAGGCGAAGTGACATTAGGAAAAGCGACCTCAAATGCTAGTTTGAATAATGTACACTTGTCTTCTCCTATTAAATGTGAATTTGCATTGCACATTGCATTGACATTTCAATAACCGTTTTATATACGACGAAATGTACGGCCATTAAGTCTTTATACGCCACAGATATTAAATTTTTTCATATTACTGACGGGAATAACATATCGATATAATCGCTAATACATTGGATGTAGATTCTAAAGATGAAATCTTCAATGTAAATTCTTAAATTAAAATCATAAATTGAATTATTTAATTACATCCACTGCCAACTTTAACCTTCATTATCCTTACAATTCAATTTGTATTCCGCAACACAGAGTACACACACGTGTGTGTATATATGCGACATCGTGTTTACGAATTTCCAGGTTAAAGAAACACAATATCATAAAAAGAAGGAACTTTCGTGTGATACATGCATTCAATTGTTCAATAAATTCGGGCGCAATAAAAAAAACTGCAAACTTACAAATACATGTCTGCTTAAAACATTAAAGCATAGGCCCCATTCTTACTGCCTTATGAGCTTGTCACACTCTTTAAATTTAGCACCAGTATATTTAAGCTTTATACTTACTGAGTAAAGGTTCAAGACTTTTGTTGAGTATTCCAAGTCGTTATGGTACACGTTAAAGTTCAACTGTTGAATGCAAGACCAGGGCCATAACTGAATCGTGTTACACATTTGGAAGAATATATATTGTCCGATAAAAACCATCATATAAGCGATTTTTTTTTATCAATTAATGAGCTCAACAGTATCTAAGTTATTTAAGCTTTGAATGTTTTCGACTGATCTAAACCTATATTTATTATAGTATATGACAGGATATAACTTACCAAAATACTATGCCAACTGTTTTGTTATTTATTTTACGTACAATAAGGGTGGTTTTTCTATATTGTAATTGTAACCATATGCTGCATTTTTCATATGGCATATTTAAGAGGTTTTTGTACTCCCTTCGAGGTTTGTGTAATAAAATGTCAATCACCTTTAATCAGCTTAAGAACAACACAACATGTTATTCGGGCGTACATTCATAAATTAATCATTAAGTATCTGGAAGAATATTTAGTGTATCAAGTCAACTAAACAAATTCATTAATGCCGACTGTGAACAAATGTAAGATCAATACTGGTTAATGAATCTGTTACACTAAGTCTGATTAATTTTACTGCCGTGACATTCCACAGATGGTAGGTTACACTCTACGCGATCAATCAAAGCGCAAGGTTAGAAAAGTATTATCGCATTTGCTTATGTGATTAATTTGTTAAATAATGCACTGCCCTAAGAGACATTCTGAATTTAACTACCCTGCAATGTTTTCAAAGTAGCAGTTTAAAGCTCTTGAACATCTGACACTTCCTTAAACATTTTTGTCTGCGATTTTCAACGGCATTTTGATTTATCATCGTGAAGTATTTATTCGTGTGTTCAAGTGGTATATCCGATTTTCGTATATGACATGTTTTCAAACTGTCGGGGAACGTAACTTGATATTTGGGGTGTAACTATTTTAAATATGTTCTATGCAGACCGATGTCTATTAAGCGGAGTTAAAAAGTGAAAGTAGTGCGTGTGAACACTGGAACTATGCCAAAAGCTACTTAAATGTTGTATAAAAATGTCAAATACATTATTAAAAATGAACATTGCCCTATAACAACATGCCATCTAGTACACCTGTGCATTGTATGTTGCATTTAAATCCAGAAGTGTTTAGATGACTGTGTTTCGATATAAAATACTGTTACTGTTCGGGTTTTCTGTTTTAGAGATATTGAATGATGATTTTTTTCGTACGTTCACATATTATGTTGTACTAGACTATACTTAATAATTAATTTGTGCGTGTTACAACATGTATGCTATTTGTATTGGTTTAACATATTTATTCGTGATATATATAATGTCTTTTGTATTGTCTCGTTGCATTTGTCCCTTATGGCGCTGTGATAAAATTGGTGGAAGCTGAGTTGTATCTAAGTAACACACATCCGCGAAACAGTTGTTACATAACCATGCGCATTAAATTATGTATCGCAGGTAATTTGTCTTGGAGTTTGACAAACACGGAAATGAATGCGTTTTGCTCAGCGGGTCATATCCGCTGCTTGGGAAAAGAAAACGGCTTGCTAAAACGACATGCAATTTATTTGATAAGAAATCCCCCAATCTTGCCAACGAGTATGGTGTAAATTTATATATCCTTTAGTGTGGAAGCCTACTAGAAACAAATGTATGTTGTTGGCATACGCCTCTCTATGGTTAAGCTGCATGTTTAAAAGCCAAACAGACAAGTTATGTTACAATAATCGTTTTCTAAAAACACGTTACTGTGAAATCAATATTAAAAAAAAAAAAAAATCACGAAATTTGTATTGCGACATAAACACGCATTTTTTTCTACACAGTAGATCACTGCATACTTTAAATGTAACATCCGTTTAATAAAAGTTGAAAATTATAACACTTTATGATAAATCTACATAATTACATTTCGTCGTATTCTTCTCTATATAACATCGAACGTAAATACAGAATTTGCTAGGTTAATGTTCATGCTTTCCTACAAATGCAAATGCATTTATGGCCTGTTCACACTGCATTATGGATTTTTGTATCATATCAAATCTCTTTTTGATTCAACTAGACCGAAGAACTTTTCACTCTATGTTATATAGACGTATCATAATTACGCGAGGCTTAGTTTATAATAAAGTCCGTTGTATTCTACATGTATCGTTTTTAAGACGAGGATTAACGCTCTTTACATGTGAAAAAGTTGTCATTTTATTTCGCCTGATTTTGTTGAAGTTGATATTTCTGAATTAGAAAATATAAATAGTGCACGTGCACGTCATGGAAGTTCAAAGCTACATAGAGGTCCATGGCATTTTGTCAACTGCCCATGAGAATGATTTTTAGAGTGTATTTAGGTTACCAATATTTCAGGTTTGGTAGTTTATGTATAGTTGATTGTAGATAATAATACCGTCATTGGACTAATTGTATGTACTACATAATGAAGTTAACCAAGGAATTAAACTAAATAAATGTATCGACTCACTTTTACGTGTAGATTTTTCCTAATATCTCATACTGTGAAATATGCCAATTGAGTGTTGTTCTTTTTTCTGTAATACATCTTCTCACATAATAAGCATTTAATCATTTGAATTGTTCTTTATATTGTCTTAGAAATTGAAATACATTTCAAAATCTGTATCAATCGAAAAATCATTTGACAGGTAAACGACCGCTCTCCGATGTTTCCATGGTGCGTTTTTATACCTCTGCTCTGTAAGAGAGGAATTGTTGAATGTGATTACTTAATTAATGCACAATCCCGATGAACTGCGCAGTCTTCATTGTACATTATGCATATCTACATTTCTATGTTCACAAGCAGATGTTGAAAGCTCAAGAACAGATGATGTTCGCTAAGGCCATGCTGTCTTACATACCAAACATGTTGTGAGTTATGCGAAAAACTGTTACAAGGGTGCTTAAGTAGTATTTATTAGACTTTCAGGTGTGACATTTTCTATCTTCAGGGGTTCTTAAAGTCTTTGCTATGCAGACCAATAAATCCATTCGTTGAACCGGATATTGCTTCATAAAAATATGTACTTTAATAGACTTCCGTATACTTTCATTCATTATATTGACTGACACTTTGGTTGGAATGGATGTGTTACAAATGGCGATGTTGGCCACAAAGAGGGCTTATTGTCTATTTATTCTGGGCATTAGGGAGAGAGATAATTGTCTATTTGCAATATATCAGTCAAATACATTCTGTTTCTTTAAAACAGGTGCATTTTCACCTGCTGCCACTGTTGAAACATTGATATTTCTCAGTCGTCAAATACCTACTACCCAAAAAAATGTAATTTAAGTCCTTAGACAGGTTAAATTTTTGTCCTGCAGATTATTTTACAGTGTGTCCAACAAACACGTTTACAAATGCATTTTCATATATCGGCTATTTCTATTGAGGGGGTTAATAACATAGTAATTACAAACGATTTAAATTTTCACCTCGGCTTACATAAAGGGTAAAAGTTATTTTCACTTGGCGGCTTGATGATTGAGTGCGTTTGTTCATTTAATCGCCTTTATATTTATAGTACAATTTCGACCAAATGGTTCGTTCGGTACTTTATTGTAAATGATAATTTCCGAAGTTGCTGCTATTGTTTCTTCATTAAGCATCACCGAAAGCCATGTCTATATCCACCACTGTTAAGGTAGCAGTAAAAGTATTCTTCAGAGTGTCATGTATTTAAGTATTAATTAACTGCAAGTATTTGACATGGATAAGTTTGATCTGGATATTGTTGTTTAAAAATACAGACACACGTTCTATATGTTGGTACTAGAATTAGTTTTGAAGGGCGTTATTATTCTGAATGTTTTCATTATCTCTAAGCGTAACTATTATTTTACGGACAACTCTATGGTGAAACAAGTTACTGTTCAATTTACTTCCTATATAGGCAAACGTGTGTTTATGGCGTTGCGTTTAAGAAAGCATATGTACAAAATGAACTTTATAAACTCATCAGCTGTCAATCTAAACAACAATGTGTCATTGTATAATTAATTTGCTAATACGTGATGGAAAAAGTCAATGTAGTTAAATAATAAAGCACGCTTTATTTGGACAAGTGTCTGCGCTTTATTGCAGTCATTTATGTATTGCCCCACTCATGCAATGTCGATCGTAAATATACTAGATGACAATGTAGTTGATTAATCGGAATTCGTAGTTAAATATCATTGCGGTAATCATGCATTGATTTCTAAGTTTGGAAATGCTTATCATCGAAAATTACAATAATAAAATCGCCTAAACTATGTTTTCCATTATTGAAAATTGCGATTTTCGGAATATTAACAAATCTTATGACTAGTGTGTGTTTCTTTTGTAAGAAAACGTGCTCCGAATATTACAACTACTAGTGGTGAGTCATTGGAGTAAGATATGTATTGTTTGCAGACAGTAAATTTCGTTCAGACCAAATTGATCAATTATGTATAATTGTTCAAAACAACATAAACGCCGTCTTTTCGGATGCAATTTACGCGCAGAAATTGACTCATGTCGTTACCAGGTTTAATTCAGCACATGTTTGATTAATTTAAGAGTAAACTACCGATAAGTTATTGTCTAGCTTTTTAACTAGTTTTTGCCACTGATATTTTGCTAATAACACATTTATTCCCATGGTTTCGACAGAAATATCACCGTTTTGTGACAATAGTTTTCGACAAATTACATTTTTCGTATAAGCGCCTTTAATAAATCATTTATATTAGCAAGTGACATGTTTACGACCGATGTTATTATTTCTGTTGCGTGTCGCATTACAGAATTGATTTTTTAGGCGTCAAAACATGTTTTTTCAGTCGTGCTTAATTGTTTAATGTCATAAAGGCTGATGCCCTATTATGTCGTTTTGTATAATTGTTCCTTCATTAATTATTCATGAAACATTCCACCAATTGTGTGAAAGTTGTCACCAGACGTCAACTAAAATACCAATCGATGTATAAATATACAACTCACTTGTTTCACGTCGAATAGCTCTACATTATATCCATTAAAATGCATAACAACAATTGAAGTGGTTGGGTCACTCAGCATTGTGCGAGATACAGGAGACGTTACGTTGCTGAGAGATCCTGGGTATTTATGTCCCGCTTGAGAACATATAAAATTGCATTTCAATTTAATTTATTATGCGAAAAACGAGCATGTCGGTAAAGGTCAGAGAGGATGCTCGACCATGCGATCTCGGTGTGGTAATATTTGACAAGAGATCAACTCTGTTACTGTATACAAAACTGTAAACACAGTACCAGACTTTTATATCATAGTCACGTGCATAATAATGTGTAACTTGCGTAATACTTCGACATTTTGACGCATTCAACATATCCATTGCAAAACCAGTGGCATATTACTCTTTGATTTGTTTTTACCTAAAACATTCACATATATATACGTTCCCCACATACGCTTATGTGTACCATCCAGCGGCTGCCACTGTCGTGTCAGTTGATCCTGTATCTGTAATCTGGTGGTCATTCGATACGTGAGAACTATTATTTAGGGCTACCGTGTATATGGAAGATAAAAGTTAATAATAGAAAAAACAATATATTAATGTCATATTGAGACACACAGTCAATTTGTTCTACCGAGTCATTTATTGTATTTAGTAAATAAGAGAAAGAAAAAATATATCCGATATTATATCTTTACAATATGTTTGTCAATGCTACCTGCTACGTTCATGAGATTTTTGCATTATTTAAAGATCACTCAGTAAGAATGGTATACGTTTTTAATCTGTATAAAGATGTAGTATTTCAAGATGCATACTTATGGAGTTATAGAATTTCGATTCGTATTAGAATTTAAATATTTATTTAAACTGCATATAATGCTTTTCACTTCATAGGTAAGTTGTTGCTTAGGAGTTGATGGTGTCATGTTTCGTCGGGTTTTGTTAATGGAAGTGATGTCTTATGGTATATTTTTGTGTCACGTGTATTTGTTTGGATTGTTGTTGTAGTATTTATTTGGTTTTATCATAATTATTGTTTATAATATTTACACAATGACAGTCACCAGTATACGAAAAAGCTTAAGTGCAAGTACAAAAAACAACACATTCATTTCAGACAAAGTGTTGATATTCCAACATATAACATTCATAACTACTACATCACCTGGCTGGACGTTTAGTATTTGATTCAAATATTCATCTATCTTTGCACTTGGTTATAAGTGTCCCCATACACAAATCATATGTGTGACATCGTGATGTATTAGATGTTCATTGCAATTCCCTTTCATGCCGATATTGTTGCAGTTGGTGTGTTCGAATATACTTGTATGCAGTGATATTTATGTACAATGTATTTGTAAATCTATCTTAAATGGTGATTGCCGGTTCCGTTTCTTCTAAAAATATTAATGATTTTATGGTTGTAATTTGTAGTAATTTGTAATAATTAAGTTGGTAATCATAAAAATGCATACACGCCTTCATAGTTGCATTATTCTTGTATCATGGCATGTTCTTTGTATGGGAATTAATTTGTAAAATTATGCACCGTACACTTATGCATGTCTTAAGTTATTGCAACCGTTTGACAAGTAATTTTCGCTTTTATTGCATTTTTGTTTAAATAAAGACAGTCACTGTTCTTCACGAAAATCTAGTTTAGGCGGAATGTGTCGCAGTCTTGCACAGCCTACTCAGGAACGACATTTTACTCACATGCGTTTAATCCCCTTTTCACAGAGCGGTGCTCATTTATTAAATGTCGTTTTGCATTCCATTTAAAAGCTTAAAATCTCAACTAATTTTGAAATCGAATTTGAGTTATGAGAGAAATTTGTAATCGTCTGGAAAATTAACTCAATAAATATTTAAATTTAAGGTCGAAATAACTCCCAGGGAAATAAATGCACGGCGCGTGTCGCCCTGCCGACATCAAACGTTCGATGATTATTTGATGACTACAAATTGCTCCGTTCTCTAATTAAAGTGACCATTATCCGCAGTTATGCACTGAACCTGTTTGATATAAAATCAGCCTTGATTACCGCGGCGACCATAAACCATTGTTTGGTACTCACAAAGACCTCTCGTAAATGTTTACAGAAAACTTGCCGGTTGGGAGGTTTTTTCTTATTGGATTTTTTGTGAGATTCATTAAGGGATATTACTATGTGAAAAAGGTAGTTTTCTGCATTTGCCATCGCATTCATCTAAACCAAAAGCTTTATGTTTTGCTTTGAACAACTGTCAATGTCTTTATTAAAGTTCTAGATTTATTAAAAAAATATGGGCAAAAGACCAAATTTACGTATCATGTTAATGTTATAAGTAATCGTTATATATTTAAATACCGATTTTTATGCACATTCTATCCTCAATTTTTAAATTAAGACTTTTTTTTGCCTTTTTGATTTGCATAGTCGCACTGTAGGCTAACATACAAGTATTCCAACTTATTAATTGTTGTTTGCTCGTTGTTGACTATGTTTATCAATATTCGCAAAACATTTGTCTACGTTAATTATAACAGTGTGACATTTTTTCTTCAAGCTCCAGCAATATACAAACTGACCCAACGCAGATTAAGTATAATGTTCAAGAGTATATAATGAGACATTTTCTTATTTACACATTCCAATATCACGAATACAAAATCACAGTTCGCTTTAATAAGTAATTCCGAAAATGTGTTGGTCTATGCTGCATTTATTTAATGCCTAGTGGTGAAATATTCAAAATTATTGAAAAATAATTCCTTCTATCATTCTCACTAGCCTGAAAATTGACAAGTTATTAAACTTTCAAAGCGCTCGTGAACATATTCATTTTATAACTTTACTAAGAAAACAAATTCACAATATTACCACGAAAGAAAGTTATAGCAGAATGTGTCCTTATTTATCGGTTAATCCTTGACAAAGAAAGGTGCCAAAATCGGAATATAAATATCTTCTGTTTATGTGTGCTGATGGAAAATGAACGAGTAATGAGTTCGTAATAATGAATTTAAAATGTTTCAAACCGATTTTCTTAATCCCGTATTACAGAGATCATGTATTCTTTCAAATTGGACCAAAAATGTACATGCTAAATTGGGCAATTAAAGATAAGATATCGATTATTGATATTACATGTAAAGAGACCAAAACAACATTGAATAATAGTTACCAAACAAAATCCGCTTTGCGCCCAGGTATATAAGACGATGCTGGGTCGTCAAACATCATTTTAAGACTAAGCCGGTCAAGAATCTTCTAAGGGGATTTTCATTCAATGTCGATGAAAAATAATCAAACGTAATAGTTTAAAAAAAACATTTGTTCAGACTCTTAAAGTATACATAATTGAACGAACTACATACATTTTAAACTTTACTAACAGTCATTTATTTTCCATCTCTAGACCATGTGTAGGTTGGTTGTAAAGAGGTTGTGTAAATAAATTAAGTAATTTGTATATAAACAACGATTTACATGAATCTTCGTATTATGAACATATGCCTCAACAATCGTAAGTCAGTTATTGAAATAAATGAACATTATCTTGAAATTAAAATTAATAACAACACGTAATTCGGGTTAATTGTTCGGTAATGAAATACACTACTTTGAATGTAAAAAAACATCAGAGGATTACTGTTTTGGTACGGCAATAATGCATAGCGAAGCTGATGCATCAACACTTATGATTCTTCAAAACCCATGTTCATTCGTGGTGTAGAACTAAATATATTTCCCGAACATTTATTTCTTTGTTTTTAATATTTAAATATGATAAACAATACTTTAATTTGCTACAGAGTTGTTAATAAAACTGTCCGTAAATCTAACACAGAATTGCAACAATACATTTTATAGGTGACAGGTGTTTTTAATCCACATATAACACATATATTTTTTTTTAACAATTTTAATAAAACGCTGCAAAATGTGCTAATTAAGAAGAATTAAGATGCGTGTCTAGCTTTAATTTAGTTGTATGTTTTGTGTTTCTAAACGAGTATCATGCTGGTAACTTATTGAGACACAGATTCATTCATCTATCAATGCAATCCTATTTTACCTTAGACGAAACGAACATTCGTTAAAATATTAATACCCGAAAAGGCGCTTAACACGACAACGACATTCGCGATTTGCTTTATAAACCAACTCTCGCTCATTGAGATGCTTACAGCGTTTATTCACCGCATCATTAATATCATATCAGCTTTCACATCACGTGACGAAGTTCGCCTTTTGATACGTAATAAAGAAAAAGATATCGCATTATACACTAATTCATGAGTTTTATTGACACATCTCTCGGGTTTATGTAAGAGAGACTTGTATAGGCAAAGGAGAAGTGTCGCTCATAACACTTCTGAAAATGTGTGTGTGTGTGCATTGAGTGCATCGCGGGGAAAATTATTGTCATAAACCTGTCATATAAAACTTATAATTATTTTAAATGACACGTATTTGTTAAAATAGCTGGAGTATGAGTTATAATTTATAAGACACAAGTTCTGTCTTTACATATTGTGTTGAAAAGTGCATGTAATTTTGTATGGAATTTACTCGTGAATTTTATTTACATGTCGTGTCATTTTATGGAAGTTACCATTCTGAGTTGTCTATCTTTATTATGTCTAAGGAGCATTCAAGTAAATTGGTAAAGCGAGTTCGATATTATTTCATTAGCAATCAACGAGAATAACAATGGAAAGGATTCATTTAGTGGGGTATATATGCTTGTTATGAAATACAATTAACTCTAGAATCGGCTTAACGTATCCTAACGTATCAACCACATTGATGTAAACCATGCTATATTTCATTAAGTGAATGTCATAACTGATTGCCGTTGAACAGAGAACCATATTACTGTGATTGCAATTTGGAATATACAAGGTCACATGGTGAAGAAACAATATTTGTGAACGCTCCATTTTATCACGGAATTTCGACGAGGTAACTTAAAAGGAAAAAAAATGTATCTCTGCAATAATGCAGCAAAGGTAAAATGCACTGAATTAGTTTCTAAATTTAAATAAATCGCTGCATTATAAACATATAAGTTAGGTTACGCATCATTTGAGAACACATACCACAAATGGAATGTATTTACATCAGAGATATAAATGGATACAACAGCTCGAATTTAGTTGTTACGTGTTATATGCTTGTCTATCTTCTATTTAGATAAATGTTATCGTGCTTATCAGTTATAAATTAGCGCTGTATTGTACGCAGTTTGAGTTAAATCGATAATAAAGAAAATGAACGTGTGATAACGATAAGCCAGTGTCAATAGAGATTCAAAACGGGTCCGCTACCACTAGAAATGAATAAAATGCAAATGTATCAGACTGGATCGGTGAGTTGTATTTGTTTAACTCTCTATCGACTGAGAGATCTTGATGAATAAGTGCGGATTATGGAGCATCTAATAAAGACATCGGTAGTGTAACAAACGTACATCATGTACGATGTGTGTATCGATATATCGGAAGTTAATAATTTAGTGTGGAGAACCCAACAAATTGACCGTGAATTAAGGAATAATAGGCTTAAATAAATGGTGATTTGGGAAAATAAGTGTCGCCATATAATGTTTATAGTGCTTTCTATATAAAAGACCGTATGTGAAATGTGTCGCTTTCGCCTAATTAAAATATGTGGTCAAGTTAACGGTAATGGATAGTAGATCAGCGCGTTTATCTACATAATTGTTATTAAATCAAGAACAAAGCGAATAATAAAACAGTCTGACATATTGTCAAATAAACTTATAATTAAATGTGTTGTGAATGTCAATGAAGGGTTAGTTTAAACGTGAACGGTAACTGTGTGAATAAATGGGAAGATGAGATATAGCTTCGCGGTGATATCATGTATCAAAGCACGTCCAGACACCCAGAGACAACAAAACCACTGTGCTACTGTCGTGAGCACACTACTTCTTGCTTAAGCAATTCGTGTGTGACGTCGAACATTAATTATGACGTCACCACGCGGTCGTCGTCATTCAGTGACACAAGGTCCGCACGTGGTGAAACGACGTCAGCATCGGCAAAGTCCTCTCCACGTCGACGTCAAATCAGCGTTGGAAATGTCAGACGGAAGAAAATGCTCCTCGAAAACGCTGCTTTGTCCTATACCGAACCCAGTACGGAGAGAAACGTTCAACGTTTGAGTCATGGCTTTAACAAGGGAAATAATTATACGTTTCAACTGAAGGGAAATAATTCAGATGATAATGATGCAACTAGCATCAAGAACGATAACTCTGGTCCAGACCATTCTTATGATAGTCCTCGCCATTTTTCAATAGAAGCGAAACATACGCGTATACAACAGTTACCAAAGACTGGGTCTGATGCTCGGTATTGTTATTCAGACACTGAACACATACAAAGAACATGTTTACATGATCAAACAAAAGATAGACTTTCAAGAGTTACGGTTTATGATTCGTATCCGAAATGTAGCATCCCGTTCGACAGCAGGCCACATATTCAAAATAACAAAGAAGGAAAGGAAGAAGAAAATGGTGGCAAAACTAATTATAAACAGGATTTGTATCATTTAAATAACCTTTGTTATGCTAGTGGTGCTCAAACAAGTAGTAATTATCGGTATGGTAGCAGCGGAACAAATTTGTCGGGAGATTTACATTATGACACCACTAACCACACGCCTAGAAATAGAAGCAAAACCGTTAACGTAGATAATAGTAATGATAAAGACAATTGTCGTAAACGTAACAGGCATTCATATCTTATTTTTCCAAACAATGAATCAACGGCTAACTTCAACTCAGTTCTTACATCAGAAATAAAGTCAAATACCTCTCAAGAAGACGGTTCTCAGTGTGTTGTGGCGTTATGTAACGTCACAGATTATCCACCGTGTCTCCCTTCGCGTTCAAGGAGAGGTAATAATGTCAGTGAGTTACCCCAGAACAATAGGACTGGTCAGTCGGTCGGTCAACCCTTACCTCAGTCAACCACTCAATCAAGAGCAATTCTTCCAGACAAGCCGAAAATATCGCAAATGAGAAATTTACAAAGTAATTCACATTCATTACATGCAGCATTACGTTCCGAAACTTTTACTTCGCAATCAATCGCTACTAGACCTTCAAACACTAAGTTCGAAATCTTAGAAAATACAAGACATATTTCAGATGATGGGAACATTAATCCATCTCTAGCTAGCAATACATATTATAGAGAGAAACCTGATGGAAGAGATATAATTGTTCCTGGCAAAGTTGCTGGAGGGCATATAATATTGACAGAAGTTCAGGTGCACCAACCTCAATATGCAAAATCAGGTGGTATGAATGAGTTACCTGATATTTGTGGAGACAGTGATAGACATAACGGAGTACCTGGAATAGATTTAGACGAAGATAATTTCGCCACTATCAACAATGTTAGTGCTTTCGTAGTTAAGTCTGGCTCAGAAAAGGGCCGAGACACGTCGGAATTTAATTCACAGAATGTCCCAGTCTGTGATCCCAGGTTATCGGGCAAGGTATCTGATGATCCCAGGGATAAATCGACAACAAATTGGAACGGGGTCATGCAGGATTTATTCTACAATATGGATAACGTGGACCTTAAAACTGGTGAGTCTGATTCTTAAGACTAAATTTCTATAGAACCATTGATTTTTGTGTCAGTCATATCATCAGTTGATAGTCAGAAGGAGTTTTTTGCTTACTAGCACAAACGTTGTTTGCAATTTATTCTAGCTTTACTAGGCAAGTTTGTTATGTGATTGTATGTCAATTTGTAGCTTATACAATTGTTTATGTCAAAAGTCCAATGGGCAATTTAGCAGAACGACGTGAAAGCGTGATGAAATATTCAGTGTATCTTTTGGTCCACCGAATAAGTTATAACAAAAATAGCAAAACAAGTCGATTTCCATTTTGGCTAAAACTAGCAGTACAACGTTATAGCAACACTCGCCATGCCTCTACTGCATATGCATCAAATAGTTTCTGTTATTTGTGACCATCTTATTTAGCTTACATGTATACTGGTTCATAAATAATATACTCTAGATATAAAGCTGTTGATGTTTTGTGAAAATAGCGCACAACAAGCAAATTCTAATATGTTTACCTGATCAATCGGGATTTAAAGCTGTGCTAAATAAATCCACGTATTTGAGCATTTATTTACGGCAATTTAAGTCGTTTTGTCTGTATCATATATATCTATGATATAAACTTATAGTTTTCTATGTCCGACATTTTAGGTAACATCCGAAACTTAAGTCAGTCAATTCATCACAGGCTGTTTGCGTAATGAATGTCCGTAAGTTTATGAGGTGAAATATTTGTTACAAAAGCTGGATATAAGTGTTTCAACTTTATTAGAACATAACAATAGGATTTGGGTATTAAAAACAGCGTACTACAAGTTTCGTTTGAACGTAACGACACAAGTTTTTAGCATTGCATTTCTGTTGATCATTTTTGTAGTGATGGTTATTCACTATGCTTCAGTTTTATATGTTGTGATTGTAGTAACTATTCTCTAAATACCGCATGAGACGACACAATGCAAATATAATCAGATTTGCAATTGTTTGCTTAAATGTATATTATTAATTTAATATATAAAAGTAATCCGATTTTGTAAGCAACGTGTTGTATGCTATTGTATTGGACATTGGTTTCTCGCATTAAATTTAGGTCAATACAATGCCATTAAACATATTTCTTCTTGCAGATGATTAATTAGATGTTGTGTGTTTTGCGAACTGTTATATCGAACTGTCTTTGCGGATGGTCGCATATGCTTCAAAAAATAAATAACATAGGAACATATGAATGCACGATACAAAAAAACACAAACGACAGTTTCTCTGTGTGACGCATTATGCCATAAAACAAGATGTGTACCGTGAAATATACTGTTCGATGCATGTTTATTTAGTCGAGGTGTTATCAGATTCAAGTACATGCAGAAATAAATAGACTGAACTGATGCAAGAACAAACAGTGTGCATATTTCGTTTGTCTTTGTTATCTAAATCGATGTTATTTATTGGATACGATTTACCATAAAGTATGCCCAATTTGAGTGCAAGACTCGAGATAAGAGCCCCAAACAGACATGAAATGCAAAGTATCAGAAAATAAAATACAACACGCCTCGTTGAAAGTGAAGGTGCATATCCTTAATTCAATGCATCAAACATTTGGTGGTCTTTGAAGTTGATGTAATTAACGAAAGCGACAATTTTCGAAATTACATCTGGGAAGTGTCATTAAAATCCAGTTTGAATAATGCAAAAAATGTTTAAAGCTATTACAATTTTGTAATTTCACATTGCAAGGACTGTCGAATACTTGTTTGTTAAACGACATAGTATTCGTGCTAACGCATGCAAAGATGTTTAAATTCCTTAATGTTTTAACGGCTATAACAATTTAATATTTAATATTAAAGCATATTTTGTATTACCATAACCAACTACTCATTTATGTGTAAATAGCTCATACCTTAGTTCGTTTCATTTTAGTCTCTTGTTTTTGTCGGACACGAACTGTATTGATTGACATTTTATAGTGATACTGTAATACTTGTAAAGACATCTTTCGAATTAAAAACAAAATATGATAGTAGCATTCGCCATATTTATCAATAAACGCTCAAAAATAGGCTGCGAAACACTTAAGAATAAAAAGCAAAAAAGTGCATGATTGCTTTCTTATTGTCATGATGAAACTTTAAAGCATGCCTGAACATCGAATTAGAACTGTTGTTTATTATGTTTGTGTATTCGACTTACATTTTGTTATTAAGGTAAAACATTAATTAAGAAATGACCGATCTCATCAAAGAAAGATTTTACACATTGACACATGACACATATGTCGTTTGAAAGTCACTCTATTCGTTCACTTTTTAATTATCACTATATGTTACATATGAAATAAAACATAGTAAGATGTTGGTTTTTTCAAATAAGCGTCAGTTCGATAGAACGTTTATCATTCTAAATCTATTTAAGATAACGCCTTCGTGTCGACCGTCGCAAGCTGTACAGTAAATATGTTCTATATTGTGGTGAAATATTAAACATATCAAGTTGAGAAGCAAAGTTATTGTATTCAGCGGTGATCAAAGCCTAGATCAATTCTAGTTGATGCATCTGTTACTCTTAGACTGAGTAGTGTTACTACGTTGATATTCCACACTTTGTTCTCGATGCTGTGAATCAAAGAGATGTGTGGGTTTTGTTTTCTGGAGCTCTGTTATGAGTACTCTCGCGGTGTGTCTAAAACGGTGGTGGAATGAAGGAAACACATGATTTAATTAATGTGGCTAATATGTATGCATTTGAGCAAAAAGTCTGCTTTAGTGGATGAGTTTGATGTGATTATTTTAGGTTCTAGCCCGTACAATTTCTCTAAATGGAAATTTAGTATTTAATGTGACTATACGCAACACGTTTACGAGTCCTCTTTCTGTAACTTTTTATCCTATTTGAAGAAAACGGGCTGAATAGGAAAGGAAACTGTTTGAACAAATGTCGTTGAGAATAAGCCTTTCCCACAATCATGATTTTTTCCGATGCACTTATTTCTTTGATTCATTGCATCAATGCTCAGAAAGGTTCAAGCTGGACCAACGTATATATGCACTTGACGTTGAAAACGTATTTTACTGCAAAATAATGTCAACGTATGGGTCTCACTTTTAACAGCATTAAAGCTATATGTATTCATAATATTGTGTACTTTATACAGGGAGTAATGCTCTTAAAATATGATCAAGTCGACGTTCTGATGATGCAAACATTTTACTGAAGATAATTTTATCTAAAATGGAATACATGTCAAATTGACACTGTGATATCAACAAATTAAATATATACGGTCATAAACACAACACTAATGACAAATAAGAGCATAGTGTACCCACGGAAAGAGTTATTGATTTGACCAATTGTTGAATAATTAGCCCAGTGAATGTGCAATAGAAACACATGAACCAGGTAAGCTGATTTGCTTTTCACTTTCATCTCAACATTTTTACATGGTTTACTAGGAACATTCATCTCACTATCTCGACATGGTTTGCTAGGTACAATCATGCGAAAGTCCGATACAGAAGCTGTTTTGATTACTTGCAATAAATTATTGATTCACAAAGGAAGTTAATATTTTGATGTATCGCCTTAACAATCTGTATGCGTACACGTTTGAGCAAGTGGTATGGTCTGAACTGTCGATGAAATTATTAAATAACAAGTCCATATTGCCTTAAATGAATTCGTGATTATGTCAAAGCTGTAGCAGCAGGTGTTTTTAATTTACATTTTTTGATAGATAGATCTTGTTTTTCTTACTCCATTGCTAGAGCGTTATTTGTGCTTGAAGCTTTTGTTTATACTGTTCTTTTTGCTGATTGTATGGTAGTTGTCCTTTGTTATTTACGTTGGTCAATACTATGGATTTTTGAAACTACTTATAATTACCGTATATTGGCTTCTTTATTTGTATGGTAATAACCGTAGTACAAATGTACGAAGATATTGTTACCAGATCATGAGATGTCACCTAAGGATAATTTTTAATGAAATACTTATAACCAGCGATTGATATATCTAACAAGAAAATATAATTGAAAGTTAATGAAACAACTATTGGCAAATTATTTACTCGTACCATTGATTGTACATTAAAACATGTGCAGTGATTTTATAAGTTTAAAAAATGTTAATATATATACGTATATACATCATTTGCTTGGTATGTTATGCCATTTCCAAGTATTCATATATGACTGAAAAGACAGTGGAGGTTCGTGTACGTCCATGATATTTGTCAATAAACGCGATGTTATCGTTGCGTTATTGACTGCTGTCAATAAAAGTAAGTTGTATGTCATAAGGTGTCCATCAGTGGCAACAGTTTTGTTGTCACAAGTAGTTCATTTACTAGCGAAACTAACACTTTATAGTTGACGTAACTCAGGTTAATTGCGATGCATGTATGTCGACGGCAGGAAAGTGCTTTATTGCAGATGTTTATGTATAATCTTTATTGCCTTATTCCATAAAGGCTTATCATTAGGAGAAAAATTTAATAACATAAACTACGACATGAATATAATATCGTTATATTCAAGTGTATTTACATATTATGTAACACATTATTTGTGTTTTACTATCGAACTTAACATTCTCAAAAATAAAATAATATTCGGTTCGCCAATGTTTAGCAAATATTAAATAAAGAAAGCGATTTAGCATTTGTCAACTGTTTTAATAGATATAATTTGTACACAACTCATGTACCATGTGTTATAATAATTTAACATTCTAATTTATGTTCGATGTTCTGCTGTAAAGTATATTTTACCAACAGGTATTGAAACATAGCTCTGTATGCAGATTTCAATACACACGGGAAAGAATAGAAATAACTGATCCAAGAGCAAGCAGTTTGCATATTTCGTTTGTCGATGTTATTTAATAGTATTCTATTGGGCCTAGTCATTTAATGTTCACATTTTGAGAAATTCCCTCCCACCCCCAATAGAAATGTAAAGTTTAATTGAAAATCTTTTCATAGAAATCGATGGTGCAATATCTCAAATTCGACGCAATCAACATCTGGTGGTCTTTGAAGTCAATGTTATTTCCAAAAGCTTTTGGCGAAGTGACATTAGTAAATCGGCATTAAATGCTTGTTTGAATAATGTAAACCTGTCTAAGGCTATTAAACATGAATTTGCATTGCACATTTCAGTGACAATTCAATTACTATTGGTCAACTACGTAATATAAAGTTTGTATGCGGCACAGATGTGTACGTTTCGTAATGACACTGATGGAGGTAACATTAAATTCAAAAATGAAATCCTCAATTGAAATAAATTTAAATCATCACTTGTATTTTTACAACCACTAACATCTATAGCCTTCCTTTCATTTACAATTCAAACTGTATTTGTCGACAAAGACTACACACACTTGGAGCTCGTGAATGTCTGTGATATCGTTCTTAATGGTTTCCTGGTAAAAATAACGCTATCATAAATAGAAGACACGTGCACATGCACGATAATTGTATTTAACAGTTTAATACATTTTCATGGACTTAACAGACTGCAGACAAAAAAAAAATCCGTATAAAACATAATAGCATAAGCCACATGTTAACAACATAATGAGCTAGTCACACTCTTTAAATTTGGCATAAATATATTTGAGCTTTATACTGATTAAAGGTTTAACAATTGCGTTTAGTCCGCATATCAGTAATAACGTGTTGTCTTGTCGATGTTAATTCAAAGTCGTTTCGGTACACTTTTTAATCGTTAAACGCAAGACCAGGACCATAACAGAATCGTTTTTACAAATTTGGAAGAACATAATTATATTGTCCGAAAAAAACGATCATATAAGCGAAATGTTTATAAATTAACGTGCTCGATATTATCTAGGTTATAAGTTATCTAAGCTTTGAATGTTTTCGACTGATCAACCTTGATTTATTATACTATATAATTTACCAAAAACCTATGCCAACTTTGTTTATATTTATTTTACGTACAATAAAGGGTGATATTTCCATATTGTAATTGTATCTATATGCTGCCTCTTTAATATGACATATTTAAGATGTTTTTGCATTACACACCGAGGTTGGTGTAATGAAATGTCAACCACTTTTAATCAGCTTAAGGACAACTAACTTGAATCATTAAGAATCTGGAAGAAAATCAATGTTTTCAAGAAAAGAAACACATTCATTGATGCCGAATGTGAACCATGATTAGATCAATGCTGGTTAATTAATCTGTAACACTTAGGCTGATTAATGTTTACTAGCGTGACATTTCACAGATGGTATGTTACACTCTACGTGATCAATCAAAGCGCAATTAAGCGACTTTAAGAAGCTTTTTATCATTAACATGGTTTTCCATGCAGGACATATATTGATGTATTGTTAAGGAACAGTCCCTTAATAGTTTACTTTCAGTAGTTGATTACATGAACTTAATTGTTAAGTTGTCTGCCTTAATAACAGACATCTCACATCAAATGTGTACATACAATCGATAGTCGGAATTTTAACCTTTACAACCTATGCGTCCTTTCGTGAAAATTGAAAAACTGTCATTAACACAACCTTTCGGTGGAATAAGGGGTGCAATATTAAAAAAAATATCATTAATGGTGAATGAATCGTGTTATTATAATTGATAACCTTACCGCGTTTTATACATTCTCAACACACCATACCCGTTTCAATATTGGCTTCAATTGACATTGTATCAATTGAAAATAGACTGATATGCAATATGATTAAAATAATTACATGTGCAAACATTTTGTCGTTATATTGTTTCGCCATGGTTTGTAAAAAAAAAAACGTACAGTTATAACATAACCATGCGCATTTACCGATCACCCATGGTCCTTGCTCAGGATTCTGCTCATTAAGAGAGGCATAGTCGAATGTGATTACTCAATTATTGCACAATCACGATGAACTGTGCGGTCTTTATTGTGAATATCTATAATGCTATGTTCACAAGGAAATGTTGAAAGCTCGTGAACAGATGATGTTCGCTAAGGCTACGATGTCTTACGTACCGAACATATTTTGATGTATTATGGTAAACTGTTAAAAAATGCTTAAGAGTGTAAACATTTATCTTTTCTATGCAGACCAATGTCATTAGTATTACACTTAGAGCTACACGTTTTCCTTTAGGGGACACGGTAACAAAGTTGGGTACACTGGATCGCTGGAAGTTTGTTCTCAGTTCCAAGCTCCCAGGGTATTCATGCTGATTTTTTTTTATCGAACCAGATATTGCTTCATAACAATTTTTAATATTGTATACTTCCGTATACTTTCATTCATTATATTGACTGACACCTTGATGGGAATGGATTTGTTACAAATGTCGTTGGTGGCCACAAAGTGTTCGTATTGTCTATGGAGTCTGGGCATTAGGCAGAGATATGTTTGTGCCAGACATTACGCGTGTATTTGCAATCTATCAGTCAAATAAATGCGTTTCGCATCTGTTTCTTTTAAACAGGTGCATTTTCACCTGCTGCCACTGTTCAAACATTGACATTTCTCAGTCGTCAAATAACAACTATTCATTAAACGGTTAGTTTAGTTTATTAGATTGATTTAGACTGGTTAAATTTTTTGTCCGGCAGATTATTTGACACTGTGCTCAACAAACACGTATCAGATGCATTTTCTATACCTGCTCTTTCTATTGAGTAGGTAAATAACATATTTAGCACATACGTCCTGCAATTTAACTTCTAAGTAATGTCGATACATTTCCATCTTACATAAAACTAAAAGCTTTTGTACAGGGTAAAATGTTGTTTTCACTTGGCAGCTAGATGATTGAATAAGAGTGTTCATTTAATCGCCTTAATAGTCATTGTACAATGTCGACCAAACGGTTCGTTCGGTGTTTTATTGTAAATGGTAATTGCCGAAGTTGCCGCTATTGTTTCTCCATACTTAAGGTCTATTATGCATAATCAAGTTAATCTAGCCGTTAACCTGTTCTGATTGATATATATACAATAAATAATGAATTACATGCATTTTGTTTAGCTCAGTTCGATCTGGATGTAATTGCTGTCTGAAAATGCAGACACACGTTCTATATGTTTGTGCTAGATTTAGTTTTGAAAGGCGTCAATATTCTGTATGTTTGCATTATCTGTTAGCGGAACTATCACTATTCTGAAGAGTATATGGTGAAAACAGTTACTGTTAAATGTATTTCCTAGATAGGAAAACGCTAGTTTATGGCGTTGCGTATAAGAAAGCATATGCACAAAATGAACGTCATACAATCAATCTGAACAAAAATATATAATTGTATAATTAATTGGCTAATGAAGAGAATACGTTATGGATGAAGCAACTGTAATAATACATATTTTATTCTGCGTTTATTTATTTTCATATTCTTGCAATGTCGATCGTAACTAAACTAGTTGAAACACTAGTTGATAAATCTTAATTCGTAGTTAAATGTCATTGCGGTAATCATGCATTGATTTCTAAGTTTGGAAATGCTTATCATCGAAAAGAAATAACAATTAAATCGCCTAAACAATTTCTTTCATTATTGAAAATTAAGATTTTCGGAATATTACAAAATCTAAACACTGCATGACTTATATACTAATGTGTGTATCGTTTGTGAGAAAACGTGCTTTGCATATTGCAACTACTAGTGGTGAGTCATTGAAGTGAGATATGTATTGTTTGCAGACAGCGAATTTCGTTCAAACGAAATTGGTAAATTATTAATTATTCTTCAACACAATATCACCGCTTTCCTTTCATATGCATTATACGTGAACAAATTGACTCATGCCATTACAAGGTTTAACTTAACACGTGTTTTATTCATTTAATAATTACCGTATTTTTAGCCCGATGATTTATTCTTCTACCTCATTTAAATAATGTGTTAGCCAGTTAATCTATTGTTGTAAACAACGCTGTTCAGCTAACAACGCATCTTTTCCCATGGAAAATTGCATCTGTCGTAAAAGCGCCATTAAGTAATCATTCATATTAGCAAGCAACATTGTTACGACCGTTGTTATTATTTCTATTGCGTGTCGCATTACAGAATTTATTTGTTAAGTGTCAAAAGCTCTTTTTCTATCGAGCTTAATTGTTAACTGTCATCTAGGCTGAGGTCTTATGTGTAGTTAGCTAAAGTTCTTCCTTTATTAAATATTCACGAAACATTTTTACAAGTGTGTGAAATTTGTTACCAGGTGTAAACTGAAATGCTTATCGACGTATTAATATATAATTAATGTGTTTAACATCGAATAACACTACATTATTACTGTTATAAACCATAACAATAATTTAATATAATAATAAAAATAATACATATTATCTTTGAAAACATTTTAACTGATTAAGTATATTTATAAAAAGTATGATAACATTAGCATGTGCGTAGCAGATATTTATCGATAGCAACTTGAATCCATCGTTTGTATGACTATCGCCCCCCCCCACTACGTCCCCAAAGAAGTGTTAGTTGGGCAACGGAGGATTGTGGGAGACACAGGATACGTTCCGTTTGAGTACGATGCTGTGTATGGGAAGAACCAAGTACATTCCATTTTATGTTAACGTCTCGTGTGAAAGACGAGCTTGGTGTTAACAGTTAGAGAGGATGATCGACCATGCGATACCAGTGTCTAAACACTGAACAAATGATAAATTCTGTTAATTAGGCGAAAATACCAGACCTTCAAACCATAGTCGTTTGCATGATAATGTGTATTTTGCGCTATAACTTGACTTTGTGTTGCATTAAACATATTCATTCCAAAACCATTTGCATATCACTCGATATTTGTGCCTAAAACATGCACATGCGTTCCCCACAAACGCTTCTCTGTACCATCCTGCGCCTGCCATTGTCGTGTCAGTTGATTCTTCATCTGTAATCGGATGGACATTCGATACGTGCGAACTATTAATTAGGGCTACCGTGTATTTGGAAGATAAATATTGATAATAGATACAAATGATAAAGATAGCGATGACATATAGAATAACAGATTACTGTCTCGTCTTTATGTAATATGTAAGGTGAGGCTTAACATAAAAAGGCGAGTCTTGCCGGCGAGTCTTGCCGAGCCGTTGTTTTATTCGTGCCAACGTAGAGGAATGATAAAATAGATTTATGTTATATGAATACCCCCAATTATTATGTTCTACCATGTAATTTAGTTTATCCAGAAAAAAATGAAAACGCAAAATATATCAGATTTTATTTATTTAAAATATTTTTGTCAATTCCACATTCTGCGTTAATGCGTTTTTTGCTTTACTTAAATATCACTCAGTAAGAGTGTTAATACGTTGTTAAGCTGGATTAAGGTGTATTATTTCATCAAGTTATATGGAGTTATTGAATATAATTTCGATTCATATTATAATTTAAGTATATGCTTAAACTGCATAACATGTTCGTCGCTGCATGTGTAATTTGTTGCTAAAGAGTTGATGGTGTCGTGTTTCGTCGTTTTTTTATGGCAATGATGTATCTTTTTGTGTCACGTTTGTTATTTATTGCTATTATTGATAACAACTTTTTTTATTAATTGTATTTAAGTTCAACTGTGTGCTGAGCATATGGATTTAGTTGATTTTATCATCATTATTGTTTACAATATCTACATAATAACAGCCCAAATTACACAAAATCTCACGCCACCAAGTACTATAAACAACACATTGGTGTAAGATTCAGTTTTTATGGCCCAACATATAAGATGGATGAATACTGTCTGACCTGTCTGGACGTAATGATATTGATAAAAATACTCAGCTATATGTGCATTGGTTTTAAGTGTCTACATACGCATTGCAACCTGTATGAAATTGTGATGTATACGATGTTCATAAGATCACAAAATATCAAGTCCATATTTTCCTTGGGCAATTACCTATTATGTCTATGCTGTTGCAGTAAGTGTGTTCGCATAAAACCATCAAAATGTATAAACGCAACGACGTAAATTAAGTTCGCTTTAATAAGTTATTCTGTTATACTGTGTTGGTCTATGCTACACATTTATTTAACGCTAAGTGGTAAAATACTCAAAATTATTGGAAAATATTTCCTGCAATCGTTCAAACTAGCCTAAAAATGGACAATGTATTAACATTTCAAAACGCTCGTGAAAATATCATGTTCTCACTTAAGTTTTACCACGAAAGAACATTATAGCAGTAAATCATTATTAACCGGCTCATCCTTGATACAAAAGGCGCCAAATCGGTACATTATTATCTTCTGTTTATGTATGCTGATGGAAAATGGACGAGTAATGAGGTCGTAATAATGAATTGTTTAAACGTTTCAAACCGATCTTCTTAATTCCGTATTGTTGAGATCAGGTTATCTTTCAATTTTGACAAAAACCGTACATGCTCAATTGGCCATCTTAAGACAAGATATTGATGATTGATATACCGTTTGAAGAGACCAAAAATAAAACATTTAACAATAAATCCGCTTTGCGCCTCGATATGTTAGACGCTGATGGGTCGTCAAGCATTATCCTAAGACTAAGCCGGTCAAGAATCCTCTTAGGGAGTTTTCATTCAATTTCGATGGATAACATACGGCTAAGCTGAACACGAGTATGTGGAGAGAGCATTACATGATGTCATTCAATTTTAAATATCAAGTGCGTTTTTATGTTTCTTCTCCAACGTCTCAGACAGTCTTACTTGTTGTCAAAGTGCAAGTGGTTTAAGCGTGATTATGTTACAGTGACAAGTTCATTCAAAACAATATGGGAATAGAAACAGACCAACACACGTTTAGTTCCTTATGTTTATTGTACTGTTATAATAGGGAACACGGAGAAAAACATGTTTATGCATATAAATAAAATAGGGTTTTATAAAATAAAATGCATGTTGATACACGCAAACATTATACTTATATATGGCGCCAAAACATGTCTTTCGTATATAAAGCCTATCATATAAATAAATATAACTTTGATTAAAATCGATGCATAACTTATTGCTTTACAGAAACATTACTCCAATATTGTATGTAACACAAAACACGTTAAAAGTAACTTGTGCTCTAAAATGTGACTACCACGGATAGTATGTCCAGGTTACGTGCGTAGAGCGACAGAACTAATTACTGTCCTATTTGACATTTTTCTATCTCTCAGTTCGAAAGCCCATATAGAATCACTTTTCAATTTAATATATATATATATATATATATATATAATCAGACGTAATAGTATTAAAACATTTGGCCAGACACTAACAATAGAAATAATTATTCAATTCACTAATTTGAAAGAAATACGTACATTTTAAACTTTACTAGCAGTTCGTTCTTTTACATATATGGAACATATGTAGGTCGGTTGTTAATATTTTCTGTATAATTAAGTTATTTGTATATAAATAAAACATTTCAGTTTTTGAAATAAATGAACTTAATCTTGAAATTGAATACAAGACGTTATTCGTGTTAACTGTGCAGTATTAAAATTGATTGCTTTGAATGCAAAATACATCAAAGTGCAACTGTTAAGGTACGGAAATAATTCATAGCGAAGCTGATGCATCAACAGGTATGCACCTTCACCCATGTTTATTTATGGTGTAGAAATATAAATATTGCCGACCATTTATTTCTTTGTTTTTGTAATATCTGCATATAATAAAGAATATTTGTTTTTTTTTTAAATTCGCTTAAGAGTTGTTAATAACTCTGTCATACAATCAAATACAGAATTACAATAATACTTTTAATAGTTGACCCATGTTTCCAATCTATGTATAATAGCAAGTATTGTGTTAATAACTTTAAAAACGCTGCAAAATGTTCTAATTTAGAAGAATAAAGATGCGTGTCCAGCTTTAATTAAGTTTTGTGTGTTGTGTTTCTTAACGAGTATCATGTTGGTAACTTAATGAGACACAGATTCATTCATCTATTAATGCAATCATATTTTACTTAAGGCGATACGAAGATTATTTTAAATATTTATTTCCGAAAAGGCGCTTAACACGACAAAGACATTCGTGATTTGCTTTATAAACCAACTCTCGCTCATTGGGATGCTTACAGCATTCAAGCGTTTATTCACCGCATCAATAATATCATATCGGCTTTCACATCACGTGACGATGTTCGCCTTTTGATACGTAATAATGAAAATGATATCGCATTATAAACTAATTCATGAGTTTTATTGACACAACTCTCGGGTTTATGGGAGAGAGACTTGTATAGGCAAAGGAGTAGTGTCGCTCATAAAACTTCTGTAAACGTGTGTGTAAGCATTGATTGCATCGATGCGGAAAATGCATGTGATAAACCTGTCATATAAAACTTATGTTTGTTTTAAATGACACTGGTTACAATAGCTGGATTATGAGTAATAATTTATGAGACACAAGTTTTGTTTTTTTATGTTGTTTTTAAAAGTGCACGTGATTTGTTTTATGGAATTAACCGGTGTTTGCGGTATGTCTTAACACTATGTCTTAAGCGCATTCGAATAGATTGATAGTCCGAGTTCGATATTTTGTCGAAGCAATCAACGAGAATAACATACGAAAGGATACATTACTTGGGGCATATATGCCTTTGTGAAATACAATTAACTCCAGAATCACTCACAGAATCGGATAGACATACAAATACAAATTGATGAAAACGATGCAATATTAAATAAGGTGATTGAATGTCATTAACAATTGCTGCGAATCATTATAACAGAGAACCATGTTACTTTAACTCAGGAGGAGCACTTGGGAATATACAAGGTCAAATGGTGAAGTAAACAATATATTTGTAAACGACACATTCATCACGGAATATCGACGAGGACACATAACACGTAAAGAAGTTTGTATCTCTGAAATAATGCAGCAAAGATAAAATGCAGTGAATTAGTTTTTTTAATGGAAAAAATCACTGCATTATAAATATAGCAGTTAGGTAAATCTTCATTTTGGAACACATACCACAAATGGAACGCAGTAACATATTATCGGAGATATTAATGAATACATCGGACTCTCAGATTCAGATATTACATTATTGTGCTTATCATTTATAAATTAGCGCTGTTTTGTACGCAGTTCGCGTCGAAATCGATAATAAAGAAAATGAATGTGTGCTAACGATAATCCAGTGTCAAAAGAAATTCAAAACGGATCCGCTACTACTAGAAATGAAATAATGAAATGCAATAGTATCAGACGGGATCGGTGAGTTTTATTTGTTTAGCACTCTGATCGACTGAGGGATCTTGTTGCATAAGTGTGGATTAAGAACCAACTTACGAAGAAATCGGTAGTGTAACACACTTATGCCGTGTACGATGTGTGTATCGATATATCGGGAGTTAATAATTTAGTGATGAGTAACCAAACAATTAACCGTGCCGGAATACTATACTTAACTAATTCATGATTTTGAAAATACTTGCCGCAATCTAATATGTTAAGCGCCTTCAATAAAATAGAAACAACGCGAAAGGTATTGCTTTCGTCTAATTTAAATATGTGTTCAATATAACAATAATGGATATTAGATCAGTGTGTTTATTCACATAACGTTTATTTAATCAAGAAACAAGTGTATAATCAAAAACAAAATAGATCTTACTTGTTTATTAAATATTTTAATTAATTTTGTTGTCTATATCGTGTGTTTAAATGGGAAGATAAGATATTGCCACGTTGTGATATCATGTATCATAGCACGTCCAGACACCCGAAGACACCAAAACCACTATGCTACTGTCATGAGCACAATTCATCTTGCTTTAGCAATTCCTGCGTGACGTCGAACATACATTATGACGTCACAACGCGGTTGTTGTCATTCAGTGACTCAATGTCTCCACGTGGTGATACGACGTCTGCAACGACAGAGTCCTCCCCGCGTCGACGTCAAAGCAGTGTTGGAAATGTCAGACGGAAGAAGACGCACTTCGAAAACGCTGATTTATCCGATACCGAACCCAGTACTGTGAGAAATGATCAACGATTGAGTCATAGCGTAAACAGGGGAAATAATTATTTATTTAAATCAAAGGGAAATAATTTCTATGGTAATAATGGATCTATTAACAAGAACAACAACTGTTGTCCAGAACAGTCTTATGATAGTCCTTGCCAATTTGCAATGGAAGAGAAACATACACGTATACAACAAAAACCGCAGACTGAGTCTGATTTTCGGTATTATTATTCAGAAACTGAACAAATAGAAAGAAAAGATTCACATGATCAAATACATGATAGACTTTCCAGAGGTACGGTTCATGATTCTTATCCGAAATATAGCATCCCGTTCGACGGCAGCACACATTTCCGAAATAACAATGAAGGAAATGAAGAAGTAACTGGTGACGAATTAAATTTTAAACGGGAATTGTATCATTTAAATCATCGTAGCTATGCTTATGGTGCACAAACAAGTAGTAATTATCGGCATGGCAACAGCGGAACAAATATGTCGGGAGATTTACATTATGACACCACTAACCACACGTCTAGAAATAGAAGCATAATCGATACTGTAGGTAGTAGTAATGAAAAAGATAATGTTCGGACCCATAACAGGCGTTCATATCATGTTTTTC
Organism: Dreissena rostriformis; assembly: GCA_007657795.1. Taxonomy (NCBI): domain Eukaryota; kingdom Metazoa; phylum Mollusca; class Bivalvia; order Myida; family Dreissenidae; genus Dreissena; species Dreissena rostriformis. The sequence goes on along the minus strand of VMBQ01000314.1, from coordinate 263,380 downwards.
CGAACAAAGATTCAACGGCTAACTTCAACTCAACGCTTGCATCAGAGGCAATGTCAAATACTTCTCAAGCGGACGGTTCTCAGTGTGTTTTGACGTCATGTGACGTCACAGACGATCTACCGTGTTTCCCTCCGCGTACATGCAGAGGTTATAATGTCAGTGAGTTAACTCATAACAATAGGACTGGTCAGTCGATAGGTCAACCTTTCCCTAAATCAATCACTCAGTCAAAAGCAATTCTTTCAGACAGGCAGAATATATCGCAAATAAGAAATTTACAATGTAATTCACACTCATTATCTACAGCATTACGTCCCGAAACATTTACTACACTACCAATTGCTTATAGACCTTCAAACACTAAGTTCGACATTTTGGAAAAAGCAAGATATATTTCAGATGATGGAAACATTAATCCATCTCTAGCTAGCAATACTTATTATAAAGAAAGAGATAGAAATGTTCCGGACAAAGTTGCTGGAGGGCATATAATTGTTACAGAAGTGCAGGTGCATCAATCACCAGATGCAAAATCGGGTAATATAAATGAGTTACCTGATATTTGTGGAGACAGTGATAGACATAACGGAGTACCTGGAATAGATTTAGACGAAGATATTTTCGCCACTATCAACAATGTGAGTGCGTTCGTAGCTAAGTCTGGCTCAGAAAAGGGCCGAGATATGTCGGAATTTAATCCCAAGAATGTCCCAGTAAGTGACCACAGGTCATCAGGAAAGGTATCTGATGATCCACCGGATAAACTGACAACGAATTTGAACGGGGTCATGCAGGATTTATTCTACAATATGGATAACGTGGACATAAAAACTGGTGAGTCTGATTCTTAAAAATATTTCACCAAAGCACCATTTCTTCTTTCGTCAGTCATATCATCAATTGATATAAAGTAGGAGTTATTTGCTAACGAGCACAAATGCTGTATGCAAATGTTCTAGCTCTACTAGGCAGTTTTGTTATTTGAATGTAAGTCAATTTATAGCCCATATAGTTTTCATGTCAAAAACCATCAGGGTTATTTATCAGAACGGCGTGAATACGTTATCCAATATTCAGTGAATGTATTGGTCCACTGAATTAATTTTAAAACATTTAGCCAGAAAGTCGATTGGCCACACTAGCAGTACACCGCTTTAGCAACACCGGCAGTACCTCTACTACATATGTCTCATATAGTTTATGTTGTGTCACCATCTTATTAAGCTAATACTGGTTCATAAATAATAGACTCTAGATAAAAAGATATTGATGTGGTGTGAAAAGAGAACCAACCAAGCCAATATCAACATGTTTACCTCAGCAATCGGGATGTTAAGCTTTGTTAATTGAATCCACGTATTTGAGTATTTTTAACGGCAGTAACACATTGTCGTGTCTATATCATATAACCGTATTAAAACCAGGACGTGATGTAAACTTATAGTTTTCTATTGTCCAATGTTTCAGGTTACATCCGAAATTTTAGTCAGTAAATTAATCACAGTCTATTTGCGTATACAATGTCCGTAAGTTTATGAGGTGAAATATTTGTTACAAAAGATGGATAAAAGAGCGTTATACACGTATCGTTTGAAAGAAATGACAAATTGTTTCAACATTGCAGTTCCATTCAGAATTTTTGTGTTAAAGGTTTTTGAAAATATTTGCTTTTTATATTTTTAATTGCCGTACAAATCCCCTCAATACCGCATGAAAAGACAAAAAAGCAAATATATTTGGATTTTTAAAGTTTGTTTGAATATGCTATTTCATTGGCCATCGGTTTCTCGCATTTAATTTAGGTCAACACAATGCAATTAAACATACTTCTTCTTGCAAATGGTTGATTATATGTTGCTTTTTTCCTTTATTAATATTGCATCGAAATGTGTTTCCGGTTTGTCGGATATCCGTCAAAAAGGAATTTAAATAGGAACTTATACATGCACGGTAAAAAAACACATCCCCAAACGACAGTTTCTATGCGTTACACACAATGCCATAACACAAGGAGTGCACCGTGAAATAAATTGTTTGATGCATGTTTATTTAGTCGAGGGGTTGTAAGATTCATGTAAAAGCAGAAATGACTGAAATTATCCAAGAACAAGCAGTGTGCATATTTTGTTTGTCTTTGTTATCCAAACCGATGTTATTTATTGGATCCAAATTGTCATAAAATATGCCCAATTTGAGGGCAAGAAGCGAGATAAGAAGCCTAAACAGACATGAAATGTTAAGTTTCAGTAAATAAAATACAACACGCCTCGTTGAAATGAAAGGTGCAAATCCCACATTCGCTGCAATAAACATTTGGTGGGCTTTGAAATTGGTGTAATTTCCAAAAGCGACGATTGTCGAAGTGACTTGAGAGAAGTTTCATTAAAAACCAGTTTGATTTTTTTTTTTTTTTTTTTTTTTNGTATTGTTAGTTTACATGTTATTTTGTAAGTATTCAACTTGGTTGATATAAAAGAGGTAAATAAAATCCATGCATTCCATTATATAGACACAATCATACAGTTCACACACACACAGACACATACACAAATGCCATGTTATGATACAAAAAAAAGGAAACATGTTTGGAATTCAGAAATGTATAAACTTCAATCAAACATTTGGACTTTAGACACTTATAAACAATAATCAAACGACCATGGTATTAACTATTTTAAGCAAACAACATAATTTACAATAACACTATTCTATTGATCGACACAAAGTTTTACCATTAACCAGTTTGATAGTTCTTTTTCTTGATGTTTTGTGTTAGATTGAATTTCATATGATACACACAAATAATTATTCAGCCCCCTTATTGAAAGTAATTGGCCCCTTCTCTTGCATACAAATATATACTTTTTAATTTCAAGAATAAGAATATTAATGTCAGTCATGTTAATACTTGTACACCCAAATAACATTGTTTGACACGAAATCTCAGTATATTTTTGCACATTATGTGATCTTTAAAAATCTACAACATAATTTACAATTCTCTTTGTTAAAATGCAGTCCCAGAATATATGTAATATTGTTTCTTCATTTTCATTACAGAAATAACATAAATTGTCGTGAACAATATTCATTTTAAATAACAAAGATTTGGTTCCTAAGAGTCTGTGAACAATTCTTGTCTGGAACCACTGAGTGTATTGTAATCAGTGTTTGTTAAACGACATAATATTCGTGCTTTTAAGTGTGTACGCAAGCATAAATGTTAACATTCCCAAATGTTTTGACGGTTATAACAACAAAGTATTTTCTTAATATGTTGTATAGTGTAAACCTCTGCAATTTAAACCATATTCTGTATTATTACCATAACCAACAATTCATTGCTGTGTAAATAGTTAATACCATAGTTCGTTTCATTTCAGTCTCTTGTATTTGTCAGACACGAACTGTATTGATTGACATTTCATAGTGACACTGTGATACTTGCAAAGAGAAATTTCCAATTAGAATCATTATTATTGTGGCATTTAACATGTTATTCAAAAAACGCTTAATAAACGGACTGCACAAAATTTACAATACTTAAAAAAAAAGCACAAACGTGCATGATTGTGTTCGTATTGTCATGATCAAACTTTAAGGCATGCCTTAACACCGAATGAGCACGGTTGTTAATTATTTTGGTGTATTTGACTTACACATTTTTTTTTAATAAAGATAACACCGTTTTTGAGACCGCATACAATACCGATCTCATCAAAGTTAGATTTTACATTTGGAAACATATATCGTTTGAAAGTCACTCTATTCGTTCACTTTATATTTATCACAAATGTTACATATGGAATATAGAATAAGAAAACGCCTACGTATTGACCGTCTTCATCGCTACTGTCATGTCTATATGCTGGTGAAATATTAGATATATCAAGTTAAGAAGCAAAGTCCTTGTCTTCAGTTGTGATCAAAGATTAGATCAATACTAGGTTATTAATATATTACTCCAAGACTGAGGAGTTTTACTGCTTGACATTCCGCTGATGGTTCGCAACGCTGAGAATCAAAGAGCTCTGTGGGTTGTGTTGTATGGGGCTCTGCTATGAGTACTCTTTCTTTTTTGTAAACACATTATTGGAATAAAGGAAATAAATTGATGGGGAAAATATGTATACATTTAGAGAGAAAAAAATGATTTGGAGGTGAATTCGAAGCGATTATTTTAGGTCATTATCCATAATCTTCTTCATATTTGAACTAGTTATTCAATGAAACTATACAACACACGCTCTTGTGAACCATCTGACTTTCAGGTTTTCAAACACACACGTTATGTTGAAGAAGATTTGTTTATATGATAGAAGTAGCAACCAAATTGCTTAAACCAACGGTTTAAACATATACAGTAATAAACACAACAATAATAAAAATGAAGGGGCATAGTGTGCCCACGGAAAACGTTTTTGTTTTATTTTACCAATCATATAAGTATTCATCCGATGAATGTGCAAAAGAAACATGTGTACTTAACTGAATTGTTTTTCTGTTTCATCTTACGAGTTTACTATGTACTTTCATTTCACTAGATCGACATGGTTTGCTAGGTACATTCATGCAAAAGTCGGATAAAGAAGCTGGTGTGATTACTTTCAATCAATTACTGATTCACAATGGAAGTTTATATTTGGATTTTAATAGTCAGCTATAGCTGTAACATTTTAAAGTGTACACGTTCAAACTAGTAATAAGGTCTGAACCATTGATACACCTTATTAATAACAAGTCCATATCTGCTTTAAGAATTTACTGATTAGCAGGTGTTTTCGAATATACATGTTTTACATGGATAGGTCTTTTTCTCTTACTTCATTTTAAAGCGTCAATTGGGATTGCATAGGGATTGTACTTTTGTTTCACTTCTTTATATTGTATACGTTTTCTAATTGTACGGTAGTAGTTGACGGTGGTCGATGCTGTGGACTTGTGACTCCTTATTACTACAGTTTCTTTCTTTGAATGGTCGTGTATTGTTGCAGAATGCATAGGTACGTATTAATATACAAAATAACCGCAGTAAAATGTACACAGTTATTGAAACCTGTTGACAAGCAAAGATATTTTTTTTAATTAAATAGCTACACACAGCGATTGCTATATCTTACAATCAAATATGAATTTAAGTTGATTAAACAATTGTCAGCAAAGTATTTGCATATACCATTTATTTTAAATTAAAGCACTTGAAGTTGGTTTAGTAGTTTAAGCAGGTCAATTCATACGTGTGTTCATCAATTTCCTGGCAATCTTATGCCATTTCCAAGTATCCATATATTATGGAAAAAACAGAGGGCCCCGTGTACGTGTGTTATGTTTGTAAATCAACGCGCAATGGCTGCGTTATTGACGCTGCCAATAAAATACTTTTATGTTAATAGTTGTGCGCCATTGACAACAATAATGCAATCATAAATAGTTCATTTACTAGTTAGCATAACACGTAATGGCCTAACTATGGTTAATTGCGATGTATGCATGTCAACGACAAGAATGAGCTTAATTGCAGATGTTCTTTTATTGTAAGCTTTATTTCCTGATTCCATGAATAAAAAAAGACATATTGTACATGAACATTATTTGAGTATAAAGTATATCTATAAAAACGGTTGACAACTGCTATATCGCTTTCTTTATTCAATATATTATATACATAAGAGTATTGCTGTTATATAAGCGCGGCCCATTTGCATTGCACATGTCATTGACATTTGAAAAAAACATTTTATAAACGACGAAGTGTTCAGTCATTAAGTATTGGTGTGGCACAGATGTTTAATTTCCTTAATGACAATAACGAGAATAACAGATCGATTAAATAGATAAATTATTGGATGTGACATGCTAAAAATGCACTCCTTAATTGAAGTCCTTAAATTAAAATCCTCAATTGCATTATTTAATTATAGCCAATAATAACGATAACCTTCCTTTTATTAAAAAATCTAATTGTATTTCTCGAAAAAGACTACACACACGTGTCAAATAGAGCTCGTGAATATCTGTGACGTTGTTCTTTATGATTTTCGGGTTAAATGTAACTTAATAATATACAGTGTTTTTGTATAGAAGAAACGCATAATTAATTGTACAGTTCAATATATTCAGACAAAATAAACAGACTGCAGCCAAAAAAAACAACACTTCTGTATAACACAAAATAAAAATAAGCCACATGTTAACTGCCTAATGAGCTTGTCACACTCTTTAAATTTAGCATACGTATAGTTGAGGTAAAAACCTTTGAATGCAAGACCAGGACTAGGACAGAATCGTGTTTCAAATTTTGAAGAACATATATTGTCCGATAAATACAACATATACGCGAATTTTTTTATCAATTAATGAGCTCGATATTATCTAAGCTATCAATGATTTTTTAAAGTATATAATTTACCAAAATACGTTGCCAACGTTTTTAGTATTTGTTTTTCGTACAATAAATGATGATATTACCATATTGTAACTGTAACCATATGCTGCTTCTTTAATATGACATATATAAGAGGTTTTTGTACTCCACTCCGAGGTTGTTGCAATAAATGACAATCATGTTTAATCAGCTTAAGAACAACACAACATGTTTTTCGGGCGTACATTCATAAATTAATCATTACGTATCTGGAAGAATATTAAGTGTATCAAGTCAACTAAACAAATTCATTGATTCCGACTGTGAACAAATGTCAGATCAATACTGGTTTATTAATCTGTTACACTAAGTCTGATTAATTTTACTTCTTTGACATTCCACAGATGGTAGGTTGCACTGTACGCGATCAATCAAAGCGCAGTGAGGCGTCTTTAAGTAGCATTGTATGATTAACACGGTTTTCAATGAAGGAATGAATACATTGATGTATTGATAAGGAACAGTTCGTGAATAGTTTTCTTTTAATAGTTGATTACATGAATTTAATTTTAATTTTATGTCTCAATTACGGAAATCTTTCATAAAATGTGTGAATAAACAGACGGCGTTTTTACATTTACAACCTCTAGATTGTATTCGTTGAAAATATAGTTATTTGAAATTACATTAATTAAATAATTATAATTTGTACATGTGCAAACATTTTGTAGTTAGTTTGTTTCGCAATGATTTGTCAAGTAACAAATGCATTGTTTTTAGTTTGCAATAATTGATGCTTTGCAACAATACAAGTAAACATCGTATAAGGCGATTAAATTGGTTTACCTTCATTGTGTTTCTTTTTGGAAACAAATTGATTATAATGATCTTTGTTCTGAACATTGTGGACTATCGCATTTAAGTCTATAGTTTACGTGTTGATCTTTCTTTATTGATTATAGTTAAGTCATTAGTACAATGGGCGGGCTGATTAATGCTTTTTGGTATATAAACAACCCGATTTTTTAATAGGACAGATTTTAGTNTTTTAATGAAAAAGTACATATTATATAATGGTGAATAAAATCCAAACAAAGCCGGTGACCCTATGTTTTTATTGCATTTTTCATTTAGTATTTGTATGTAGTACTTGAATAAAAATTTTGAGCAAAAGTTATTAGATGGAAAAAAATCAGCAAAACTGCCGCAACACCCCTTAAGAACAACCCAACATGTTTTTCGGTCGCATATTCATAATTAATCATTAAGTACCTGGAAGTATATTAAGTGTATCAAGTCAACATAACAAATTCATTGATGTCGACTGTGAACAAATGTTAGATCAATACTGGTTAATTAATCTGTTACACGAAGGCTGATTAATTTTACTTCTTTGACATTCCACAGATGGTAGGTTGCACTGTACGCGATCAATCAAAGCGCAGTTAGTCGTCTTTAAGTAGCTTTGTATGATTTGTCAACTAACAAATACATTGTTTTTAGTTTGCAATAATTGATGCTTTGCAACTATACAAGTAAACATCGTATCAGGCGATGAAATTGGTTTACCTGCATTGTGTTTTCTTTTGGAAACAAATTGATTATAATGATCTTTGTACTGAACATTGTGGACTATCGCATTTAAGTCTATATTTTACGTGTTGATCTTTCTTTAGTGATTATGGATAAGTCAGTAGTACAATGGGCGGGCTGATTAATGCTTTTTGGTATGTAGACAACCCGACTTTTTAATAGGACAGATTTTAGTGATTTTTGTTTTAAATATACATATATATTTTAATATGAATGTCACCGGGGTGTAAGACTACGCCGAGGTAAATGCTTTTCGTTTAAATGCTCGTATGAAAGGTGTAATTTATTGGATTATACTCATGGCTTTAGGTCATTATTACGTGATGTGAATAACTGATGGAAACCCCAATTTATCACTAAGACTTTGCACTAATGATCACTCATTCTTATGTATACATTCTACTCATTGACACTGCCTTTGCATTGAATGGTGTGTTGACCTTTCTTCTTATGACTTGGTATCTCTATATCAAATGGAATAACGGGACAAATGCCCACAAATCTTCGATGTTTTATACACTGCAGGGTTAGAAAAGTATTATCCCATTTGATTACGTAATAAATGTGTTTAATGATACACTACCCTAAGAGGAATTATGTACTTAGCTGCCCTACAATGTTAAGAAAGTAGCAGTGCAAAACTCATGAACAGCTGACACTTCCTTAAGCCTTGTAATCTGCGATTTTCAACGACATTTATATTCATATCCGTAAAGTGCTCCTTTATATGCTCAAGTGGTATACACGATTTTCGTATTCGACATCTTTCTATACTGTTGCGCACGTTAAGTAATTCGGAGTGTAGCCACTTATACTATTTTCTATGGTAACCAATGTATTCTATGGGGATTAAGGGGTTAGTAGTGCATATGAACTCTGGTATTATGCCCGAAGCTACTAAACTGTTGTATAAAAATGTCAAATACATTAATACAAACGAACATTTTTCTATGACAACTTGCCATCTAGCACACCTGTTCATTTTATGATGCTATGATTTGACCCAGAAGTTTGACTACAAACATGTTAATTCGTGATACATATGTCTCTTGCATTGTCTCTTTGCATGTGTCCGTAATGACACTAAAATAACATTTACTGAAACTGCTTTGTATCTTAGTTACACACATTTGCGAAACAGTTGTAATAAAACCCTGCATTTACCGATGTTGGCCTTTGAATTTGGTATTGCCGCACAGGTTAGTTGGTTTTAAGTTTGACAAACACGGAACTAAATGCGTTTTCTTCAGCGGGTTATATCTGTTGCTGGGGAAAAGAACACAGCTTGCTAAAACGACATGCAATTTATTTGATAAGAAACCCCCATCTTTCCAACGAGTATGCTTTTCATTTACATATACTTGAAAGTGTAAGCCTGATATTTGAAAAAAGGTAATATTGTTGACATACGCCGGTTGCGGCCCGTATCTCTATGGTTAAGCATGCTCAAAATCCACAGACATTTTACAATCAGCGCGTTATCAAAAAAGTTGCTGAACAATACAAATCTTAATGTCGTGATGTTTCTTTGCACATGCTTTCTCTGTTATGTGCACATTAAGTACACAGTCTTTTAACTAAAAGTCTAACTGTTGAGAAATATAACTGCCATCATCCGTTTAGCTGCGCAAATTATACTTTACGACAATACGTTTTTAATATTTTAACAACATTCCAAAAATAGTTTTTGGTATTGGTTAACTAACAGTTCAAATAAATACGACCTACAAAACAATATCGTTGATATGCTTTTCGTATTTGCACAAACGTTTTTTGTGACCCTTTTTGCATTTGTCTAACTGTTTTCAACAATACTAACGCCATTTAAATAATATATTCACATGCCATGTGTGTGTATGTGTGCAGCTAGCTCAGATATTTGGTGGACACAGAATAATCTTGACTGTTTCCTGATATATTTCGCTTCAATAGGGTTTTTCCAAGTTTGTTTCTATAAATTCACTACATTGTCTTCATATATTCAATATTTGTTTTGTGGCTTAGCGTAATGAACATCATTTTGACAAGTCTATGTTGAAATAAGTTACTGTGCAATGTACTTTCTAGATAGGCAAACGCTAGTTTATGGCGATGCGTTTAAGAAAGCAAATGCACAAAATGAACGTTATAAACTAATTAACTGTCAATCTGAACAAGACATGTATCATCGTATAATTAAATTGCTATTTTACGTGATGCGCTGTATTGAAGTCGTTTATTTATTTTCCCATTCCTGCAATGTCGAGCGTAAATAAACTGATTGACAAACTAGTTTATTAATCCAAATTCGTAGTAATTATCATTTCGTTAAAGTGAGTATGCACGATTTTTATATGTGTTAAATGGTAATATATTAATACAAATATGTTACAATAACACAAAATAGGCCAGAAAAATGATACATTGAAGACGAATTTCATAAAATGCTGCAAAGACAAATTAGCGCCCCGAGCCGATTGTGACGAAGATATTTCGTACATATTTTCCTACAATAACCGAAGCATTCGTCATTTTATTAGGATCGGAGTTATAGTGTTTGTGCGTCGTATGAATAGGTATCGTTGCAGGAAAATAAAATGATCCGTAAAACTAAATTTAGATTCACATCGTACACGCATGATATACATGCTGGCGAATTCGACTGTACAGACTTTTTCGATTTTAGAATTAAATATCTGGCTTATTTCGATTTTTTCGACACATGTTGTTTTTAACTTTTATTTTAATTTATTTTGAAATATATGTATAATTAGTTTTTTACACATTTTATATAAATTCATAAATATTCGACAAAATCGTGCATACTCACTTAAATCATGCATTGATTACTAAGTTTGGAAATGTTTATTATCGGAAATAACAACAGTTAAATCGCATAAACTATGTCTTCCATTATTGAAAAGTAAGATTTTCGGAATTAAAAAAAAAAATCTAATTACTGCATGACTTAAATAATAATTTGTATTTCGTTTTTGAGAAAACATGCTTCGAATATTGCAACTACTATTAGTGAGTCATTGGAGTGACATATGTATTGTTTGCAGACACCGAATTTCGTTCAAACGAAATTGGTAAATTATTTATTTTTCAACACAACAACATTCATTTAATAATTACAGTCTTTTTAGCCCGATGATTTATTCTTCTACATCATTTAAATAATGTGTTAACCAATTAATCTATTGTTGCAAACAACGCTAACAAGACATCTTTTCCCATGGAAAATTGCATCTGTCGTAAAAGCGCCATTAAGAAATCATTCGTATTAGCAAGCGACATTGTAACGACGGATGTAATTATTTCTATTGCGTGTTGCATAACAGAATTGATTTGTGAAGTGTCAAAACTTTTTTCTGTCGAGCTCAATTGTTGAATGTCATCTAGGCCTCAGCCTTATCGTTTCGTATGCTTCCCGAATAAATTTTTCATAAAACATTCCAACAATTTTTTGTCACCAGACGTAAACTGAAATGCTTATCGACGCATTTATATACAATTCATGTGTTCACATCGAAGCGCACTACATTATTAAGGTTGAAAAACATACAAGCAATAAACATTATGATCAAAATAATTAATATTATCTTTGAAAACAGTTTAACGGATTCAGTATATCTTAATATAGAATGATACCATAAGCATGTGCGTAGCAGATATTTATCGACAGCGACTTGAATCTCCCATAGTTATCGCTATCTACCCCCTCCCGGAAGACGTGTTAGATTCGCAATGGAGGATTGTGGGAGAAACAGGATACGTTCCGTTTCAGTACGATGCTATGTATGACAAGAATCTAGTACACTCTATTTTGTTTTAACCTCTCGTGTGAAAGACGAGCTTGTCGTTAACAGTTAGAGAGGATGATCGACCATGCGAAATCAGTGTGCAAACACATACATGATCAACCATGTAACTTAAGACAAAATACCAAACTTGTACACCATAGTCTTATGCATAATAATGTGTAATTTGCGTTATACTTTGACTTTTGGTCGTATCAAAAATATCCATTCCAAGACCAGTGACATACTACTTGTTGATATAGGATAGTTAGACCTTCAACATATACGTTCCCCACACACGCTTCTCTGTACCATCCAGCGCCTGCCATTATTGTGTTAGTTGATTCTCCATCTTAATCTGGTGGACATTCGATACGTCAGAAAAAGTATTCAGGGCTACCATGTATTTGGAAGGTAAATGTTGATAATAAATAAAATAAATGACAATATATTTATGTCATATGAAGACACACAATTATAATGTTCTACCCAGTCTTTTACTTTATTGAATAAAACTTAAAACGAAAGATATACCCCTCGGTTTATACCTTTACGGTAAGATCCTCGTATTTAAAATCGCATCCGAAAAGTACATTTATGTCCTCTTGCAATATATTAAAAGGCATAACATTACAGCTTATTTTGCGATCAAATAGGATTTGAGAGAGAAATGTTTAATAGTCTGGTAAATGCAATTCAATATTCAAATTTAAGGTCGAAATAACTACAGGTTAATAAACGCCTTGCCGACATCAAAGTGTTGTAAAACTTTCGATGAATATTTGATTGCTTCAAATTGCTCCGTCCTCTAAATAAAGTGACCATTATCCGTAATTATGCACTAAACCCGTTTGACATAAATTAAACTCTGATTAATACGGCGATCATAAACCATTGTTTGGTACTCACACAAAACCTCTAGTTAATATTTACAGAAGACTTGCACGTTGGAAGTTTTTTTTTTCTGGTTGGATTTTTGTGAGATGAATTTAGGGATGTTACTTTGTGAGAAGGTAAGAATCCGCATTACAATAGCATTCGTCTCATGTATTCGCTTTATGTTTTGATTTGATATTCACAATTGTCAATTAATTATTTGATTTTAGTTCAGTAGATTGATTGACTTAAACGATAAGTCCTTCTTATAATGTAGTTACACAAAACCACATTTTCGTGTCATGTTTATGTTGTATGTAACGGGTTATTATTAAATACTGAACTTTAAGGACATTTTATCCGCAATTGTTTAAATAAGACTTTATTTGCCTTTTTGTTTTACTTACGTCGCACCGACGAACAACTTACTACAGTATTATAACGTATCAACTGTTGTTTGCTACATTGTAAATATATTTATAAACTCATTGCTAACGATTGATAAACAGCAGTAAAACTTACTTAATTATGTCAAGTTTATGTTATATGTCAAGGGTTAATATTACATAGTGATCTTTAAGGACATTGTATCCTCATTTGTTTTATCAAACCTTTATTTGCCTTTTTGTTTTACTAACGTCGCACTGACGAATAAATTACTAAAGTATTATAACGTAGCAACTGTTGTTTGCTTCATTGTAAATATATTTATAAACTCATTGCTAACGATTGATATACATCAGAAAATATAACTTATTTATTGTAACACTTACAGTCACTGTTTATTATGTTTAACACAATCAATGTCTAGAATATCACACCAAGTATTTAGTTACATAACATAAGATTTACATTTGTATTAATCTGTTTTTTTTTTATTAATTAACGTACATTTGTATAATGGCTATTCACAACTGGTGTTGAATATCAGATTGATAAAACTATTTAAAAAAACATTTTTGGGGTGTGCAATTAAAGAAAAATGCATCTTCTATCACGATGATACACAGAGAAGCGTTTGATGTATGGTGTGCCGACGAGTAATGTTTAAAGTATTCGAAAAAAAGCGTTGATACAAAATTGCACGTCCTCATTTATTTAATGCTAAGTGGTGAAATAGTGAACATTATTGCAAAATCAATCATTCTGACTAGCCTGAAAATGGACAATTTATTGAAATGCCAAAGCGCTCGTGACACTTTTCATTTTCTCACTTAACTTAAACAACAAATTCACAGTATATAACCACGAAATACAACAATAGCAGTACGTGTGTCCTTATTTATCAGCTCATCCTTGACATATAAAGAAGGTGTCAAATCGGAATATAAATATCTTCTGTTTCTGTGTGGTGATGGAAAATGGACGAGTGATGATGTCGTCCAAATGAAGGTAAAACGTGTCAAACCGATGTGCTTAATCCCGTATTAAAGAGATCAGATAATTTTTCAATTTGGACCAAAACCGTACATGCTAAATTAGCCAATTAAAGATAAGATATCGATTATTGATATACCATTTAAAGAGACCAACAACAAAACATTGAATAACAGTTACCCAATACATCCCCTTTGCGTCCCGGTATACAAGACGATGATGGATTGTCAAGCATCATCCTTAAACTAAGCTGGTCAAGAATCTTCTTATGTAGTTTTCTTTCAATATTGATGAATAATATACACCTCAGCTGAACACGAGTCTATGGTGAGAGCATTATGGAACCATTCAACTTAAATCTCCAGAGCGTGTTAGGATACTTCCCCCAAACGTCTCAGACAGTATCACTTGTTCTCATAGCGCGTGTGATTAGGTTACAGTGAAAAGTTCATTAGACACTTTAAGGGAATGAAACACACGTTTAGTTCCTAATGTTTATTTTACTGTTATAATAGGGTACCCTACACACATGTTTATGCATATAAATAAAATATTTTATAAAAATAAATTGCATGTTGATACACGCAAATATTATACTATGTATTATATTTTGTGCTAAAATTATTTTTGTCTTTAATAAAGACTACAAATAAATATTGCTTTTATTGAAATCCATGCATAAATTATTTCTTGACTGAAACATTAATCCTAGTACTAAAATCGTAAGTAATTTATTGAAATAAATAAACTTAATCTTGAAATTGATTACAAACCGTTATTCGTGTTAATTGTGCAGTAATACAATTAATTACTATGAATCTCAAACACATCAAAGGGTTACTGTTTAGGTACGACAATAATTCAGAGCGAATAATTCAACACTAGTGCATCTTAAACACCCACGTTTGTCTATGGTGTAGAACTATTAATATTGCCGAAAATGTATTTCCTTGTTTTCAAAATCGGTATATGATAAACAATGCGTGTATGTCTAATTTCCCTCAGAGTTGTTAATATCACTGTCCTAATATCAAAAACAGAATTTCAATAATACTTGTTATAGTTGACCCATGTTTTCAGTCTATGAATAACAACATATATATTGTTAAACAACTCAAGTAAAACGCTGCAAAATGTGATAATTTAGATTAATAAAGATGCGTGTACAGCTTTAATTTAGATTTGTGTTTCGGGACGAGTAGCATGTTGGATACTTAATGAGACACAGATCCATTCATCTGTTCTTGCAATCCTATTTTACCCAAGACGATACGAGCATTTGTTAAATATTAATACCCGAAATGGCGCTTAACACGACTAAGACATTCGCGATTTGCTTTATAAACCAACTTTCGTCCATTGGGATGCTTACAGCGCTCAAGCGTTTATTCACCGCATCAATACTATCATATCGACTTTCATATCACGTGACGATGTTCGCCTTTTGATACGTAATAATAAAAACGATATCGCATTATAAACTACTTCATGAGTTTTGTTGACACATCTCTCGGGTTTATGGGAGAGAGACTTGTATAGGCAAAGGAGAAGTGTCGCTCATAAAACATTTGTTAATGTGATGGAGTGTATTGATTGCATCGCTCGTGCATTTGATAAACCTGTCTTTTAAAACGCATGTTTGTTTTAAATGACACTTGCTTGTTTAAATAGCTGGATTATGAGAAATAATTTATTAGACATAAGGTCTGTTTTTTAATGTTGTGTTGAAAAGTGCACGTGATGTTCATGGAATTGATTCGTGAATGTTTTTCAAATGGCGTGTCATTTAATGAAAGTTAACATTTCAGGTTTATCAACATTATGTCTAAGAAGCATTCAAGTGGGTTTATACTACAAGTTCGATATCATATTATTAGCAATCAACGAGAATAACAATCGAAAGGATTCATTTAGTGGGGTATAAATGCCTGTTATGAAATACAATTAACTTCAGAATCGGCTTTACGTATCCTTACGTATCAGCACACATTTATGCAAGCCAGGCTTTATTTCATTAAATGAATGTCATAACTGATTGCCGTTGAACAGAGAACTATATTACTGTGATTGCACTTGGGCATATACAAGGTCAAATGGTGAAGAAACAATATTTGTGAACTTTCCATTGTATTACGGAATTTCGACGAGGTAACTTAAAAGGAAAAAAATGTATCTCTGAAATAATGCAGCAAAGGTAAAATGCACTGAATTAGTTTTTCTATTTAAATAAATCGCTGCAGTATTAACAGTCAGGTTAAGCATCATTTGCGAACACATACCACAAATGGAATGTATTTACATTTAATCAGAGAAATTAATGGATACAACTGACTGAATGGTTTTCACGTGTTAGATGCTCGCCTATCTTCGATTTAGATATATGTTATCTTGCTTATCAGTTATAAATTAGCGCTGTATTGTACGCAGTTTGAGTTGCAATCGATAATAAAGAAAATGAACGTGTGATAACGATAAGCCAGTGTCAATAGAAATTCAAAACGGGTCCGCTACCACTAGAAATGAATGAAATGCAAATGTATCAGACGGGATCGGTGAGTTTTATTTGTTTAGCTCTCTAATCGACTGAGGGATCTTGTCGAATAAGTGCGGATTTAGGATAACCTAATAAAGACATCGGTAGTGTAACAAACCTATGTCGCGTGCGATGTGTGAATCGATATACCGAGATTTAATAATTCAGTGTGGAGTATCCAAAATATTACCGTGCTCTAAGGAATAATTCGCCTAAATAATTCGTCATTTTGGAAAATACTTGCCGCCATCTAAAGTGTGTAACGCTTTCTATATCATATAGATTATGTGAAATGTGTCGCTTTCGCCTAATTTAGATATGTGTTCAAGTTAACGGTAATGAATAGTAGATCAGTGCGAGTATCCACATAAACGTTATGTTTTCAATAAACACGTGTATAATCAAAATCTAACTGGTCTAATTACCATACTAATTAATTTGTTGTGAATCTCGTGGAAGGGGTACTTAAAACATGAAGCTTTCGCTAGAAACGGTTTTGTGTGAATAAATATGAAGATTAGATATTGCTACGTTGTGATATCATGTATCAAGGCACGTCCAGACACCTGGAGACAACAAAACCACTATGCTACTGCCGTGAACACACTCCATTTTGCTTAAGCGATTTCTGCGTGACGTCGCACATTCATTATGACGTCAACACCCGGTCGCCGTCATTCAGTGGCACAAGGTCCCCACCTGGTGAAACGACGTCTGCAGCGGCAAAGTCCTCCCCTCGTCGACGTCAAAGCAGCGTCGGAAATGTCAGACGGAAGAAGGCGCTCTTCGAAAACGCTGCTTTGTCCGATACCGAAACCAGTACGGTGAGAAACGTTCAACGATTAAGTCATGGCGTAAACAGGGGAAATAACTATTCATTTCAACCTAAAGGAAATCATTCTAATGATAAAGATGCAAGTAGCAACAAGAACGACAACTCTTGTCCAGAACAGTCCTATGATGGCGCTCACCACTTTTCAATGAAAACGAAACATATGCGTATACATCAGAAACCACAGACTAAGTATGATGCTCGATATCAGTTTTCAGACACTGAACAAAAACAAAGAACAGGTTCACATGATCAAATACAGGACAGACATTTCAGAGTTACGGTTCAGGATTCGTATCCGAAACTTAGCATCCCGTTTGACAGCTGCGCACATTGTCAACATAACATTCCAGGAAAGGAAGAAGTAACTGGTGCCGAAATGAATTATAAACGGGATTTTCATCATTTAAATAACCGTTGTTATGCTCGTGGTGCTCAAACAAGCAGTAATTATCCGTTTTGCAACTGCGAAACAAATATGTCAGGTGATTCATATTATGACACCACTAACCCGCCTAGAAATAAAGGCATAATCGATGACGTAGATAGTAGTAATGACATAGATAGTTGTCGTACCCGTAACAGGCGTTCATATGATGTTTCTCCAAACAAAGATTCAACGGCCAATTTTAACTCACAACTTGCATCAGAGCAAAATTCAAATAATTCTCAAGCGGAAAGTTCTCTCTGTGTTGTGAGGTCGTGTGACGTCACGGATGATCCACCGTGTCTCCCTCCACGTACATGGAGAGGTCATACTGTCAGTAAGTTAACCCAGAACAATAGGACAGGTCAGTCAATAGGTAAACCCTTCCCTCAGTCAACCACTCAGTCAATAGCAATTCTTCAAGACAAGCCGAATATATCGCAAATAAGAAATTTACAAAGTAATTCACATTCATTACATGCAGCATTACGTTCCGAAACGTATACTTCGCAATCAATTGCTACTAGACCTTCGAACACTAAGTTCGAAATCTTGGAAAATACAAGACATATTTCAGATGATGGAAACATTAATCCATCTCTAGCTTACAATACATGTTATACAGAGAAACCTGATGGAAGAGATATAATTGTTCCCGGCAAAGTTGCAGGAAGGCATATAATATTTACAGAAGTTCAGGTACACCAACCACAACATGTACAATCAGGTAGTATAAAAGAGTTACCTGATATTTGTGGTGAACATGATAGACATAACGAAGTACCTGGACTGGATTTAGACGAAGATATGTTCGCCACTATCAACAATGTTAGTGCGTTCGTAGCTAAGTCTGGCTCAGAAAAGGGCCGAGACGTGTCGGACTTTAATTCCCAGAATGTCCCAGTATGTGATCCCAGGTTATCTGGAAAGGGATCTGTTGATCCCGGGGATAAATCGACAACGAATTGGAACGGGGTCATGCAGGATTTATTCTACAATATGGATAACGTGGACCTTAAGAGTGGTGAGTCTGATTCTTAAGACTAACATACTGTATAACCATTGATTCTTTTGCCAGTCATATCATTATTTGATAGTTAGGAGGAGTTATTTGCTAACGAGCACAAATGTTGTATGAACATTGTCTAGCTTTTCTAGGCGGATTTGTTGTTTGAATGTTAGTCAATAGTTATCCTAAATATTTTTACGTCAAAAGCCAAATGGGCAATTTAGCAGGACTATGCGAATGCATGATAAAATAGTCAGTGTATCTTTTTGGCCACTGAATGATTTATAAAAAAATGCCAAACAAGTCGATTCCCATTTTGGCTAACACTAGCAGTATAACGTTTGAGCAACACACGCAATGCCTCTACTACATATGTATCATATAGCTTCTGTTATTGTTTACCATCTTATTCACCTAATTATAGTTCATAAATATTAGACTCTAGATACCAAGAGGTTGATGTGATGTCAAAATAACGCCCAAAAAGCAAATTCTAACATGTTTACCTAAGCAATCGGGATTAAAGCCGTGCTAATTGATGCCACGTATTTGAATATTGTTTGCGGCAGTTAAAGTCGTCGTGTCTGTATCATATAACCTTAACACAAGCAGGATGTGACATTCACTTATAGGTTTATATTGTCCGATGTTTCAGGTTACATCCGAAATTTAAGTAAGATAACTAATCGCAGGCTATTTGCGAGTTTGTTAATAATTAAAAAAGATCTCATCTTAATCGCCTCTTGACAACGTATACAATGTCCGTAAGTTTATGAAATATTTGTTACAAAATCTGGATATTACAAGTTTTTGCAATTTTACTAGACCATAATAATAGGAAAAGTATTTAAAACAGCGTAATGCATGTGTCGTTTGAACGAAACGAAAATTTGTTTCAGCATTGCAGTTTTGTTCAGAATTTCTATATATGAAGTATGCCCAATTTAATGGCTAGACGCGAAACACCCAACATACTTGAAATGTTAAGTTTCAGTAAATAAAGTACAACGCTGAAATGGAAGGTGCAATATACTAACCGCAATGCATTTAATGTTTAGGGGTCTTTGAAGTTATGGTAATTTCCAAAATCGACGATTGTCGAAGTGAAACGATATTAAATGTCATTAAAATCTAGTTTGAATATCTCACAAAATGTCTAAAGGTATTACATTTTTTTAATTGCATATTGCAAGGACTGTCGAAAAAGTGTGTGATAAGTCTTTACTTATGCAAAGATGTTCTCATTCATAATGTTTTGACGAAAATTACAACCCCATGCATTTCCTTAATATATTGGATGTTGTAAACCTCTGCATATTAAACCATATTTAGTATGAGTACCATCTCCAACTATTCATGGCTGTGTAAATAGTTCATACCATAGCTCGTTGCATTGCAGCCTCTTGTATTTGTCGGACAGGAACTGTATTGATTGGCATTTCATAGTGACACTGTCGTATTTGCTATGTCACCTTTCCCATTAAAACCATTAGTATTGTGGCATTCGCCTTCTTGATCAATAAACACTCAACAAACAGGCTGTACACAAACAAAACATACTTAAAACGAACAGCACAAAGTGCATGATTTCGTTCATATTATCATAATGAAACTTTAAGGCATGCCTAAACACCGAATGAGCACTGTTATTAATTATTTTGGTGCATATGACACATATATTATTTTTTTATTATAAAAGTAAAACCTTTGTTGAGGCCTCAGAAATGACCGATCTCAGCAAAGAAAGATTTTACATTTTGACACATATATCGTTTGAAAGTCACTTATTTCGTTCACTTTGTAATTAGCAGTATATGATACATATATAATATAAAAGATAAAAATTTAGTATTTTCAAATAAGCGTCAGTTCGTTTTGACGTTAATCATTCTAAATCGGTTGCAGAAAACGCCTACCTGTCGACCGTCGTCAACAGACCACTCGTGTATTATCTACAATATGGTGAAATACTAAATATATCAAGTTAAGAAGCATACGGTTTTTATCTTCACCTGTGATCAAACATTAATCCAATGCTAGTTTATTAATATGTTACTCTAAGACTGAGTTGTTTTATTACTGACATTCCACACTTTGTTATCGACTCTGTGAATCAAAGAGCTGTGTGGGCTTTGTTTTATGTAGCTCTGCTATGAGTACTCTTTCTTTTTGTCTAACAGAGCATTGAAATGAAGGCAATACATTGATTGGGAAAACATGTATACGCTTTAGCAAATAGTTTTGGAGATGATTTCGATGTGATTTTTTAAGGTTATTACCCATTCACTTTCACCATATCAAAACTAAGTATTCAATTTGATTATATAAACAACGTTCACGGGTCATCTTTCTGTAACGTTTTATCCTGTTTAGGATATATATTTCTTGGAGTAAATGTCGTTAAGAATAATCGTTTCCCACAATCATGACTTTAGGATTTTTACTTTTTACTTGGATTATTTGTATCAATGCTCAGAAAGATGTAAACTGGACCAAGGGATGTATGTACTGTACGTTGAAAACGTATCTTACTGCAAAATTATGTCAACGTAGGGTCTCACTTTCGACAGCCATAAAGCTAGATTGATTCATAATGTTGTGTACTTTATAAAGATATTAAAGCCTCTTAACACATGAACAAGTTGACGTTCTTATGTTGCAAACATTTTACTGAAGATAAGTTTATCTTAAAATGGATAAACATGTCAAATTGGCACTGTTATATCAACAGTTTAAATATGTACGATCATGAACACAGCACTAATGACAATCTAGAGCATAGTTTACTCACGGAAAAAGTTTATTTGACCAATTATTTAATAATTAGCTTGACAAATGTGCACTATAAACACACGTAGCTGATAAACTGCATTGCTTTTCACTTTCATCACACCATTTGTTCATGGTTTACTAGGTACATTCATCTCACTATCTCGACATGGTCTGCTAGGTACATTCATGCGAAAGACCGATACAGAAGCTGTTGTGATTCCTTTTAATAAATTATTAATTCACAAAGGAAGTTAATACTTTGATTTTAAAAGGCAGCTTTAGGCTTAAACATTTTTAAGTGTACATGTTTAAACCAGGGTTTGTGTCTGAATTGTTGATAAAACTTTTAATTATCTAGTCCATGTTTGCTTTGAGGTATGCGTGATTATGTTGAAGCTGTAGCAGCAGTGTTTTGTTTATCAAATATACATTTTTGAATGGATAGATTATGTTCTCTTAATCCGTTTCAAAGCGTAAATTGTGCTTGAAGCTTTTTTTCTTCTATACTATTCCATATTGTATGGTAGTTGTTCTTTATTTTTTAGGTTGATCAATACTCTGGATTTTTTAAACTGCTTACAATTACCGTATCATGGTTCCTTTATTTGTATGGTTATGGATTGTTTCAGAGTGCATCGGTGCGTGTTAATTTTCAAAATAACCGTAGTAAAAATGTACGAAGTTATTGCAACCAGTTGACATCTAAGGATTATTTTTAATGGAATACTCACAAACAGCGATTGATATACATGACCAGCGAATATAATTTTAAGTTGATTAATAAATTATCAGCAAATTATTTACATGTACGATTGATTGTACATTAAAGCATGTACAGTGAGATTATTAGTTTAAACAGTTAAATGTATACGTATGTGCATCAATTGCTTGACATTAAATGCCATTTCCAAGTATTAATATATGACAGAAATGACAGTTGGGGCCCGTGTACGTCCGTGATATTTGGCAAGAAACGCGCGATCAAATATTTTCGTTATTGACTGCTGTCAATAAAAGTTAGTTTTATGGTATTAGTTGTGCATAAGTGGCAACAATTATGTAGTCATTAGTTAATAGTAGTTCATTTACTAGGGGACATAAAACGTGATATATGACGTAACTCTGGTTAATTGTGATGTATGCATGTCGACCTCAAGAATGCGCTTTATTGCAGATGTTTATTTACTGTAAGCCTTATTTTCTTATTTCATAAAGGCCAATCAATAAGAGACAAATTGAGTAACATAAACTGCGACACAAATATAATATTTTAACTCAAGTTTAAATAAATGTGTATGTAACGAATTAATTGTGTTTTACTATCCTTTTTATACACACAAAAGAAAGCGCCTCGTAGGAAACTGTATAGTGTATTTAAAATGTCGTAATGGAAAGACAAGATTGTTAAAATAGATATAAAAATATTGCGATTGTTTTGTGTACGATTATGTTGTTACTTTAGTATTAATATCTTACTTGTGATTATAGTTTATAAAACATTCTAATATATGTTTGATTTTCAGTTGTTTAGTATTTTTTACCAACAGTTCTTGAAACATAACTCTTTATGCAGATTCAATTACACACGGGAATGAAAAGACATAACTGACCCAATATCAAAAAGTGTGCACATTTCGTTTGTCGTTACTATTTCATAGTATTTTATTTGACCTGGTCATTTAATGCTCGCAATTTGAGAAAAAATATCCCCCAAATAGAGATGCAAAATAAAATGAAAAAAAAAACTTCGTAAAAGACGAAGGTGCAATGTCTCAAATTCGACGCAATTAACATCTGGTGTTCTTTGAAGTCGATGTCATTTCCAAAATCTTCAATTGGCGAAAAGACATTGGGAAAAGCGGCATCAAATACTGGTGTGAATGTACACTTGTCTACTGCTATTAAATGTGTATTTGCATTGCACATTTCATTGCCATTTCAATAACCAATTTATAAACGACGAAATGTTCGGCCATTAAGTATGTATACGACGCAGATGTTTAATTTCCTTAATGTGACTGACGGGGAAAATAGATCGATAACATCGCTTAACTATTGGATGTTGATTCTAAAATAAAAATCCTCAATTGAAATTCTTAAATTAAAGTAATCAATTGCATTATTTAATTACAGCCCGTAATAACTTTAACTTTTATTTTCTTAAAAATTCAAATTGTATTTCTCGTCAAAGACTTCACATACGTGTCGACTAGAGCTCGTGAATGTATGTAAAATGGTAATTAATGATTTGCGGGTTCCAAGGAATTTAATTATGTATAGAAGACAGGTGCACACGCATGATAAATTTAACATTTCAATACATTCAGGCGAAATAAACACACTGCAGACAAACACACACACTTCTGTATAAAACATAATATCATAAGCCACATGTTAACTGCCTAATGAGCTTGTCACACTCTTTTAATTTGGCATATAAAGACAGACATTATATTTGAGCTTTATACTTACTGCGTGAAAGTTAAAAAAAATGCGTTTAGTCCGCTCATCAGTAATTACGTTTTGCATTGCCGATGTACATTCCAAGTCGTTTCGGTACCCGGTTTAATCGTTGAACGCAAGACCAGGACGATAACAGAATCCTTTTACAAAACTCATACAAGCCAAAGTTTTATATATATATCCTTGTATCGGTATGTTAAAAATATACCACATGCACACAATAGGAACCTAAATTACATCAAAGGACTTTGTATGTTAAGTGTTAGCTTAGTAAGTATGTTTTTTGCACCAAGGATAAGTTAAGATCAGTCGAAAACAGTCAAAGCTTATATCTAAAATAGTTTATACTTCACCAAAATACAATGCCAACGTTTTTATATTTATTTTCCATACACTTCAGGGGATATTTCCATATTGTAATTGTAACCATATGCTGCATCTTTTATATGACATATATAAGAGGTTTGTGTACTCCCTTCGAGGTTTGTGTAATAAAATGTCAATCACTTTTAATCAGCTTAAGAACAACCAAACATGTTTTTCGGACGTACATTCATAAATTAATCATTAAGTATCTGGAAGAATATTTAGTGTATCAAGTCAACTAAACAAATACATTGATGTCGACTGTGAACACAGGCTAGATCAATACGGGTTAATTAATCTTTAACACTAATGCTTATTAATTTTACTGCTTTGACATTCCACACTTGTTACACTCTACGCGATCAATCAAAGCGCAGTGAGGCGTATTTTAGTAGCATTGTATGATTAACACGGTTTTCAATAAAGGAAATACATTGATGTATTGATAAGGAACAGTTCCTGAAAAGTTCACTTTCAGTAGGTGATTTCATGAATCTAATTTTAGTTCTCGGTCTTAATAACGAACATCTTTTGTAAAATGTGTCAATACAATCGACATTCGACCTGGTTACCCTTTACAAGCTCGTTCTGTGTCTTTTGTGATAGTTGAAAACTGTCACTTATACAACCGGTCAGTGGAATAATCAAACAATCTACACTAATTAAAAACGTATATCATTAATGTTGAATGAATTTTGTTTAAATATTTCAATTGGTGACATTACTGCGTTTTCTACCTCCTCAACACACCACTGTCGTGTCAACATATTGCTTACATTTATATTGTTTCCATGACCATTCACTGATTTGCAACATAATTATAATTATTACTTGTGCAATCATTTGCTTTTCGAAATGATTGATCAAATAGCAAAGGCATTGTTTTTTGCGACTGTGAATGCTGTTCAACAATACAACAAACATCATATAAGGCGATCAAATTGGTTTGCCTGGAGTTTGTATTATTTTGGAATACAATTGACCTTTGTGATCATATTCAAGTCTTAATTGCACTGGTTGATCTTTCTTTAAATACTTATTATAAAGGCGGAGGTACAATGGACGAGAAGGAAAATGCTCTTGGCTATGTGAACAATCTGACCTTCTTATTGGGCAGATTGTATTGTGTTTCTTTTCTGTAATATAATTTATATTTATAATATGTATGTCACTAGAGTGTAAGTCTACGCTCAGAAATATGCTTTTGTTTAAACTGCTCCTGAGAAGGTGTAATTCTTTTCCAGAAGTGGGACTTTCTATGATTATTGTTCGGATATAAAATACTGTTAGTGTTCGAGTATTCTGTTTTGGAAATATTAAATATTGGTCTTTTTACGTACATACAAATATTGTGTTCGAATATACTATACGATGTAATTAATATGTGCATGTTTTAACACGTATGCTATTTGTACTGGTTAAACATTTTAATTCGTGATAAATATGCCTCTTTGCATTTGCCACTTTTGATAACATTGGATGTAATTGCTTTGTATCTTCGAAACAGTTGATACATAACAATGCGCAGTCACCGATGTTGGTCCATACATTCGGTATTGCCTCAGCTGTTATTTGGGTTTGAGTTTGACAAACACGGAAATAAATGAGTTTTTATCAGCGGGTTATATCTGTTGCTGGGAAAAAGCACACATCCTGCTCAAACTACAAATAATGCATTTGATAAGAAACCTAAATTGGGCCAACGGGTATGGCATACATTTACTTGAATGTGGAAGCCTTATATAAAAAACACAATAATGTTGGTTTACGTCTGGTTTGGCGGTTATCTCTATGGTTAAGCATGCTGAAAAAAACATACAGACATGTTACAATCAGCGAAGTTGCCGAAAATAATATTTAAACAAAATCGTAGTTTTGTGTTGCACATTATTTATCTAAATGCGAACAAAACGCTCACAGTCCAATAACTTTAAGTGTCACTGTTGACCATATAACTGTAATAATCTCTTCGGCTGCTTGATAAAGATATGTTATTGTAACCAAATGCCAACATGTCAAAACGGGTTTTCAATATTGGTTCACTAACAGTTCAAATAAATACGACCTACAAAACAATATTGTTGATTCTGTTATCGTCTTGGTAAAACTGTTATTTATATTACTCATTTTGCATTTCCCCCCTGAACACCCATGCTCGTGTTATTTATCTTCCATTTTCTACGAGGCTTGATACGTTTTTTCATACATCTTTTATATATTTGTTTTCCACTGTGCTTTCTCCATTTCAATAATATATGCACATCTGTGGGTGTCTGTGTGTGCAGCAATCTGCTGAGATATGGTTAACGTTTTTTAAACACGCTGCAAAACACGCAATAATGTGTATTAACAATACGTTTTCGACATGTAGTGATTTATGATATATGTTCATGTCTTGAATTACTAATAGTGTGAACACAATTAATGCAATGTGTACAGATGAAAGCAATTTTGTTAACGATTTGAGTGTTACGTTAAAATTGATGTTGTCGTTACATGTATTATGAATGTGCTTTTTGAGGACATATAAGTTTAAAACGTATAACAATTAGACATAAATAAAGAAATATGTACATATTTGCATTTCGTCGTATGCTTTTCTATATAACATCGAACGTAAATATAGAATTCGCTAACTGAATTTTCATGCTTTCCCACAAATACGAATACATATATGGCCTATTCAAACTTCACTCTGGATTTTTGTTTTATATTATATCTCTTTTTGATTCCAAATAGACCGAAGTACTTTGCACTCTACGTTATAGACTTAATTACTCGAGGCTTAGTTTATAATAAAGTCAGTGGTATTCAACATCTATCTTTCTTAAGACGAGAATTAAAGCTCTTTGACTTTTGAACAAGATGACTTTGTTTCGCCAAATTGTGTTGAAGCAGATTTGTTTCTGAATTAGAAAATATAAATATTTTACGTGCATGTACCGGAAGTTCAAAGCTACATATAGGTCTATGTCATTTTGTTAACTGCCTATGCAAATGTGTTCCATTGTTTATTTAGTTTACCAATATTTCAGGTTGGGAATTTTATGAAAAGTTGATTGTAGATAATAATAATGTCATTTAATAATTGTATGAACTTCATAATGAAATAAACAAAGGATTTCAACTAAATGTATTGACTCACTATTATGTGTATATTTTGCCTAATACATAATACTGCCAATTCTGCCTATCGTGTGTTGTTCTCTTTTCTGTAATTAATCTTTTTACATAACAAGCATTTAACATGGGTTTTGCGATGTACTTCAACTTGTCTTAAAATTGAAACACAGTTCAGTATCTATATCAATCGAAACATCATATGCCGGGTAAACGCGCGCTCTCAGAGGTTTCCGTATTCCTTTTTCATATTTCTGCTCAGTAAGAGAGGCATTGTCGAATGTGATTTTTCAATTATTGCACAATCAAGATGGACTGCGCGGTCTACATTGTCCATGTCTTCATTGTTATGTTCACACGTAGCTGTTGAAAGCGCCCGAACTAGTGATGTTCGGCTTAGGCAATTTTGTCGTACGTACCAAACATATTGTGAATTATTGCGTTAAACTGTTACAACGGTGCTTAAGTACATGTAGTATTTATTGGACTTTCAGACGTGACATGTTTTATATGCTGGAGTTCTTAAAGCTTTTTCGAGTGTAAACATTCATCTTTGCTAGGCACATCATTACCCTAAGTATTTCACATCGGGCTACACGTTCTACTCTAGGGAACACGGTGTTAAAGTTGTGTACAATGGATCGATGGACATATGTTCCAAATTCCCAGAATATTGTTTTATGATTTTAAATCCATTTTTCAAACCGGATATTGATTCCCAAAAATATGATTTATAATAGACATCCGTATAATTTCATTCATTATTTACTGACACTTTTATGGGAATGGATATATTACAAACGGCGTTGTTGGTCACAAAGTGTTATTATTGTCTATGTGTTCTGGGCATTATGCAGAGATATATTTGTGACAGAAACGACGTGTGTAATTGCAATCTATCAGTCAAATAAATTCGTCTTGCATCTGTTTCTTTTACACAGGTCATTTTCACCTGCTGCCCCTGTTCAAACATTGATATTTCTCAGTCGTCAAATAATAACTATCAATGAAATGTTTAGTTAAGTCCTAAGACTGGTTAAATTTGTGTCCTGCAGATTATTTGACAGTGTGTCCAACAAAAACGTAAATAAATGCAATTTCCTATACCGAATATTTCAATTGAGGGGATTAATAACATAGTAAGCACAAACTTTATGCTATTGAAGTGAAAAGTAACGTCGATAAATTTTCACCTAAGCTTACATAAAGGGTAAAAACTTTTTAAAGGGTAATACTTTTTCACTTGGCAGCTAGATGATTGAGTACGATTGTTCATATAATCGCATAAATGTTCATCGTACAAAATCGACCATATGATTCGTTCTGTGCTTAATTGTAAATGGTAATTTCCGAAGTTGCTGCTATTGTTTCTCCATTCTTAATGTATATTATGCATCACCAAAATGCCATGTCTCTTCCCACCTCAGATAATCTAGCAGTAAAACTGTTCTTCAGATTCTTATGTATACCAGTATTAATAAACTACACGAATTTGATATCGATCTGGATATTGCTGTATGAAAATACAGACACACGTTCTATATGTTGGTACTAGAATTAGTTTTGAAGTGCGTTAACAGTCTGTATGTTTTCAATATCTGTAACTATCATTATTCTGACAAGTCTATGGTGATAAAAGTTAATGTTCAATGTTTTTCCTAGATAGGCAAACGCTAGTTTATGGCGATGCGTTTAAGAAAGCATATGAACAAAATGAACGTTATAAACTCATTAGCTGTCAATCTGAACAAAAAAAAATTCAGTGTATTATTTATTTGCTAATGAACGTAAGTTGTGATGGATGGAGTCACTGTAGTTAACATAACAATGCATGCTTTATTCTGACAAATGTCTGCGCTTCATTGCAGTCGTTTATTTATTTTCCATTCCTGCAATGTCGATCGTAAATAAACTGGTTTACAAACTAGTGGATTGATCTGAATTCGTATTAAAATTTAATTTCTTAAATCGTGCATTGATTACTAAGTTTGGAAATGATTGTCATCAAACATAACAAGAAATGCATTGCCTAAACTATGTTTTCCATTATACCGGAATATTAAACAAATCTAATCACTGCAAAATTTATATATTTATGTACGTTTCTTTTGTGAGAAAACGTGCTCCGGATATTGCAACTACTGGTAGTGACTGATTGGAGTGAGATATGAATTGTTTGCCGGCAGTGAATTTCGTTCAAACGAAATTGATAATTTATTTATTCTTTTTCAACACAGCATAAATGCCGTCTTTTCATATGCAACATACTAGCACAAATTGACTCATGTCATTACCCGGTTTTATTTAACACATGTTTTATTAATTAAAGAATTACCATCGATTTAGCACGATAAGTTATTCCTCTATCTCATTTAAAACATGTGTTTACCAATTAATGTATTGTTGTAAACAACGCTGTTTTGCTAACAACGCATATATTCCCATGGGAAATTGCATCTGTAGTAAAAGCGCCATTAAGAAATCATTTATATTACAGGTAGCAAGCGATATTGTTACGACCGAAATTATTATTGCTATTGCGTGTCGCATTACATAATTGATTTGTTAAGTGTCAAAACCTCTTTTTCTGTCGAGCTCAATTGTTAAATGTCATCTAGGCCTCAGCCCTATTATCTCGTTTGCTATAGTTCTTCCCTCATTAATTATTCATAAAACATTCCAACAATTGTGTGAAATTCGTCACCAGACGTTAACTGAAATGCTTATCGACGTATTCATACATGGTGAATATGTTTCACATCGAATAGAACTACAGTATTACTTTTTAAACCATAACTACAATTGGACATAATAATCAAATTAATGAATATTATCTTAGTTCAGTAATATACTTTATTAAACAGTACATATTTGATACATATACATTATTAAATATCTAATACATGACTGTTTCATGGTTACTGCCACCAATATCAAGGACCACAATGGAAATAAGTGAAAATTATTTTTCTCTTTTTTGTGTTATCCTTGGTATTGTGTGTGCATTCCATGGTTTGCTATGTATATTGCTGTGATAATATATTTTATATTGTCTGCATTATGTAGTAACTATGTAATGTTCATATTTTTACCAAATAAAATCAATCAATCATCTTTGAAAACAGTTTTACTGATTCATTATATCTAGAAATAGTATGATAACATTAGCATGCGCGTAGCAGATATTTATCGACAGCAACTTATATCTCCCATATTTATTGTTTTAACCCCCCCCCCAACTCCCCGAAGACGTGTTAGTTGGGCAAAGGAGGATTGTGGGAGATACGGGATACGTTCCGTTTCAGTATGATGCTACGTATGGGAAAAACTTTGTACATTCCATGTTATTTTAACGCCTCGTGTGAAAGACGAGCTTATCGTTAACAGTGACACAGGATGATCGACAATGCGATCCCAGTGTGTTACCACTATACAAGAGATCATTTCTGTAACTATAGACAAAATACCAGACTTTT
Source organism: Dreissena rostriformis (assembly GCA_007657795.1). Taxonomy (NCBI): domain Eukaryota; kingdom Metazoa; phylum Mollusca; class Bivalvia; order Myida; family Dreissenidae; genus Dreissena; species Dreissena rostriformis. The sequence goes on along the minus strand of VMBQ01000314.1, from coordinate 232,390 downwards.
ACACCATAGTCGTACGCATAATAATGTGTAATTTATCCAGAGCCTGCAATTGTCGTGTCAGTTGATTCTTCAGCTGTAATCTGGTGAACATTCGATACGTGAGAACTATTATTTAGGGCGACCGTATATTTGGAAGTTAAATGTTAGTAATATATACAAAAAATGATACAGGTATCGATGAGAATATATTCATGTCGGTTGAAGACATACACTTATTATGTTCTACCAAATCTTTTATTTTATTAAGTAAAAATAAAAACGCAAAATATATCCCTCGGTGTATTCCTTTACTGTTAGATATTCGTATTTAACATCAAATCTCAAAAGTTAATTTATTTCATGTTGTATTGCATTCGATTAAAAAGCATAAAATGACAGCTAATATTTTGCTATCGAATTGGGGATGACAGAGAAATGTTTAATCGCCTGGTAAATGCAATTCAATAAATATTTAAATTTAAGGTCGAAATAACTCACAGGTAAATAAACGCAAGGCGCGTGTCGCCTTGCCGACATCAAAGTGTTAGAAAACTTTCAATGAATATTTGATGAGTACAAATTGCTCCGTCCTCTAAATTAAGTGACCATTATAGGCAATTATTCACTGAACCCCGTTTGATATAAATCAGCTGTGATTACTACGGCGACCATAAACGATTGTTTGGTACTCATAAAGACCTCTCGTAAATGTTTACAGATCCTTTTCCGGTTGTGAGGCTTTTTTCTGGTTGGATTTTTGTGCGATGTATTTAGGAATATTACTATGTGAAAAGGTAAAATCTACATAACGATAGCATTCATCTCATTATTTCGCCTCGTGTGTTTTTGATATTCACAATAGTCAATACATTGAATCTAGATTGACTTCAACGATAGGTCGTTCTCATAATGTAGTTACCAGAGACCAAATTTTCCGGTCATGTGTATGTTATATGTTGAGGGTTATAATTAAATCCTCATCGTTAGGTAGATTTTATCATCAATTTGAAAATTAAATTTAAATTAAGTCTTTATTTGCCTTTTTGTTTCAATAAGGTCGCACTGGATTCTATCCTACTAGTATACTAACTTAACAAATTGTGTTTGCTTCATTTTAAACATATTTTAAAGTTCCTTGCTTACGTTATTATACAACAGTAAAACTTATTATTTTATCGTAACACTTTAAAATCACTGTTTACATGTAGTACCTGGACTAAAATTAATATCAAGAGTATCTCCCTAAGTAATGAGTTATATAACACGAGATTCACCATACGTTCTTATGTGGTTCTTATAAATCGACGTTACATGTGTATAATGGTCCCACATGACTGGAGGTGAATATCAGACTAATTATACTACTTAAACACATATGTTTGGGAATTTGCTATAAAAGCAAAAAGCATCTGCTATCACGAAGGTACCATACACACAGTAAGCTTGTGATGTATGGTTTGATGACGACTAATGTTAAAAGTATTTGAAAAAGAAATGGACCGCCATTACATGCATTTTTAAAACGTCGCTTGTATCAACTCCCATGAGAAGATAATTAATAATATGTGTGTATTATTTATTTCCTTGTTACATTTCTAGACTTTATATGAGGACATAAGTCAGATTCTATGAACTCATGATCTAGAATTCGTATGGACTGGTAATACTCTACAATAAATCAGCGACAATGCTTTCGCTTGACACGTTACACGAATGTACAAAGTACTAGTTGCTCATTAGAGCACACCAAAGACGTACTTTGCTGCAGCGTTTGTGTCAAAAGTACAACAGCTAAAAACTTATTGGAAAATAAATCACTATATCTTTCTCACTAGCCTGAAAAGCGACTACGTTTTTAAAATTTCAAAGCGCTCCTGAAATATTCATTTTCTTACTTAACTAAGACAAATTCACAGTATTACCACGAAAGAACATTACAGCAGTAGGTGTGCCTTATTAATCAGTTAATCCTTGATAAAGAAAGGGGCCAAATCGGAATATAAATATCTTCTGGTAATGTGTGCTGATGGTAAATGAACGCGTAATGGTGTCGTAATAATGAATAGAAAACATTTCAAACCGATTTGATCTATCCCGTATTGATGAGACCAAGTATTCATTCAAAATGTACCAAAACTGTACAAGCTAAATTGGCAAATTAATGATAAGATATCGATGATTGATAAACCATTTAAAGAGACCAAAAATAAAACATTGAACAATAAATCCGCTTTGCGCCCAGGTATATAAGACGCTGCTGGGTCGTCAAGCATCATTATAAGACTAAGCCGGTCAGGAATCTTCTTAGAGAGTTTTCATTCAATGTCGACGAATAATACACGGCTAAGCTGAACACGAGTCTATGGAGAGAGCATTATGGTGTCATTCAACTTAAATCTCCAGTGCGTTTTTGGGATACTTTCCCAACGTCTCAGACAGTATTACTTGTCGTCAAAGTAAATGTGGTTAAAACCTGTTTAGGTTACGGTGAAGAGTGGATTCACAACTGTATGGGAATAGAAACAGACCAAGACACGTTTAGTTTCTTATGTTTATTTTACCGTTATAACAAGGTACACAAAGAAACTAACATCTTTATGCATGGAAATAAAATAGTTATTTTTATAAAATAAAAAACAAACATGTTCATACGTATTATTATTAAACTAATATATGGTGCCAAAAGCATGTTTTTATTATATGTATATATATATATATATATATATATATATATATATATATATATATCCTATCATATAAATATATATTGGTTTGATTCAATTTACAGAAACATTAGTCCAATAGTCTTTTTCCTATATTGTATGTAACAAACAAAACGTTAAAAAGTAACCTGTGCTCTAAAATGTTAAACCAGATGTATGTTCAGGATGCGTGCGTATAGCGACAGAACGTATTACTGTCCTGCTGCATGTTCTTCTATCTTTGTGTTCGATAGACCGTATAGCTTCGCAAGAAGTATAACACATACAAATATTTAAATATATATGTACTCATACGTAATAGTTGTAAAACATTTTGTTTCAGACACTTATAATAAACATAATCATACAATTCACTAATTTAAACGATCTACATACATTTAAGCTAGACTAGCATATTGTACATATATTGACCATTTGTAGGTCGCTTGTTAAGATGTTCTGTATAATTAAGTTATTTGCATATTTTTGTGTCTCAGTTTTTGGTGTGAACAAGTTATGTTATTTATCAGTAAACGCTTTGTTAACATTATCATTACCTAATTTACACTTGCGTTTTTTGTATGTTGCATTGTGCGGCTAAGAAGCAATTGCATTAAAGAGCTAAACAAAATTGTTTTGGTGTATGAATACCAACTTTCAACGATTAACATTAGCCTTCGTTATATGCACATATGCCTCCAAAATTGAAATCAGTTATTGAAATAAATGAACCTAGTCTGGAAATTTTATAAAAAAACGTTATTTGTGTTAATTGTGCAGTAATACAATTAATTACTTTGAATGTTAATAAACATCAAAGAATTAATGTTAATGTACGGCAATATTTTGCAGCGAAACTAATGCATCAACACTTCTTTGTTTTCAAGATCGGCATATGATAAACAATAGGTGTTTATTTAATTTTCTTCATAGTTCTTAATAACACTATTCTAAAATCAAAAACAGAATTGCAATAATACTTGTAATAGGTGGCATATGTTTTCGATCTATGTATAACAACATATATTGTTTTAACAACTTTAATACAACGCTGCAAAATGTGATAATTAAGATAAATAAATATGCGTGTCCAGCTATAATTTAGTTTTGTGTTTTGTGTTTCTCAACGAGTATCATGTTGGAAACTTAATGTGACACAGATTCATTCATCTTTCAATGCAATCCTATTTTACCGTAGACGACACGAAGATTTTCTTAAATATTAATTTCCGAAAAGGCGCTTAACACGACAAAGACATTCGTGAATTGCTATATGAACCAACTCTCGCCCATTTGGATGCTTACAGCGTTCAAGCGTTTATTCACCGCATCAATAATATCATATCGGCTTTCATATCACGTGACGATGTTCGCCTTTTGATACGTAATAATGAAAACGATATCGCATTATACACAAATTCATGAGTTTTATTGACACACCTCTCGGGTTTATGGTAGAGAGACTTGTATAGGCAAAGGAGAAGTGTCGCTCGTAAAACTTCTGTAAATGTGTGTGTGTGTGTGCATTGAGTGCATCGCTTGGGGAAAATTATTGTGATAAATCTGTCATTTAAAACGTATAATTGCTTTAAATGACTATATTTTTTTTTAAAATAGCTGGATTATGAGTAAATAATTTATTTGACACAAGTTCTGTTTTTTAATGTTGTGTTGAAAAGAGCACGTGATTTTTTATGGAATTTACTCGTGAATTTGCTTCACATGGCGTATCATTTTATGGAAGTTGCCAGTCGCGTTTTGGATCTACATTAAGTCTTAAGGACATTCGAGTGGATACTGCGAGTTCGTAAAGGTGTCTACGCAATCAACGAGGATAACATACGAAAGGATGCAAGTGTGGTATATATATGCCGTTTTGAAATACAATTAACTCCAGAATAGTTCAAAGCATCGGATTAAGGTATCTTTAACAATACACATTGATGCAAACGATGAAATAGTTAATTAAGTGTATGTCATTTACGATTTCTATGCATCTATAGAACAGAGAACCATTTAACTTTGACTGAGGAGGAGCACTTGGGAATATATAGGGTCCAATACTTAGGTTATTTGTGAACGTCATATTGTATCACGTATTTCGACCGGCATATAAAAAGGAAACAAAGTGTATCACTGAAATATTGCGGCAAAGATAAAAAGCTCTGAATTAGTGTATCTATTTAAATAAATCACAGCATTATACACATGTAAACACAACAGTTAGGTTACGCATCATTTGGAAACACATACCACGAATGGAATGTAATAACATGTTATCAGAAATATTAATGGATATATCGAATTAAATTGTTTCACGGGTTAGATGCGCGAATATCTTCGATTTAGATGTAAGATTATTTTGCTCATCATTTATAAATTAGCGCTGTATTGTACGCAGTTAGAGTTGAAATCGATAATAAAGAAAATGAACGTGTGATAACGATAAGCCAGTGTCAATAGAAATTCAAAACGGATCCGCTACCAGTAGAAATGAATGAAATGCAAATGTATCAGACGGGATCGGTGAGTTTTATTTGTTTAGCACTCTGATCGACTGAGGGATCGTGTCGAAAAAGTGTGGATTTAGGATCACCTAATAAAGACATCGGTAGTGTAACAAACGTATGTCATACACAATGTGTGTATACATATATCGGGAGTTAATAATTTAGTGTGGAATAACCAAAACCGTTAATTTAGGAATAATAGGCTTAAACAATTCGTGATTTTGGAAAACACTTGCCGCCATCTTATGTGTAAAGCTCTTAAATATAATAGAAATCATGTCAAATGTGTCGCTTTCGTATAATTTAAATATGTTTTCAGATTAACGGTAAAGGTTATAAGATCAGTGGGTTCATCCACATAAATGTTATTAAAGCAAGAAAAAAGTATAATAAAAATGTGCCTGAATTGTGAAATAAACTTATTTATAAATGTGTCGTGCATCTCGATGAAGGGGTAGTTAAATGTGAAGCTTTCACTAGGAACTATAACGTGTGAATACATGGAAAGATTACAAATGTTGATATCATGTATAAAAGCACGTCCAGACACCCGGAGTCAACAAAGCCACGAAGCTACTGCCGTGAACACACTCCATCTTGCTTAAGCAATTCCTGTGTGACGTCGCACATTGAGTATGACGTCGGCACGCGGTCGTCGTTATGTAGTGACACAAGGTCCCAACGTGGTGAAACGACGTTTGCGGCGACAGAGTCCTCCCCACGTCGACGTCAAAGCAGCGTCGGAAATGTCAGACGGAAAAAGGCTCTCTACGAAAACGCTACTTTGTCCGATACCGAACCCAGTACGGTGAGAAACATTCAACGAATGAGTCATAGCGTAAACAGAGGATATACTTATTCATGTCAACTAAAGGGAAATAATGCCTATGGTAATGATGCAACTAGCATCAAGAACGACCACTCTTGCCTAGAACAATGTAATGATGATCCTCGCCGCTTTCCAATGGAAGCAAAACATATACGTATACAACAGATATCGCAGCCTGAGTCTGATACTCGGTACTATTATTCAGACACTGAACACATACACAGAACAGGTTCATATTATCAAACACAGGATACACTTTCCAGAGTTACGGTTCATAATTCATATCCGAAATGTAGCATCCCGTTAGACAGCAACATACATTTTCAAAATAACAATGAAGGAAAGGAAGAAGAAACTGGTGGCGAAATGAATTGTAAACGGGAATTCCATCCTTTAAATCACCGTAGTTATGCAAGTGGTGCTCAAACAAGTAGTAAATATCGGTATGGCACTCGCGGAACAAATATGTCGGGTGATTTATGTTATGACACCACTAACAACTCGTCTATAAATAAAAGCATAAACGATAAAGAAGGTAGTAGTAATGAAATAGATAGTTATCGTACCCGTATCAGGCGTTCATATAACGTGTTTCAAAACAAAGAATCAACGGCTAACTTTAACGCACATCTTCCATCAGACGATAAGTCAAATACTTTTCAATCGGAATGTTCTCAGTGTGTTGTGATGTCATATAACGTCACGGATGATCCACCGTGTCTCCCTCCTCGTGCAAGGAGAGGTAATAATGTCAGTGAGTTAACCCAGAACAATATGACTGGTCAGTCGATTGGTCAACACTTTCCTCAGTCAACCACTCAGCCAAGAGTAAGTCTTCTAGACAAGCCGAATATATCGCAAATAAGAACTTTACAAAGTAATTCACACTCAGTAGCTGCAGCATTACGTCCCAAAACGTATACTACGCAATCAATTGCTAATAGACCTTCAAACACTAAGTTCGACATTTTGGAAAATGCAAGAAATATTTCAGACGATGTGAACATAAATCCATTTCTAGCTAGCAATACATATTATACAGAGAAACCTGATCGAATGGATATAATTGTTCCTGACAAAGTTGCTGGAGGACATATAATTGTAACAGAAGTTCAAGTGCACCAACCACATTATGCAAAATCAGGTAGTATTAATGAGTTACCTGATATTTGTCGAAGCAGTGATATACATAACGAAGTACCTGGAATTGACTTAGACGAAGATATTTTCGCCACTATCAACAATGTTAGTGCGTTTGTAGCGAAGTCTTGCTCAGAAAAGGGCCGCGATATGTCGGACTTTAACTCCCAGAATGTCCAAGTCTGTGAACCCAGGTCATCTGGAAAGGGATCTGATGATCTTGGGAATAAACCGACAACCGATAAAACGAATTGGAACGGGGTTATGCAGGATTTATTCTACAATATGGATAACGTGGACCTAAAAACTGGTGAGTCTGATCGTTAACACCAAAATACTATAGAACCTTTGATTATTTGTCAGTCATATCATCATTTGATAGCCGGAATTAGTTATTTGTTTACGAGTACAAATGTTGCATGTAACAGATTTCTAGCTTTACTAGGCAGGTTTGTTATGTGAATGTTTATATTTTGCTTATATATATTTTTGTCAAAAGTCCAATGGGCAATTAAGCAGAACGATGGGAATGCGTGATGACATATTCAGTGTTTCTAATGGTCCACTGAATGATTTATAAAACATTTAGCTCAAACATCGATTGCCATTTTGGCTAACATTAGCAGAACAGTGTTTTGGCAACACACACAGTGCCTCTACTACATATGTATCATATACTAGTTTATGTTATATTTCACTATCTTATTAACCTTATACCGGGACATAAATAATATACTTTACATACAAAATGGTTGTTATGGTGTGAAAATAGCACACAACAAGAAAATTCGAACATGTTTACTTCAGCAATCAGGATTTATAGCTATGATAATTGAAGTCTCGTATTTTAGTATTTTGTACGGCAGTTAAAGTCGTCGTGCCTATATCATATAGCCGTATTAAAAGCAGGGCGTGATTTAAACTTATAGTTTTCTATTATCAAAGGTTTCAAGTTACATCCGAAACTTAAGTCAGTCAACTAATCACAGGCTTATTGCGAGTTGGTTAATAATTAAGAACAATCTCATATTAATATCCTCGTGACAACGTATACATTATCAGTACGTTTATAAAATATTTGTTAAAAAAGCTGGATATTACAAGGTTTCGCAACTTTATTAGAACATAATACTAGAAAAGGGTATTTAAAACAACGTAATACATGTGTCGATTGAACGAAATGACAAATTGTTTCAACATTGCAGTTCTGTTCAGCATTTGTGTGTCGCTGGTTTTCCTTATGTTTGCTTTTTATTTATATTTTAATTACCGTACATATCCTCTCAATACCGCATGGGACGACACAAAGCAAGTACAATTGGATTTTCAAGTTTGTTTGAATGTATATTATTAATTAAATATATAAAATTATTCCGATTGTGTAATCAATGTGTTGCATGCTATTTCATTGGCCATTGGTTTCACGCATTACAGTTAGGTCAACACAATGCCATTACACATATTATTATTGCAAATGTTTACTTAGAAGTTTTCTTTTCTGTATTCATATTATATTGAATTGCATTTTTAGGTGGTCGCATATACGTCATAAAGTTATTAACATAGGAACTTATACATGCACGGTACAAAAACACATATCCTCAAACGACCGTTTCTATATTTGACGCATAATGCCAGAGTACCGTGTAATAAATTGTGCGATGCATGTTTATTGAGTCGAGGGGTTATAAGATTCAAGTACATGCAGAAATGAATGGACTGGAATGATCCAAGAACAAACAGTGTGCATATTTCGTTTGTCTTTGTTATTCAAATCGATGTTATTTATTGGACCCGTTTTGTCATGAAGTATGCCCAATTTGAGGGCAACACGCGAGATAAGAGCATCAAGCAGACTTGAAATGTTAAGTTTCAGAAAAAAGAATACAACACGCCTCGTTGAAATGAAAGGTGCAATATGCTTATTCACTTTGAAGTTGAGGTAATTTCAGAAATTTACGATTTTTGAAACGACATGAGGGAAGTGTCATTAAAAGCCAGTTAGTGCACAAAATGTATTAAGCTATTTATTGTTTATTTCACATTGCAATGACTGTCGAATAATTGTTTGTTAAACGACATAATATTCGTTCTTTTAAGTGTGTACGCATGCATAGATCTTTAAATTCCTTCATATTTAAACGGATATAACAACGCGATTTATTTTCTTACTATAATGGATGTTGTAAACCTCTGCAATTGACACCATATTTTGTATTATTACCATAACCAACCATTTATTAGTTTGTAAGTAGTTCATACCATAGTTCGTTTTATTTCAGTCTCTTGTATTTGTCGGACACGGAACTGTATTGATTGACATTTCATAACGCTAATTGCTTGGACACCTTTCCCATTAAAATCATTAGTATTGTGGCATTTGCCATGTTGACCAATTAACGCTTAACAAACAGGCTGCACACAAACATAGAATACTTAGAAATAAAAATAAAAATAGTGCATGATTGTTTTCGTATTGTCATAATGAAACTTTAATATATGCATTAACATCGAATACGCACTGTTGTTAAGTATGTTGGTGTATTTGACTTACATATTTATTTTTTATTATAAATGTAAAACCTTTATTGAGACCTCAGAAATGACCGATCTAATCAAAGAAAGAGTTTACATTGTGACACATATATCGTTTGAAAATTACTCTATTCGTTCACTTTCTAATTATCACAGTATGTTATATATGGAATAATAAATATTAAAATGTAGGTATTTTCAATAAATCGCCAGGTTGATAGGAGGTTAAGCAATCTAAATCGGTTTAAGAAAACACCTTCTTGTCGACCGTCTTCAACTATACAGTAATTTATTTTATATATTATGGTGACATAAGATATTAGATACATCAAATTAAGAAGCAAAGTCATTGTCTTCAGCTGAGATCAAATCTTATATCAATTAATTTTGATTAATCTATTACTCAACGACTGAGCAAGTATACTTCTTTGACATTTCACTGATAAATCTCGACGCTGAGAGTTAGAGCTCTGTGTTTTGTTTTGTGGAGTTAATCTCTGAGTACTCTCGCTTTGTGCATACCACAGTATTGAAATGAAGGAAATACATTGACGAATTGATAGGGAAAACATGTAAACATTGTCCTCTTTCTGTAACGTGTTATCCTGTTTGAAGAAAACGGGTTGTTTATGATATGAAACTATTTGAGTAAATGTTATTGAGAATAATCCTTTTTCACAATCATGCATTTTGGAAAAGCACTTATTTTCTGGATTCATTATATCAGTGAAAGCTCCAAAACTGGACCAAAAGATCTAATCTATGCACTGTGCGTTGAAAACGTCTAACTGCAGAATTATTTCAACGTGTGGGTCTCACTTTTTATACCCATTAAGCTAGATGTATTAATAATGTTGTGTACTTTATACAGAGATTAACCTCCTTAATATATAAACAAGTTTACGTTCTTATGTTGCAAACATTTAAATGAAGAGAATTGTATCTATACATGGAAATGGTACTGTTATATCAACAGTCTAAATACATGTATATAATATACGGTCATGAAAACAACACTAATGGCAATTTAGAGCATAGTGTACTCACGGAAAGAGTTATTAATTTGACCAATTATTGAATAATTAGCCCGATGAATATGCAATAGAAACACACGAACCAGGTAAACTGGTTTGCTTTTCACTTTCATCTCAAAAATCATCCATGGTCCTTGATCAGGCTTCTGCTCAGTTACAGAGGCATTGTCGAATGTGATTACTTAATTGCTGCACACTCACAATGGGCTGCTTGGGGCAACGTTGTACATATCTACATTGCTTTGTTCAAAGCTCATGAACAGCTGATGTTCGCAAAGGCGATGTGGTCTTACGTACCAAATAAATTGTGATTTATTGCGGTAAACTGTTACAACGGTGCTTAAGTAGTATGTATTAGACTTTAAGATATGACATGTTTTATCTGCTGGGGTTCTTAAAGCTTTTTCGAGTGAAAACATTCATCTTTGATAGGACAACCTATGCTCGTAATATTCCACGTAGGGTTACTCGTTATACTCTTGGTGGCACGGTTCCAAAGTTGCGTACAATGGGTCGCTGGACGTTTTTTCCAAGTTCCAAACTCCCAAAGTATTAACGATGATTTAAAATCTATTCGTTGAACCGGATATTGCTTCATAACAATATGTAGTATACACGACTTCCGTATTTTTTTATTAATTATATTTACTGACACTGTGATGGAAAAGGATTTGTTCAAAAAGATGTCTTTTGGTGTTGTTGGCCACAAACTGTTCCTATTGTCTGTGTGCTCTGTGCATTAAGTAGATATATATTTATGTCAAATTATAATTAAGTGTATGCATGTATTTTCAATCTATCAGTGAAATGAATTATGTTGTTTTTTTTTTAAACAGGTCCATTTGCACCTGCTGCCGCTGTTCAAACATTGACATTTCTCAGTCGTCAAATAACATCTATCCAATAATTGTTTAGTTAAGTCCTTAGACTGGTACATTGTTTGTCCTGCAGATTCTTTGACAGTATGTACAACAAAACCATAAATAAATGCATTTGCCTATTCCGTATATTTCTACTGAGGGGTAAATAACACAGGTAGTACAAACCCAATTCTTTTTAAGTGAAAAGTGACGTCGATAAATGTTCACCTCAGCTTACATTAAAGGTAAAAGGTTTTGTTAAGGGTAACATCTGTTTACGCTTGGCAGCTAGATTGTTGAGTTAGGTTCCTTATTTAATTTCCCAAATGTATATCATACAGTGTCGACCGAATGGTTCGTTAGGTGCGTTATTGTAAATGGTAATTTCCGAAGTTGCTGCTATTGTTTCTCCATACTTAAGGTATACTTTGCATCAACGAAAACCATGGTTCTGTCCACCTAATTTAAGCTAGCAGTTAAACTGTTCTTAAGGGTGTTATGTGTATACGAGTATTAATTAATTACACGTATTTGATATGGATCAGTTTGATCTGAATATTTCTGTTTACAAATACACAGAAACGATCTATATGTTCAATCACTTTTCTGACAAGTTTATGGTGAAAAAAGTTACTGTTCAATGTTTATCCAAGATAGGCAAACGCTAGTTTATGACGATGCGTTTAAGAAAGCGTTTAACATGCACACAATGAACGATATAAACGAATGAGCTGTCAATCTGAACAAAAATTGATAATTGTATAATTAATTTGCTAATGAACGTAATACGTTATGGATGAAGTAACGGTGGTTAAACAATACTGCATGTTTTGTTCGGACAAGACTTAGTGTCTGCTCTTTATTGCAGTCGTTGATTTAGTGCTCCATTTCTGCAATGTGGATCGTAAATAAACTTGTTGACAAACTAGTTGATTAACCTGAATTCGAAGTTAAATATCATTTCGTTAATCATGCATAGATTACTAATTTTGGAAATGCCTTAACATTGAAAATAACAACAGTTAAATCGCATAAACTATGTCTTCCATTATTGAAAATTACGATTTTCGGAATATTATAAAATCTAATCCCTGCATGACTTATACACTAATGTGTGTATCGTTTGTGAGAAAACGTGCTCCGAGTATTGCAACTACTAGTGGTGAGTCATTGGATTGAAGTATGTACTGTTTGCATACAGCGAATTTCGTTCAAACGAAATTGTTATATTATTTATTATTATTCAACACAAAATCACCGCCGTCTTTTCGTAAGATATATACGCGAACAAATTGACTCATGTCATTACAAGATTTAATTTAACATTTTTTTTTATTCATTTAATAATACCGTCTTTTTAGCCCGATGATTAATTCTTCTTCCTCATTTAAATAATGTGTCAACCAAATAATCTATTGTTGTAAACAACGCTGTTTAGCTAACAACGCATCTATTCCCATGGAAAATTACATCCGTCGTAAAAGCGCCATTAAGTTATCATTTACATTAGCAAGCGACATTGTAACGACCGTTGTTATTTTTTCTATTGCGTGTCGCATTACAGAATTTATTTGTTAAGTGTCAAAACCTCTTTTTCTGTCGAGCTCAATTGTTAACTGTCATCTAGGCTGTGTTATTTTGTGTCGTTTGCTATAGTTCTTCCCTCATTAATTATTCATAAAACATTCTTACAATTGTGTGAAATTTGTCAGCAGACTTAAACTGAAATGCTTATCGACGTATTCATATATAATGTATGTGCTTCACTACAGTATTACTGTTACAAACCATAACAACGATATAACATAATAATCAAAATAATAAATATTATATTTTAAAATAGTTTAACTGATTCATTATATGTATACATAGTATGATAACATTAGCATGTGTGTAGCAGTTATTTATTGGATGCAACTTGAATCTCCAATATGTATGGCTATCGCACTCCTACCCGAAGACGTGTTAGTTGGGCAACGGAAGTTTGTGGGCGATACAGGATACGTTCAGTTTCAGTACGCTGCTATGTATGGGTAGAACCTAGTACACTCTATTTTATTTTAACGTCTCGTGTGAAATTCGAGCTTGTCGTAAACATTTAGAGAGGATGATCGACCATGCGATCCCAGTGTGCTAACACTACACACAAGATAAACTCCGTAACTTAAGACAAAATACCAGACTTTTACACCACAGTGTTATGCATAATAATGTGTTATTTTCGCAATTTATTCACTTCGACGTTTTGTCGCATTCAACATATTCCTTCTTTAACCAGTGACATATTATTCGTTGAGTGATATCCGGTTCGACGAACGGAGATTGTTTACCTTAAACATTCACATGCCTTCCCCACAAACGTTTCTCTGTACCATCCAGCGCATGCCATTGTCGTGTCAGTTGATTCTTCATATGTAATCTGGTGGGCATTTGATACGTGAGAACTATTATATAGGGCTACCGTGTGTTTTGAAGATAAATGTTGATAATAGATAATCGTGATTAACACGATTTAGATATCGATGGCAATATATTTATGAAGACACACAGTTAATGTGTTCTATCGAGTCGTTTATTGTATTTAGTAAATCAGAAAATGCAAAATATATCCGATATTTTTTATTTACATATGTTTTGTGCCAATACCACATGCGGCCTTAATGCAATGATGGCGTTATTTGAAGATCACTCAGTAATAATGGTAATACGTTGTTAAGCTGGATTAAGGTGTAGTATTTCATCAAGTTAGATGCATATGGAGTCATTGAATAGAATTTCGAATCGTATTAGAATTTCAATATTTACTTACACTGCATAACATGTTTGACACTGCATAGGTAAGTTGTTGCTTAAGAGTTGATGGTGTCGTGTTTCGTCGGGACAAGTTAAAGCCATGATGGCTTGTGGTATCGTTTTTTGCCACGTTTATTTATTTATTTGTTATTCATTGTATTAAAGTTAAAATGTTTGCTGAGCACATGGATTGAGTTGATTTTCTCATTATTATCGTGTATAATATCTAGATGATGGCAGCCAACAGTTCACAAAAAATCTCGTCAGCAAGTACTGTAAACCGCACTTTTGTGTTAGAGTCCGTTTTAATGTTCGTTTATATAGAGAATACTAGGTTAGTGTTGATTATAGATCAGGTTTATCATGCGAGGCTTAGAAAACAAAAAGCACGAGCCTTGGCGATTGCTTTTTCGTTTTCGTGCCGAACATGATAAACCTGATCTATAATCAACACTAACATATTATTCTATTTATCCCACTTTTTATTCAGTAAACCTTTTTATTTAAACAAAATTATTTTAACTGGATAATTTCGCTGGATTTTTGACGTCATTTTGTCGAAAAATGACGTCATTTCGTGCCATGTATTATAGCAGAAATTTAATCAACGGGGCTTTATTCAACCGAATTCGCTGTAAAAGTGGGATAAAACATGCATAACTACTGCCAGACCTGGGGGGACGTTTAGATATTGATAAAAATATTAAGCTATCTGTGCACTTGGTTACAAGTGTCTAAATACGTATTTGCGACCAGTGTAAGATCGTGATATGATATGTTCATATTATCTTAAAATGTCATATTTTTCTTGGGCAATTCCCTATCATAAAGATGCTGTCGCATTTGGTATGTTCCAATATACATGTATGAAGTGATATTTATTTATTGTGTAAAGCAATATTACCATGTGATTGAATTATTAGTTTTTTTTCTCAAATAGAAATGATTATATGGTTGTAGCCGTTGTCAATCATAAAAATGTATAAACGTCTTAATATTTGCATATTTGTAGTATTATGTCATTTTATTTGTATGGGAATGGAACTGTTTATTTGTAAAATGTTGCTGAATACATTTGTAAATTATGTAAAATAAAAATATGCATGAAAGATGTTATTGCAACCGTTTGACAAGCAATTTTGATATGCAATGAAAAAGCTATAAACACAGATCCGAACATCTACAATGTTCACATTTAAAGATTCCAAGGTGAGTGCAATAAGTTTAATAGGTATAACGTATGCTAAACGATCGCGAGACATGTTGCAGCCGTTTCCGAGAATTCATATGTAACAGACCGACGATTTATGAAAACTTACGTGATGCTTGTGAGAAAACTTTCGTTTTTGGTCGTTATGTTATCGACTGTTATCCATTTAAATGACATTTATTTTATAAATCGTGCATCGGAGGGAACGATCTTGTTGCATTAAGTAATTTATGTACTATTGAACGTAATACGTTATAGATGACCTGTCTTTGGTTTATTACAACGCATGATTGTCGTCGACAAGAATGTGATTTTTATTACATGATTATGTCAATTGCCTCACTCATTCAAGTTCGAACATGAAGAGATAACGTGATTGATATAAACTTCCGTACAATTATTACTTAACTGTCCGGAAAAATAAGACGAATTTGATCATGATGTCTCTTCTTTTGATGTCTGTTGTTTCATTTATGTTAAACAGAATTGTGTTGGTGGTCGCATTGACCGCACATGTACTAAAAATTATGTAGGAATGCATCGTAAAACAAACCGTTTACAACGCAGTTTTTATGGTTTGCCTTCCATTCCGTTAAACAAGGTTTGCAAACATATTAGTTGAAGCACATTTATAAAGTCGAATACCTATTTGA
Source organism: Dreissena rostriformis (assembly GCA_007657795.1). Classification (NCBI taxonomy): domain Eukaryota; kingdom Metazoa; phylum Mollusca; class Bivalvia; order Myida; family Dreissenidae; genus Dreissena; species Dreissena rostriformis. Next base: position 216,145 of record VMBQ01000314.1, on the reverse strand, counting down.
ATGAAATTATGAAAAAAATGAAAGACTAAAATAATCAGAAAGCAAATAAGTAGCAGGGCAACAGATAAGATTTGGGGTCAATAAGTTTTCACTGCAAGCTTTTTGTAACAATTTGTTTTTTTCCCTCAAAACTATTCGTCAAATAGTTTTTTTTTTTACAATTTGATCAAAACGTACATATATATCTGGATCAGATTAGCGCTTCATTTTTTGGATATTGATAATTCTCAGCAAATTCTTATTCCAATTAAGTCATTATAATTTCACAGTGACAATGGTTGTTTGTACATATTAGTATAAATTGTATATTGACAAATGGATGATGGAGTCATTTTGTTTCAACCAGTTTCAACACTCCTGCCTTTCAGTCTCAGAGCATACTCACATTGCCAATCCCTCTCTATCAGTTACAAGCCAGTGGAAATCACGATGTTGTGAGCTTAGTTTTCAACTTTTTGAGACATGGAATCGCAGCGGTGTTTTGAGCCGACTATTTCAGAATCTGTCACCACCTGCCCTATTAAATCTGATAGTATACTCTTCCCAATATCTCTTCTAGACGGTTTGGGGCTTGTTACGAATTGTAAAATATTGGGCGCGCACGCCGTTTATGAAAGTTTCCTAACCCGTCCGCGTTTAACAGAGAACATTTTCCCGAATTTATTTCGGCGGAAGTGTATTTTTATATTGACACCGGCCCAAAACGGTGTCTATATAAACTAACTGAAAATATTACGGCCGCACTAAAGGTTACAATACACTTATCATAATTAAACGTGGTATGGCGGTAAAACGGAAAAACTAAAACGACGAAGAATTGATTTCAATTCGTTTTCCATTTTCATAATCGTTTTCTGTACGATTGATTTTTAATTTCAAATCGTTTTCTGTCAAAAACAAATCGTAAAAACGATAAAACGATCCTTATCTGTTGCCCTGTAAAGTAGTGTTCATATTTCTCTTGTCTTTCTTTTTTAATACCAAGGTAATTTACTGGATTCGGTCTTGTCATACAATTTTCACAAATGCCGCTGCCTAGTCATGAAATAAAAAAAAAAAAACTGTAATTTACAATATCCCAAATTCGCTGTGTTTAATATTTGGAGGTTTTTGATTTTTTTTTCGGATTTCCGAAAGCAACAATCTTCGAATTGACATTAGGAAAGGCGTCATTAAATACAGGTTTTAATTATACAACGATTTCTAAAGCTATTACATTTGTTTTCGAATTGCTCATGTAAATGAAGTTCAAAGAGCTGTTTTACAAAAAAGGCGGAATGTTCGCGCTAATGAGTATTTATGCTGACACAGGTGTTTGATATCCTGACTGCCACTGGGGAAAATAACAAATCGATATAATTGCTGAGATATTTGATGTGAATGTTCGAATTTAAAATCATTAGTTTAATTGTTTAAGTAAGACCATTGTCGACTAGAACATTTATTTGGTGATTATTTGAAAGTGTTTTTGTTAAGAAAGATAACTTATACGTGTCACGAGTGCTAGTGTCACAATTTGTAAGGATTTGCATTTTGTAAATGACACTTTCACATT
>VMBQ01000314.1:163943-214089 GCA_007657795.1 Dreissena rostriformis | reverse complement strand
ACCAAAAGAAATGTGAAGTGGAGTTGATTATTAATGTGAATTACATGTAGCTCAACGAACAATAATTATACAATAACACAAGAAAGTTCAACGTGAACTCGCCTTAATATATAACTCAAATGTGTTACAGTAAAGGTTAAGCTTGTTTATATATGTATTATTATATTATTAGTTTATCAAGCTTAAGGCACTCGTATTACTTTGTATGCTGCAATTAACAATGTAAAAGGGAAACAGACATTTATCTAGTTTTACAATACACATAATTTGTTGTTCAAATTAAGTTGATTAACTTGCTTATATCATGATGCTGATGTAAGACATTAACTAAAATGGGTAAACACTCGACATAACTCGACAGACCAATATAACTTTAGTCTCTAAACAATACGCAGTAGTTTCAGGAGACTTGTGGTTAATGCCGGAACAGGTAATTCTCATGTGCCTTTATTTGTTGAGAAAAATAGTCGACGATGTGTGAACAATGAATTAACCTGTAATTTTCAAACGTAAAACACAACTGCATGATGTCACACGATCAATTATTTATTAGTTTTGAACACAATTGACTGCCGCCGAGCCGCATTATATAATCAACTTCCAAGATCGATCGAATTTTGCAGTATCATCATGGAACACACAATGTCAGCATAACATCTTGTTGCCATTTAATACTTTTACGCAGATCTTTTCATTAGTTGTCAAGCTTCTACGCAGACTTTTTTGTTAGTTTACAATGTCACGGAGTAGTATTATCATATATCGTTATTTTTATGGTGCATTCGCAATCTCGCCCTTATTTAGCTACCTGTAGATAAAGCGGAAAAAACAACAACACAAAAGCAAAACCAAATACAATATTTTGAAATTAATCGCTCAAAACAAATTGAATTTTTGCAAGCCCGCATCCTATCTTGCATTTTAATCTCGCACTCTAATTTCGCAATGTCGCATCGGGATTTCAAAACACTCTCATAATAAATGCGCACTTCCGCCCTGCAATCCCGTCTTATAAACAGGTCGAACGTGTGAAACAACTAGCAACCCTAACGGGAAATTGTATACTTAACAGTAACGTGAAAACGTGTGTTTGTTAATTTAGTTTGTTTGCAACACATACCGTGTTATGCTCTTAATGATTAGGAGTGTTTGATGTTTTCAAAAACTAGACCGACCCCATGTAAAGCCACCACTGGCTCTAACGGCATGGTATCGTTTGACATACATATATCCCCGGCTAAAACATGATTGTAATAACAGATGATTTGTATCACTTTTAACAAAACCCAGTAATCGCTCATCTATGGTACGAATGAAGTTGTTGTACTGCACACAACATCAGCTTAGGTCCATACATAATCGATTGTTTCGCCCGTCAAATCCAGAACACTCTTGTATAATGGTCCACTGTATGGTGGCAGATAGCTTCAGCTCGTATAGTTCCTGTTAAGCACAGTCTACCTTGATGTAGTCTCAGCAGCAAACCCAATGGCAGGAATTATCTTCAATATCACAGAAGCATCAAGGCCTCTTCCACCGACTTAAACAGGAATCAGCCAGGTGCAGCCAACCGGCGACATTCCTCTATCAGAACGACATACTTTCCAGCCTTCCTTTCCTGGACCTATTTACATCATTCTTCCCATGTGACTGCGCTCTGTCCTCAATCTTTGTGATCATCTTTGAGATATGAAGACAATTTCATGGCTGGATAGAGAAATAATTTCCGCAAGCTTTTAAATAAATTATTCGTTGTAGTCCCGTGTCTTCTATTTGTGTATTTTAAGCAACACTATGCAAGGCAATTTAAGTACATATATTAATAATGTAATTGACTTTTGCTTGCGTTTAAATGACTACTTCTCTCGTATACGAGTAGAGTGAATGTGTATTCAAAATTACAATTTTATGATAATTTCTGATTCAAAGTTTTAAACAAACGCACAACCCCCGTTATAGGAAGGACCTTGACGAACCAAACCGTAACGATTAACGATGTTCGTCGATGGCATTTCGTGTTTTCGGAAAACTGCTATTCAGTTATTCATATCCCTTTTATAATCACTTTAACACATACTTAATGTGTGTGATGGGTACTAGATGCAAGATTGCTGTAGTATAAACGAGCTTAAACACAATATGTATTAAAAACCATAGCAAAGGTTTCCTAACTATTCCTCGAAAAACAGTTTAAGAGGTCGTTTCTGGCAGGCCACTACTATAGCAAAGAAAATCAATTATTTCTTATTGAAATTATAAATAGTTTTAGTCAGTAAGTCTTCTTTCTTGTTTAATATTGGGGATAGATTTACCAAATATATTCGACATAATTGGCATTAATCTATATGCAAACATCCTTTTTGTTATTTTCAATAGATTTGAATTTAAACAAGCCTTGACAAACATTCTTCAAAACTTGGACTTCATATTAAATCCTTTGTTTTGTAACTTATCGTTGAATAATAATTATTCGATGATCACTGTTCTAGCAGTAGCTTATATACAAGGTTTCACTAGAGTAGTTGTCTTTAATTGTATTATGTGTGTTTCTATTTTTACCGGAGCCTTCTTATAATACATCTCCCGTCGCGGACAATTTCAGTACTAAACCCGTTTCCAGTAAGATTCATAAAACAACATTTCAACAAATATATTTTAAAGTATTTTATTGAAAATACAGTGAAAGCCACATGTTAGAACATACACAGGAAGTAGAAGCAATTAAAGTTTTTAAGTTATGCAATCATACAATTTATATATAGTGTATTGGAATTTGTGCATTATGTTAACGGTACAGTGTTTTTTAAACGATTTATCTTGTGCATTTAAAGCATACTTGTTTACATATCCTAACATCTTCCTATATATGTAAACATAATTGTGTATATTGTGTCGCTATTAGCTCAACTTGGTCGAAACGAAATTTAAATTACACTAGTTTGTATAATAAAACCAAAATAAGACACAGGAACTCTTAAACAACGAGCATGGAAAATTAGATGCCGTCATCCTGACTAAACGTGTATTAATGTTCAAGGTTTCTAACTGTTGTGAACAATTTTTAAGAATATTAACACACACCATAATATAGATACATATACACAAACTATATAAGTACATGTATGAACCAGACAATTGTCAGTTGTATGGTAGTGTGTTCAATGATTAGTAAAGCTTCTCAATATGCAATAACTATTTAATATCAATGCATCGAATACATTATTAAAGGATTTACTGATTTTTAAATTAAATTTTAATTTATATTTTACCTAACACTTTAATGCAATCTAGAAGAACAATAGGTGCGACCCTTTCGATATATAATGTAATGAATTGAAAAATAACATAAATATTTCTCGCCATTTAACAAATGATTGAAGGACAAATGCCGTTAGATTCGATTTGAAAAAAGTCATTTGATGTATTGCTATCACATATAATATGTATCACTAACATGATACCACCTAACTGGAATTAATAGTATCATCCACATTAATTATGTTATAAATCTAAGTGAATATTAAGTGAGTGGAACACATTCGTAAAATATATCGAGGGCTTAACGGAAAACTATTGTATCTCATTCTTTATTTAATATGAGTTACAACAGTCTTCTGTTCACCCCTCGATATAGACATTCAAAAAGGTAGTTCAATTGTTTGTTAATAAATTGATTTTACAATATCTTCGGCAACAAATAGAGCTATCATTCTAACACGGCACGTGCCAAATTTCATATAAACAAAGAAGAAAATCGTCTATGGGTTATTCTGCAATAATTATGGGCGGAGCTTTTACACTGAAAGCACGCGCTGTTATTAATGCCGATACATTTTCCACCAGCGTAATAATGCGGTATTTTATTCCAATGTATTGTAACATATAAAGTGTTGTTATCGTTGTAGCTGTAACACTCTTGCGTTAATTAAAAGTGTACAATGTAAACATGTAAGTTAACACAAGTAGTTGTTATTCTTATTTAAGCAAAAGGGAGAAATGATACGTTTTTTCTCCATCCAGTCTGGCTGTTATCTGATCGACAGAAGAGCCGAAAGTTATTTTTATGGACGGAAGTTCACATAAAATAGTACACAAGAAACATAAGATAAATTGTGTAAATCTTTAGTAAAAACCGTGTTAGAATCGAAATAATTCGTGTACGTTATAGTTTGTTGTCGAATAACCAACGACCGGAAGTTAAGATGCGTGGTTTCAAATCACTTGTGCTTCGCACTCGTGATTTAATCCCTACGCATCTAAACTTCCGGTCGTGGGTTATTCGAGAACAAACTAAAACGTACACGAATTATTTCTTAAACATACATTATTGCAAAAGAAATCGTTATATTCTAGACAGTTTTGCAGGTTAAAATTAATGTCATTTTGCAATATAATATCCGTCATTTAAGAGAAGTGACATAATGACATTTTCTGGATTTAACAATTTCTCCTTTTCAGAAATTGACATACAAACAAAACGATATAAAACATATATTACAAAAACAAAGTAATAAAAGACAAATTAAAAACAAACAATACTAAAAATAAATACTCAGAACAGATAACAAACGGCGTTCCTAAGAAAATGTAATTGCCAATTCACATCATGGTTAATAAAAAGCAGCCGTGCATAAGTAAGTATATCATAATATGTTTATACGAAATTCTTTATCAAACCCGCTTTAAATGGGCATCTTACTGGTCGAAATACAAATCAATACTTCAGTGAAACTATTATATTTATAACGTTTGGTTCAAATTATTTCGTTAGTTCAAGGCGTTTCCGAACACGTCTTAAAACAAGTATTATATTGTCGGAACAATCTACATGCTGTTAGAGGCAGCACAAAATTAGCCATGCATATGTCAAATTAGGAAAATGAGCTTGATATATATTATTTACATAGTAGAATGGTAACGAAACATTGATACACATGTACATGTGTATGTATTACAAGCATGTGACAATACAAGTTCTAAAAAGACGACATGTCAGAAATTATGTAAGAGACATAAAATATGTTAAATTGTTTAATTTTACAAAGTTATTGCTTTCATACTTNAGCCCGGAACATTATACTTCTTTGCAATGGTTGCCTGTTGACAAACGCGTCGAGCAAATAATGCTCTCTCATCATTGTTAGACATGGAATCGCAGCGGTGTTTTGAGCCGACTATTTCAGAATCTGTCACCACCTGCCCTATTAAATCCGATAGTATACTCTTCCCAATATCTCTTCCAGACGGTTTGGGGCTTGTTACGAATTGAAAAATATTGGGCGCGCACGCCGTTTATGAAAGTTTCCTAACCCGTCCGCGTTTAACAGAGAACATTTTCCCGAAATTATTTCGGCGGAAGTATATTTTTATATTGACACCGGCCCAAAACTGTGTCTATATAAACTAACTGAAAATATTACGGCCGCACTAAAGGTTACAATACACTTATCATAATTAAACGCGGTATGGCGATAAAACGGAAAAACTAAAACGACGAAGAATTGATTTCAATTCGTTTTCCATTTTCATAATCGTTTTCTGTACGATTGATTTTTAATTTCAATTCGTTTTCTGTCAAAAACAAATCGTAAAAACGATAAAACGATCCTTATCTGTTGCCCTGTAAAGTAGTGTTCATATTTAGATAGTATGTCTTTCTTTTTCATACCAAGGTAATTCACTGGATTCGGTCTTGTCATACAATTTTCACAAATGCCGCAGCCTAGTCATGAAATAAAAAAAAAACTGTAATTTACAATATCCCAAATTCGCTGTGTTTAATATTTGGATTTTTTTTTTTTCGGATTTCCGAAAGCAACAATCTTCGGATTGACATTAGGAAAGGCGTCATTAAATACAGGTTTTAATTATACAACGATTTCTAAAGCTATTACATTTGTTTTCGAATTGCTCATGTAAATGAAGTTCAAAGAGCTGTTTTACAAAAAAGGCGGAATGTTCTCGCTAATGAGTATTTATACAGACACAGGTGTTTGATATCCTGACTGCCACTGGGGAAATAACAAATCGATATAATTGCTGAGATATTTGATGTGAATGTTCGAATTTAAAATCATTAGTTTAATTGTTTAAGTAAGACCATTGTCGACTAGACCATGTATTTGGTGATTATTTGAAAGTGTTTTTGTTAAGAAAGATAACTTATACGTGTCACGAGTGATAGTGTCACAATTTGTAAGGATTTGCATTTTGTAAATGACACTTTCACATTTGATAAAAAAAGCACATGCCTATTGTACAGTAATGATAGATGCATTTAACATTCTGAACATGATATCATAAACCAACTGAAGAGAAAATATCGATGAGCCTGTCACACTATTCGTATTTATCATCATTATATAAGAGGTTTATAATTATAAAGTAAAAGTGAAAGTCTTTAATTTAGTCCGTTCATTTGTAATGGTGCTTTTGTATTGTAAATGTAATACATTTCGTGTACCATACTCCTATATCCATACGTAACGTTCATTTGCGGTTGTTCCGTTTTAAAATCGAAGCCATATGATGTATCTTTAAAATTACGCGTTTAATAAATTTGTGTTACATGCCAAATTAATAAAATGTCAATCACTTTTAATCAGCTTACGGAAAACCTAACATGTCGACCGTCTTAGGGCGTACTTTCATAAAATCTCACCAAAGTACCTGGAATATTATTAAGTATATCTAGTGAAAGAAACAAATTCATTGGCGTCAACTGTTAACAAAGGTTAGATCAATACTGGTTAATTAATATGTTACGCTAAGGCTTATAGATTTAACTTCTTTGACATTCCACAGATGTTCGGTTAGACCCGACGTTATTAATCAAAGAGCTGCGCGAAAAAATTAAGTAGCTTTGTTATTCGAATAGAATTATGGTTTGCAATACAGAAAATAAATTGATGAAGTCCCGGGTGCCAACTAGCTTTCTTTCGGTAGTTGATTAACTCAATGAATGTCTGGTTATTTGCCTTATTAACGAATATGTGTCACAACGATCTTTGGATTTGATATTTGCCTTTAATGTCGTGACATCTTAACACCGTGTCCCTAAGTGAACTATTTGCTGCTTTTCGATAAAGATGGTACAATATGTTGCATATGTACTTGATTAATAATGATATGAATTCTACGACTTTAGTTCTTAACCCTTCACAGCTAATTTTCATGCGATCGTGTTTTAGCCTTAGCATTAGCTTTAGCCTAAGATTGCGATATTAACACACTTTTAGAAGTAACTGCACAAAACACCACTATAGTACCTATACGTTACTCCATGTTTCAACTCATACATGCAAAACATATTGATATTCATCTTAATTATTATTACTAGTTCATGTATTTCGACATTGTTTTTTTATAGGTTCTAAAGTGGTGTTTTGTGCAGTTACTTCTAAAAGTGTGTTAATATCGCAATCTTAGGCTAAAGCTTTTGAATTTAGTGGTCAGGAGAATAGGAAAGTTATTGCAAAAATTAAGGCTTTCCCACAAATGCAAGACCAACAGTAAGCGATGTACTTGTTTCTCTTACAATCATTTATCATTTTGAATCCTATTGGATGATATGATCTTTACATAAAACATAATGGACTTATCATAATAAATGCTTAATGAAACGTATTTGTCTCTCTTTCCAGTATAATAAAGTGAGTTGTATTCGTAAAAGTGTGCTCTATTGACGTGGCGGATTTGCGCTTTTTGACATGAGGATTTCGATTTAAACAGAATCTATTCATTTTTTTTCTTAAATAGAAAAAACATATTTTAACACGCTCAGGAGTATATTACCACAACGAAGTCTACGCTTTTTATTGAACTTCTCGTATGAAAATTATATTTATTTACTTTGACGGAAGTCTAATAGCATTTAGTGCATCTACATAGGATGTTTGATCAATATGGTGTTGTCAATTACTGTATGAACTACAATTTGCAAGTGTACAATGAACATATACAGATTTTATTATAATGATGACTTAATGTTTGGTATATATTTTACTTAACGATTCATACTGCGGTGTGCAGTCGCACATTATTTTTTTTACGCATATACTATAACTCTGGTTACGCAACCCCGACCATGCACTGTATTACGTACGAAACATCCATAATTATATGAAAAAAAGTACATTTATATCAATTTAAATCTTTATGTCAATCGATGTAAAGTAAGCTAAGGAGAATCGATACGTTTGCAAGAAAATAAACGTCCGCGCACTTCTCGAAAATTAATATCGAGTTTACATACTTTATTAATGGCCGATAATAATGCATTTTCTACCCTGCGATGTTTACAAGAAGCTTTTGGTAGCACTTAAACATGTGACACTTACTATAGCATTGTTATCTAGAATACCCACCGGAAGTTTGATAATTATATTACTTTAAAGTGTTCATTAATGTGGTTTATAAGATGTTCGTGTATCTCATGTTTTCAAACTGGTGGGGTGCTCCAAACTCTGTCGAGTCTCAACGGTGGCCTCTTCAATGAAGCCCAATGCTCTAAGTATTCAACTAAGGATACCACGTCGGCTACTCTAGGGGATAAGGGACAAAATCAAGACAGACGACCGCTGCAAGTATGTGTATAGTAAAACCAATATTGTCTGATAATTTAATATCGATTATTCAAACCATATCCGCTATTGATTCGTAGCAAAATGCAAATATGGACGTATTTATTAAACACTTTAAAGGACATTTTATGCAACAATTGGTCGTTTCATTTGTGCAGTCCACAATACACTGTTACTGTTAGTAGAGCCTGTATACGGGACAGTAAATGGTGGAATTAGAGTTTGGGTACGCAAATGAATAAGATTAAATGCCAAATAAGATGTTTGAAGATGCAATGACGTGCATATGTGCAATGTATCAGTCTGTTTAATCCCATGTTGATTTTCCCCTTTAAACACGCGCATGTTCACCTGCTGCCACAGTACAAACATTACCTTGACTGAAATTGCTTCGTAGTCAAATAACACATCCACGATTCACTTCTTCGTTACTAAGCACAATGGGGGATGTTTGTTTAAATAGGGCTTTCATTTGTGTTCTTCAGTTTATTTGGAAAGGGTCCAGCCAACAAACACGTTCCTAAACTTATTTTCCTCAGCGGGTAAATTTTGTTGCTGGGCAAAAAGAAAATATATAGAACAAATTACATACATTCTATGTATAAAGGAACCCCGACGTATAATAAGTTTGTCTAACATTAACGGGTAGATTCTTACACTCTATAATTGGACTTGGCCGCCAATCTAAAGGTAGGGATGTTTCATTTCAACGCTATTATAATACTAACTGTATAATAGCTCACTTTCTTAACTAGGTATGCTAAAACGTCACGTTTACTTTTATTTTGTCGCAGAAAATACGATACGCTTGTTTTGGTTATCTTGCTATAGCTTACCATTAAAACACACACACACACAAACACACACACACACACACTTGAAACGAGCGGTTAATGTTACATTTATTTAAGCAAATTAAATGGTGTATGTATGTTTTGTATGCCCCCTTTTTAAAAAAGGGGGTATATTGTTTTTGGCATGTCTGTCTGTTATTGTGTGTGTCTGTGTGTCTGTCTTTCTGTCCCAAAACTTAAACCTAGGTTAAAGTTTTGTCATTACTTTTGCAATATTGATCATAGAAACTTGATATTTGGCATGCATGCGCATCTCATGGAGCTGCACATTTTGAGTGGTGAAAGGCCAAGGTCAAAGTCATCCTTCAAGGTCAAAGGTCAAACAAATATTTTCAAAGCGGCGCGATAGGGGGCATTACATCTCTTGTTTTCTATTAACAAAGACGTTAATCACTGTATTATGTACACATCAGTAAACTGTTACATTACCACATTATACAACTTCTTTAAGCTATATAGTTCAACATACAATCGGTTCCTTTAACTAAAACTTGGTGGAAAATGGATATTTTTACAACATCTGAACTTGAACAAAACTTAATGCTGGGTCACGAACGGTTCAAATAAATACAACCTACACCAGAACAATGCTGTATTCTTTGAGGCGTTGTGAATCTGCGGAAAACGTGATTTATTTGACCAATGTTTGCAATATTCACCTCAAGAACATGCAACATAATGTACCAAATTAATCGTATTGCTTGTTTTATTTATTGAACATTATCGGCATTGTTTGCTGGTTACTTTCATAATGCTGAAGTTAATACCACTGTTTCACCCGTGCTTTAAATTGTAGTCAGTTGTGAGTTCACACAAGTCATCTTATTTCCGATTAACATGTTAAGCTTACGGTATAAATGTTTAATATTATGATGAAAAAGTTGTGGATAGTAACATAATTAAGTCCTGTTTTTTTTTAAATACATCGTCTGATCAGTTCTATCTTGCGTTGCTGTGTTCAAATACAATATTACATTTCGTTATTTATTGTGTTGGTACTTATGGGATTGTTAAAGGTACTACTTTTGGGATTGTTAAAAGGCGTTCTGGTTATGGTATCGAAACTTCTGTTATTTCTCATAATGGTTTAATTAAACTTAAATGCATATTGCTTTCGAATGTAGTACCGTTCCGCATGTTACCGGACACACGATGTCGAATTATAAAAGTTTTAGTAGGAATTGGTTTCCCTTTCGAATAAACAAGGTAATGATTTGTGTCGTGTTCTGAGAAAACTGGGCAAAATGCTTGTGCGTAAATTGTCATCCCAGATTAGCCTGTGCAGTCCGCACAGGCTAATCATTGACGACAATTTCCGCTTTTATGGAATTGTTCGTTTAAATGATGTCTCTTCTTAGCGAAAATCCAGTTTAGGCGGAAAGTGTCGTTCCGTATTAGCCTGTGCGGACTGCACAGGCTAATCTGGGATGACACTGTACGCACACGCATTTTCCCCAGTTTTCTCAGAACACGACACATTTATTCCAGGCACTTGGCTTTACCTTGGGCAGACAGTTTATTACTTTAATTCAAAAATTAAAACATTATTTATTTTTGTCTTTGCATATAATAATAACACTAAAACTGATACATGTCAATAGAGGTTATATTTAATAGAAAAATTGAGATCATGTAACCAATGCGTCTATTGTTCTAAACATGCTGTTTCGCTTTCAGCACATCTATTCCCATGGCCCCGACAGACGTATCGCCATTTTATGACAATATTTCACGGCAAATTACATATGTCGTAAACACGCCATTAAAGGGACCTGTTCACAGATTTTGACATGTTTTGAAGTTTGTCATTACATGCTTTAAATTGATAAATATAAACATCATAACTAAAGAGCTCCTATATTAAAAAAAGTTAACCACGCCAAGGCTCGAACCACTGACGCATGGAGTAAAAGCCAAGAGCCGAAACCACTCAGCTATCCGTCTTCACGTGTGTGTGTGTAATTCAGAGTTTAAGTTCGGGTCGTCATTGNGAGTCACGAAACATGGCAAAAAAAAAAAACAACAACAAAAAAACAATATGTTATATCAATTATTTTTGTCCGATTTATTAAATTGTACTTTGATAAACAAAATGTATAATCTTGTTTTTGAATAGATTTGTTTCATTGTTTTATTTTGTTAAAGTTAAACAAGTTGTAATAAGAACATGTTTTACTTTCTGTTATATAGTTGACATTTCACCTGTGAACTCAATACAACACTTTGTTCAAAAATGTTAAAACAAACGAATACGCATTCAAATGTGTACACTTGTTCAGAAAATAAATAGAAATTTAATATGATTAGAGTTTATTGGTTTGTATTAAAATTATAAAATCATGAGTCTTGTCCCGAAAATTACATACTAGTTCTTTTACTGGTTTTATTAAAACTCGAATTTTGAGTTTACTATCACAGATGTACTCATAAAAATTTGGATTTTGGTAAAAAAAATACAATGGATTCATAAATTAAACGAACATAACAAATATTTCAAACTGTATTTTTCTCTACAAATATTGTGTTAATGTCGTACTTAAGGTGGATCGAGCCCTTGACTTTATTTTCGCAAAGAAGTGACTTCCTTAAAACCAAAAAAATACCATACAAGCGGAAGGTTTCGTCCCTGATAAGCCTAGTATGCAGACTACAAAGGCGTATATGTGAGAATACTTTACGCACATGCATTAAACCCTGTTTTCTCAGAGCGAGGCCTATATCTTATTGACCTGTGTTTCACTTCAACTCTTCACTGTAACACCCAGTGTCTTCCTTTGCCGCGTTAGTTAATTCTTCATATCTAGTCTGAGGACATTCGATACGCGGTGATAGCTATTTAGCTACATGCAAACTAAATTACTGACACTGAGCTTAGCGTAAAGATTAAACTAATTTATTTTGAATCGAATAATTAATTATGTGAACAAGTGCAAAATTACATGTCGAACGCATTGTAACCCAGTGAAAGAAATGCGTTTTTATTTCCTATTTAAAGACAGAAAACAGAAAAGAACCTCACATTACGTATCCATATCTCAACGTTAAAATGCGTTTAATTGTTTATTTGGAGGCGTATGTTTGTTGATGTGCCATTAAAATTATTGTACATTTAAAAATGTTTCGCTTAAAACCAAGTTTGTCCCAAAGTCTTGGTTAAGGCTACAGTGCATTTGATAGATAAATGTTGGCTTGACAACTGCAACATTCAACGTTGAAACCATTTTTCGTACAACAAGACCACGTTGTTAAGGATGCAGTTGACTTCCACGTTTATGTTTTGTTCGAACAGAAATTTATTTAAGCCGCGCTCTGGGATAGAAAGGCTTAATGCATGTGCGTAAAGTGTCGTCCCAGAGTATCCTGTACAGGCTCTTCTAAACGAAAATCTAGTCTTAGCGGAAGGTGTCTTCCTGATTAGCCTGTGCGAACTGCACGAGTTAATATGGGACGAGGCTTCACACACATGCATTAAGCCCTGTTTTCCGAGAGTACCCCTTGCACCATACACGTCTGAACTCGACAAAATATATAAGTTTCATTGTATATGTTTCCGTACCTTGTAAGAATATTGTAATCTATTACGTTGTTTTGTTATCCAGTGAAATTGAAAACTTTAAATATGTCTAGATTTATCTATTTTGGAACTATTGCCAATGTCACATGCGGCGTAAATGCGAGTTTCGCTTTATTAATATATCACTCAATGGGAATTTAATTACGTTATTAAGCGTGAGGAAAGTGTATAATTTCATTATAGTATGTAAGATGCATGTGGTGTTATTGAATACAATCTAGATTCATACTGGAATAAACATATTTACTTTAACTGCAAAACATGTTCGTCGCTTCATTTGATGAGATGATAGTGTCGTGTTTCGTCGGGTTTTGTTAACAGCTCGGAAGTCTGATGTTTTTACCGTATCTACATAAGTTTTAATTTTGGCGGAGAACTAAAAGTTATCTTATGCCATCACATTTTTTAAATATGAATTGAATGACTAGCAATAGTATACGAATAAATAACTTCTGCAAATACTATGAACCAGTTTTTCAATTTATTTTCATAGTAAGAGCTTTGAGATTTTACATATATCGCACGTAACATGCATAAAATCATTAATGCATACGTGCCCGGCAAAGAATTTAACAAAAAGACAACACAACATAAACAACTTTTTATCAAGAATAATAAACTCGTAGATCTTTGTTAAAAAGTAGTCATTATTTTGACAAAACCATATCCTAACATTATTTTTGTAAGCAACCTGCTTTTACTAAATATGTTTCATTTTTAATGAGTTGGGACCAACCCTTAAATAAGTCGTAGTTAATTTCGCGAAGTTCAATTGTCTCTAAACAATCTAGGGTTATCTAATCATGAAACATGGCTTGAAGCCGTTTGATAAAATTGAAACAAGTGTTTTGCATTGTACCGTACTAACGTTGCATTACAAGTGTGATTTGTCAACATGACTTAAAACCACGTTTAACTTTTTCCGGGACGTTGAATTTCACGTTATAAGCTCATCAAAGAACGTTCATGTTTTATAAATTGAAGACACAAGTATTGTTAACATAGTTTTCTTATGTTTGTAAGAGCAACTTTCGTTATAAGTTAACATGGCTTACGAAATATATTCTTTACAAGGAAGCAACATGTCCGATACCTATAACAAGGATGTGTTGACCAAACAAGTGAGAGAGTCATGCAACATTGCATCACATTTCTTTCGTTTGTAATGCTTAGTCAGCACAAATACTTACGCCGGTAGTACTTTTACCTCAATGTTCCCTATGTGACGTAGAAATCGTCGTTGATCGTTTGATAGCAACCGGATGAGATGGAGCATGATATCCGTTCTATACGTTTTTTACTTGAAGAATCATATCACTAGAGTATGTATCGTTGTGTTATGCTTATTCAGCGTAGTTATATATTCCTTTAATCGTAAGTTGCGTGTGTGCCATACTGACCACATCGAATGGTGATTGCTGACATAACGACGTTGAGCGGTTACTGGCGAGATGGTTGGATAAGATGGATTCGGATGCCACTGCATTACGACTTCCTTCATTCTTCAGCTGAGTGTTACTCATACAAAATCAGACAATTTTACAAGGGTGTGAGCTTAACATTAAGTCTACTTAATGCGTTGACTTGACGCTTGGAATGTGAATTATTCACAATAACCGGTTAATGAAGCAACCTGTTAATAAATCGTTTTCTTTTTGTTGCGGATAGCTTTCTTATTTTAGCTGACAATTCGTTTACTTTATAACAAGATAAACCACAGTAAATACATCGGGACTCGGGACAAATTTTTATATCGAGATATCGAATTATTCGAGATAACGAAAATAGAGATATGCGATGTTTATTAATATAGATAAAGAAGGAAAAAAGTTGGGACATTGAGCTTACCTCGACATATCGAGAAAATTGAGATATGCGATGTCGAGATAACGAGAGTAGACTGTATATTGTATATCGTGATTTGAAGGTATTTTGAAAACCTGTATTTTAACATTGTTTAGAACGGTTGCATATATTTTTGGTTATTCAGATTCATTTATGGATTGTATAGTTCGTCGATTGTGGTAGTTAAATCTTGTAAATAAAAAAAAGGTTTAAAATGCCATTGTGATCCGTTTAGTATAAAGATGCAAACACATTCGTGTGTCAAAGTGAGCTGCATGGTTTGAGGTTTTGTTCTTAAGCATGGAAATATCGTCCTTAATTAATAAGATGTAGTTTACCAGTGTACATAATACTAATAAACGGCTCTATGAGGAATGGGGCTTAATAAATGTGCTAAAAGTGTCGTACCATATTATTCTGTCCAGTCCGTACAGGCTTATCAGGGACGACCCTTTACGCACATAAATTTAGTGCCGTTTTATAGAGCGCGTCTCAATTAGAAGATCTAGTTGACCAGTGTATATAATTGCATTATTTTGTTTTAATATATTAAATGCATATCGAAATTAAAGTTTGGAAAATAAATGCATCTTTTATATAATCATATCGATATAAAGTAAAACAGGGAAAACGTCTGAGCACTTTTCGAAATTTAATATCGCGTTTACTTAATTAGCCCATTTATGCCTAGTGTACTCTCCCATCCTTATAAATTGGATCAATTTATTTCCAAAATTAGGGAGCTGACACTCAATAAAGCATTGTTATCTAAAATACCGACCGAAATTTTGATATATTACTGTAAAGTGTTGATGTATGTGCTTCAGTGGTTTATAAGATTTCATGTGTTCAAACTGTTCATGTTTTCAAGCACTATCGAGTGTAAACGATGGCCTTTTCTATACCGACCAATTCTCCACGCATTCGATGGGCACTAGCCTTTACCGTAGGCATACAGTTTATTACTTGCATGCAAAAATTAAAACATTGTATTTTTAAGCACACCACAAACAACATCTTTTTTAAATAAAGTATAAACAGTAAAACTGACACATGTCAATGAAGGTTCTATTCAATAAATGTTGTATCGTGGTACGAGTTTTCGTCGTAAACGGCCTATGAGCTTTAATCCAGACTTATTCAAACAATTGTGTAACCAATTCGTTTATCGTTACAACAAAATGCTGTTCGCTGTCAACGCATCTATTCCCATGGTCCCGACGGACATGTCGCCATTATGTTACAATATTTTACGGCAAATAACATCTGTCGAAAAAGCGCCATTAAGCAATCGGATAAATTTACCAGAGACATTGTTACGGTCGATGTTATTATGTCTACTGCGTGTCGCATAACAGAATTGATTTGTTAAGTGTCAAAACTTTTTTTTTCAGACCAGCTGAATGTTTACATTCATCTATGCTACAACTCTATTATGTCGTTTGCTATAGTTCTTCCTTCATTTATTATTCATGAAATATTTCAAAAATTGTGTGAAATTTTTCACCAGACGTAAATTGAAATGCTAATCGATGTATTAATATACAATTCATGTGTTTGACATCGACTTCATAATCATAATAATAGACCATGCAACAAGTTTAAAAAATTAATGAAAAATACTGTTGCACTGTTTGATGATACAAATATGTTACCGGTATAACAACTGGCGTAGCAAAAATATAAGCCATTCAGAGGAAAGCTACTTGCAACATTATGTAACACATGATATTAATCATTCAGATGGTGTATTTTGCGTATGAGCCTCGCTCTGTGGCCTAATGCATGTGCGTAAAGTGTCGTCCAAGATTAGCCAGTGCAGTCCGCACAGGGTAATCAGGGGCTACACTTTCCGCCTAAACTTCATATTCGCTAAGAAGTTACTTCCTTTAAACGAAAACCATCATAAAAGCGTAAAGCGTCGCCCCTGATAAGCCTGTGCGAACTGCACAGGCTCATCTGGGACGACACTTTACGGACAATCATTAATCCCCGTTTTCCCAGTCCGAGGCTTCTATCATGTTCACCTGTATTTCACTTCAACTCTTCACTGTAACACCCAGTGTCTTCCTTTGCCGCGTTAGTCAAGTCTTCATATGCAGCCTGAGGACATTCGATACGTGATGATAGCTATTTTGCCTAAAACTGTTTATATGCAAAATATATTACTGACACCCGACTTATTGGAAATAACAAAACTAATTTATTTTGAATTGCATAATTAATAATGTCTAAAAAGGGCAAAATTGCATGTCGAACGAATTGTTACCCAGTGATAGAAATGCGTTTTTATTTCCTATTTAAAGAAAGAAAACAGAAATGAACCTCACATTATGTATCCAAATTTAAAATGGGTTTAATTGTTTATTTGAAGGAGTATGTTTGTGCATGTGCCATTAAGATTATTATGTATTAAGAAATGTATCACTTGAAACTAAGTGTGCCCTTAGGTCGGTTAGGGCTACAGGGCATTTGATAGCTAAATGTTGGCTTGAAATATTTAACATTCAACGTTGAATCAATTTTTTCGTAAAACAAAATCACGTTGTTGAGGATGCAGTTGACTTCCACGTTTGATTTTTGTTCAAATAGAAATTTATTTGAGCCGCGCTCTGGGAAAACTAGGTTTAATGCATGTGCGTAAAGTGTCGTCCCAGAGTATCCTGTACAGGCTCTTCTAAACGAAAATCTAGTCTAAGCGGTAAGTGTCGTTCCTGATTAGCCTGTGCGAACTGCACAAGTAAATCTGGGGCGAGGCTTTACAAACATGATTAAGCCCCGTTTTCCCAGAGCACTCCTTGAACAACACACGTCTGAACTTGACAAAATATACAAGTTTCATGTTATATTGTTCCGTACCTTGTAAGAATTTTGTAATTTACCAGGTTGTTTTTTATCCAGTGAAATTGAAAACTTTAAATATGACATGTTTTATCTATTTGGGAATTATTTCAATGCCACATGCGGCGTAAGTGCGATTTTCGCTTTATTAACATATAACTCCGTGGGAACGTGAAGACGTTATTAAGCGTGAAGAAAGTGTAGAATGACATTATGTAAGATGCATTTGGAGTTATTGAATAGACTCTATATTCATATTGGAATTAATATATTTACTTAAACTGCAAAACATGTTCGTCGCTGCATATGATGAGATGATAGTGTCGGATTTCGTCGGGTTTTGTTAATAGCCCGGAAGTCTTAGGGTATCTTTCGGTATCATGATGCATTTTTAACCGTATCTACATAAGTTTTAATTTTGCGCACTGTTTGATTATACAAAAAATTATAACAACCGACGTAGCAAAAATATAAGCCAGTGAAAGGACAGCTACTTGCAACATTATGTAACAATTCCGAAAAATACGACATTAAGTGGCGCTAAAAAATCCTTACCAACACATCATTCAAACGGTGTATTTTGCATATGAGCCTCTCTCTTGGAAAACGGTACTTAATGCATGTGCGTAAAGTTTCGACCCATATTAATCTGAACAGTGCGCAATAGCTAATCAAGGACGACACTTTCCGCCGATTTTCGTTTCGAAGAGACTTACTTTTAACGTAAACTATCATAAAAGCGGAAAGTGTCGTATCTAATAAGCCTGTGCGGACTGCACATACCAATCTGGGACGACACTTAACGCCCAAGCATTAAACCCCGTTTTCCCAGAGCGAGCCTCATATCAAATTTAATGTGTTTCACTTGAACTCTTCACTGTAACACCCAGTGTCTTCCTTTGCCGCGTTAGTCAATTCTTCATATGTAGCCTGAGGACATTCGATACGTGATGATAGCTATGCAAAATAAATTACTGACACCCGACTCATTGGAGGTATTAAACTAATTTATTTCGAATTGCATAATTAACTATGAGAAAATGTGCAAAATAACATGTCGAACGCATTGTAACCTAGTGATAAGATTGCGTTTTTATTTCCTATTTAAAGACAGAAAACAAAAATGAAACTCACATTATGTATCCATATCTTAAAGTTGATCTAACAAATCAGGCTAAATGTATGTGCGTAAAGAGACGTCCCAGATTAACATTTGCCGTCTCTTCTTAACGAAAATCTAGTCTAAGCGGGAAGTGACGTCCCTGATTAGCCTGTGCGAACTGCACAAGGTAATCTGGGACGAGGCTTTACACACATGCATTAAGCCCAATTTTTCCAGATTACACCTTGCACCACACACATCTGAACTAGACAAAATATACTAGTTTCATATTATATTGTTTCGTACCTTGTAAGAATATAGTAATATACCACGTTGTTTTTTATTTAGTGAAATTGAAAACTTCAAATATGTAATAATTTATCTATTTTGGAATTTTTGTCGACGCCACATGAGGCTTGAATGCGATTTTCGCTTTATTAATATGTTACTCCGTGGGAGAGTAAATACGTTATTAAGCGTAAAGAAAGTGAAGAATGTTATTATGTAAGATGCATGTGGAGTTATTGAATAGAATCTAGATTCATATTGGAATTAACATATTTACTTAAACTGCAAAACATGTTCGTCGCTGCATATGATGAGATGATAGTGTCGTGTTTCATCTGGTTTTGTTAAAAGCCCGGAAGTCTTATGGTATCTTTCGGTATCATGGTGATTTAATAAACGTATCTACATAAGTTTTATTTTTGGCGTAGAATTTAAAGTTACCAAATGCCATTATATTGTTTTAATATTTATATAATGACTACTAATAGTATACGAGTAAATCACACGTTATATCCATAAATACTTACGAGCCTGGCAAGCAATTTATCAAACGAAAACAAAACAATAAACAACGTTTTGCAAGAATAGTTAATTATGCAATTCGAAATAAATTAGTTTAACACGTAGATCTTTGTGACAAAACCATATCCTTATCATTTTCGTAAACAACATGCTTGTTCTTAATATGTTTCGTTTCATTCATTTGGGACCAATCCTAACAGAAGTCGTAGTTAATTACGCGACGGAGCAGGAAGTTACATTTTCTAAACAATCTAGGATTATCTAATCAGGAAACAAAGCTGCTTGATAAAATTGAGACATGAGTTTCGTATTGTACCCTTTTACTGTTGCTCTTCGCGTGTTTAGTGTCAACATTCCGCATTTAACTTTTTTTCCGGGACGTTTAGTAGGTCCACGTTATATGTTCATCAAAGAACGCTCATGTTGTATAAATTGAAGAAACAAGAATTGTTAACATCGTTTACTTATGTTTTTAACATCACCTTTCGTTATAAATGAAATGGCTGACGAAATATATTCTTTACGAGGCAGAAACACGTCCAAAACATAAATAAAAGATCAAACAAGTCAGCTTGTCATGCAACATTGCATCACATTACGTTTCGTGTGTAATGCTTTGTCAGCGCACATACCTACGCATATAACACTTTAAACTCAATGTTCCGTATGTGACGTAGATATCGTCATTGGTCTTTTGCTAGGTTTGGATAACAGATAGAAGGATGTCCGTTTTAATACGCTTATTTATATGTTACGTATATGTTTATCATCGCACCAGAGTTTGTGTCGCTATGTAGTGGTTATTTAGAGTTATTTTAATTATTTTAATCGTGTGTTACGTGAGACCCGCACTGCTGACATAACGACGTTGAGCGGTTACAGTTGAGATGGTCGGATAAGATGGATTCGGATGCCACTGCATTACGAATTCTTTCATTCTACAGCTGAGTCTTACTCATACAAAATCCGACAATTTTACCAGAGTGAGCTTTAAATTAAGCCTACTTAATATTAGAGCTTTAGTTAACTTGAAGCTTGGAATTTGAATTATTCACTATAACCGGTAAACGAAGCAAACTTTCAAATCGTGTCTGATGCGCTGTTATTTGTTTGTGTTTTAGTTGACACTTCAACTGGTATGCATTGTAAATCGCGATTTTTTTAAAGGCTCTTGAAAATATATATTTGCTGCATTTGTTAGAACGCTATGCACATACCTTTGGTTATGCCGAGTCATTTATGGATATATGTGTCGTGTTCTGAGAAAACTGGGCATAAAGTATGAGCGTTAAGTGTCATCCCAGATTAGCCTGTGAAGTCCGCGCAGGCTAATCCGGGACGACACTTTCCGCCTTAACTGAATTTTCGCTAAGTAGAGACATCATTTAAACAAAATAATCCATAAAAGCGGAAATTGTCGTCCCTGATAAGCCTGTGTCAACGTGTGCTGCATGGTTTTAGTTGGACATCTAAACTATGGCCCCATCGCCCCTACGGTATAAGATAGATTTAGCTTACCCGTGTTGATTATTGCTATATTTTGATTATTCCGGTACAAGCATATCAAAAGCAAAAGTGTACTTATCTATCCATTAAGGAAATAAACGTTTTTTTGTATGTGCGCATTGATTATAGGGATAATACACGTTTTCGAATGCATGATCATCTGCGGGTGCTCGAAAAATCCGTTCCTGTCCGAGAGCGCCTGCAGATGACCATGTCCTAGAAAATGTGTATTTTCGCCAAAATAAATTAAAATAACATTGAAAACAATATGTCTTGTTCATTCGACATCGACAAAATAATTCGATTATTAATTCATATGACGTCATACAGATCAAGGTTGTGTTTTACATATGCCTCACTCGGCCATCATCAGAAATGTGCAGGCTCGAGTTCGTGGCGAAAGACTTGGCGTGTTTTCCTGTCCGATAATGAGCGAATGAGATACATAGGCACTGGCCATTGTTTAACAATATCAATAACTTTATATGTGTCACCATCTTTTTCGAACAATAGATTGCAAAAATAGCCAGGTTGTGGCCAATAACCTGGACGCGCTTCCCGGTCAGCCATTACTAAGAGAAGTAACTGTGCGTTAACCAGTTTATGGATATGTAAAACACATAACAGGGCTTGAACGGCACGTGAATCGCCTTGTAAATACACGATTTCTCCCGTTCAAGCCCTCCTTTTGCCAAGTTTCTGCACCCCGCCAGAGGGCACTATAGATAATATATATATAGCAATAATCAACACTGGTAAGCTAGATCTGTCTTATACCGTAAGGGCGATGGGGCCATAGATTATAGAGTTTATACAATAATACTTAAAAGGAATTGCGCATTGTTTGCGTAATGTATGCACACGTTGTCATCATCTTAATTGCGATTTATATTATCGGTTTTCGCGTGTCGCTTTAACCCTTTGAGCGCTGGAACCGGATTTTGAAGGCCTTTGCAAACAGTTTGGATCCAGATGAGACGCCACAGAACGTGGCGTCTCATCAGGATCCAAACTGTTTGCTATTCTGATAGTATTCTTTGAAAAAATCGAAGAAAATGCTAATTTTAGAAATTCAGCAGACGACATTTTAGCAGACGACAAATTTCCCAGCATGCAAAGGGTTAATAAAACATGGCGAATAACATGAATGAATTTAGATGAAATATGTTAAAGGCATACTTTACCGGTAAGGCAGATAACATAGTTTTGAACATAAACGAATACTATATAAAGGGTTTGGTTATGTGTGTCCCATCGAAAATAGAATTAACATGCAATCGTGCTAAATAATTATTCTGAAATTAACATCTCATTTAAAATGTATTAATTTTGTGCTGATTGTTCAATCTTCAATCCATATTTACTTTCAAATTTCCTAAACAACAAGGAAGGTAACAAAAAAAATATTGTGGGTATGCATATGGTAGCAATGTAAATACCTATGGTGTGCGCTTCTCCATTGGACGATACATGTGTAATTAAACTACAGAATTGCGACTTTAAATATGTGAAACGCTGAGATATGGACAGATATGCCATATCGTGGATTGTCAATTTGGTGAGTGACATCTCGGGCTGGATCGTCCTTGTCTGATTAAAACAAAGAGGCCACCAGCGACCCCTTGAGGGAAATGCGAAGTCTCAAGGAGCGGTAGGGAGATATGCCGTCTGCGTTATCTGATAAAAGTCTTTACAGTTAATACTTTAAAGCAGTTTTTTCAATAAAGTTTCAATAAACATTATGTTTAGAGACATTCACCGGAGAGAGATTTTAAAACCTGCAACGGACAGATTTGTTAAGTAAAGAAAATCGTGCGAATTTGAAATCGCCCATACAGTGATGCAACAGTATATACTGTTGACCAATATAAAACATATTCAAATGCGCAATACTATTAATTATCAAGTTCTCATTAATAATTAATGTTGCCCATTTGTTCCATTGATGCATCGGTCGCACACATCTAGCAATATACAGATGCTCGGGAAAGCTGAACAAGAGTATGACCAAAGTCAATTAGTTGTAGTCGATGAAACCGCTCGTGTTTCCCACTCAATTTTGAATTTAACTGTAAGTAGCTTTAATACCCACAAGATGTCATTAAGTGAGTACACAACACCACTATTATAAACATAGATTTTCCTATATTAGTGAAATCGATACATTCTTGATGCTTATCTGTTTTCTATATGCTGCTAATCGCCGACAAAGTGATACATATTGCATTACCATCCAAAGAAGTAGCTGTTTTCTTTGAGTGAAATCGATACTTTGTTGATGCTATCGCATTTCTATATGCTGCTGATCGCCGACACAGTGATACATATTGAATAACGAGCCAATTGTGCGTCTCTTGTTGTGCAACGGGTCTCCGAAGCTGTTGGTAATGAAACCGATTATCGAACTCAAAATGAAACACCTTTCTTCAGTTCACAAAGATTGCCGTCGAGATAAAATGATGTCTCGCATTTCCAAAACCACGGTTAAATTTCAGTAAAGATGCAGAAATGATGATAAACCGGTGTAATTTGATCAGAATATATGCCGGGTGAGATTTTTGCACTGGCCTTTGTTTTGCTATAATGTGTGGGTGTTAAATATAAATGTTGCTTCATAGGAAACATTATCGTATAAGCTCGATTTAACTTCTTATGCGAAATACTGGTTACTTAATAACGGTTGAGCTGTGTCATCGTTTCTGCGATCCCAGCGTTTTTGCAACAGTATGGTACTTATAACGTAGCATGAATAGGTGCTTTGTGTAGGATCCAGTTAATTTGAAGTGCCACAAAGCCTTCTTATAAATTTTAGATGCGAATGATCCCGCGTGTCTGCAACCTTTGTTCCGATTGTCCAATATCCAGGGCCTGAAACATTCGAAGAAATAGCTTGTTCTAAATGCGAGAACATATGCATGTATCATTGCTAATGATAAATTACATACATGCCCGATTACGTGTGACATATTTAATTAATTATGCATCATTGTTTATGATGATCGATCATGATTATTTAATTAATTTACGGGCAGATATTTTCTTTTCACATTATTTAAACATTAGTGATAAATTACTGAACCCATTGACAATAAACCATTTATTATCCTTCGTATAATAAAGCAACAGATATTGTCAATATCCGCAACTGCAAACAAAAACTTATTTTAATGATCGCGTTTTTTGGTAAATGCATATACATAATACATTAAATTATTATACAGGATGCGTCAAACCGCAAAATGTTAAAGATACACAATATATCATACAATTGTGGGTCTCGTACAATGTAATAGCATTGTAAAGCATTGCTCAATGTCGATCAATCATTATTAAACCATAATATTAATCCATGCTATAGCAGCGTTTATTTACACATCACTTACCCTATCTGTAAGTGTCATATTGTAATAGTGAAATACTGACTAACTATTGTGTAAAATTGTTTATAGTATTCAATTACCTTTGCTGTTTCTTTCAAATACGTTGTAATCATAATGTTGATTACGCTATTTAAATAAATAAATAATATATGATTTCATTTGAACATTATTTGGTATTTATATTGTGACGTTTATAACAATAAAGAATCATTTTACTATATCGAAATTTTAATCAACTAATGCATAAACGCTGGTCAAGAACGGATTAAGCATAGTTTCATAATGTAGATACAGACTAACCTGTCAATAAAGACCACTCAAGGGATTTGGTCATTGTGGTCTTTGTTCACAGGTGGTCTTTATTCGCAGGGTCGATTGAAAGGAATTGAAAGGATTAGGAGGAAATCGTTGTGGTCTTTAAGGACAGGTGGTCTCTATAAAAAGGTGGTCTCTGGGACAGGTTTGACTGTATTCAGTTACGGAAGAATGGTGATCCGAGGTCCTGTCTCTACAAGTTGATGGAAAACGAGCAGAATCGTCAAATAAAAAGTTTATCGTCAAAACGATGTTTGTTCAAATATTCTTTCATTGATAAACTATCAAAGCCTGTAGTTAATTAACCATTGATTACTTGATGGCTCCGTACCTGCAAACAATGAACCATACAAATACAAATAGTCCTTTCCGGTGAAGTTTTGTTTTATTTTCTTTACAATGCTCGCCTTCAGTTGATGGATTGATTTCGCGATCGAATGCTTTGCCCTGCAGATATATTTTAACATTTCGTTTTCAAATACGGGTTCGATTTAATTCCTTGTCTAAATAACCCTGTCAAAGACTTTCGTATGTTTGTTTTTTCACGCCATTATGAGTTCAGGATCGTTTTTAAGAGGTTTTGCTCCCGTTAACATTTTGGCAAAGAGTGTAAACTTGCGGATTAACACCGCGTTTGGTTTTAATTCTTTTGTTTGTGCTAATCGCTTTATCGCCCTGTTGAAACCCTTGTACAAGTTTTACATTTTGTTAGTCGGATAATACACTTCCATTCTAACTAAGTTCGATCTATTTGGATAATATTTATTACAAATTCACGGACAAATTGTTCAACGAGAATATTTTGTGTTTTTTGTTTTGCTGATCAATGTGTAAACTGATAAAAAAAATATGACATTTCATGAAATGTTCGTTTATGAATAACTTTCGTAAACATCATTCGGATTATTCAAAGTATTTTAATTGTTTTTGCGGAAATTAGCATGGAAACATTGTATAAAGCACAATGACACACGCTTGATATTTAGAAGATTTAACTGTATCAATGATTTATTGCGCCGATAGAAAACCTGCACATTGAAGGTCTAAGGTTTAATAAACTGCTTATCACTGTTTACCGCGGTTAAATTGTTTGTTTGACAAGCCAAGATCGCGGCTTTATAGCGAATAAGTGAAAAGTGTTTCAAATTACAGACTTTAATAGTCGTTTACAGTTGTCTTAAAAGTGTTATAAATCGTCATAACAGAGGAATAAGCTGATGCCATTTCCACTAGTTCGGCATGGATTGAGTGTTTTGTGAGTTAACTTTAAGTTAGAGCTCGGGCACTTTTGGATGTATTTACAGCAGGAATATTTATATGGTGAGTTTATTACAATTTCCTGCTCATATTGACATTTTGATTGCACGTGCGGAAGCAAGGTGTTTGTTTACAGATGTCGACCCATTACCGATTCTCGTATCTATGATCTTGAACAAAAGTCGTTTGTCAAATGTGTCACTTTTAATAAATTTCCCGCATTTGATTTTATCAGCATCAATCAATTTAAAGGTTGATTTCTCAAAGGCCACAATCAATTATTTTGATTTCATGCATATAACAATTGATTTATTGTTGGTCAATTATTAATTACAAATACTTAAACAATTATGATTAAATATAGATAATTTGATAATTGCAAATCGGGTAGTAAATAAGTTTCGGAGCACTCGAAGTAAGGAATATAGCTTTGGTCTTTAAAACAAAAGTGTTGGAACCCCCAGCATCAACCAACATCTGACATATGCGTAAACAGCCAATCGTACAGGCACACATTTAATAATGAACACTTTACCACAGCTAATTTTACATATGTTATGCAATTGTACTTAAAAAATCTAAATTTTAATAGCAAGACGTAGCCTTATTGATGGATCTGTGTCAAATAACTTTTGTTGCAACTTGCATCGATATGCGTCTGCTCAAAAACAGTTTGATTTAATGGTATTCAAGTTAATGTCAAGCTTGCAAGTTTCTATCAACACCACCTACTTCAAATGCTAATTTTAACTCATCGAACTTGTAATAACCATATATACATTTACTTTTAACATATAAACATGTACATGGCCGCACGCAACATTAAGGCTAAATTAGGACCTTACGCAATAATACAATGGAATGCAGCGTATAAGGTGAAACGTGATAATACATTTTCAAGTCCGCATTGCTGGTGTTTACTTAATGATAGTGATTGAATGCTACTGTGCTGCGCACGAACCGACGGGGTTAATGTAATGATAGCCACATATATAAAGGTTAAGATTCGCTATTGTTTTAACTGTGTGAAAAATAAGAACATGCAGAATAATGTATTGCGCTATTCCGTTAGTTAATGGCTTCTTCGTCGTCATCGTATTTTTTTTCGCCCGCTCTAGTTCTTTTCTTTTATTCTTCTTTCCAATCTTCACCATCTTTTTAAAATCGTTTTTCTTCTCCATCAGTTCCATCTTCAGAATCATCCTCTTCATTATCATCATATTAAATTTCTATCTTTTTTTATCGTAATCATTTCTTTATTTGTCATTACAATTTACATCTTTAGTATCATCATTTCGTCGTTATTATCATCAGTTTGACCTATGACATTCAGTCGCAACAAAGACAAACAGTTGTATTACATTATTTGAAACATTTATTTATACGTTCAATGCACTACACATTCCTGTTTTATCCTCAAACATTAACCATCCTTCCTTGTATGTTCTGTAATTAATTTAGAACATTGTTGTGGTTCGTATTTGATATGTTTTTTGCAGCTGGTGACGTAACTCGCGTTCTCGAGCATATTTTATTGAACTGTCATCTGACAGACAGACACACATTTAGTTTGTAAACCGTGTCTAGTCTCTACGTCAACTTAAAGGCGCATCTCTGTAATGGAATCTCCATTTATTGCACACAGTTGAGAAGAACCTACAAGCGAAATTTGATACACATAACTGTTCATTTATAAATG
The DNA here is from genome assembly GCA_007657795.1 of Dreissena rostriformis. Lineage (NCBI taxonomy): Eukaryota > Metazoa > Mollusca > Bivalvia > Myida > Dreissenidae > Dreissena > Dreissena rostriformis. Next base: position 186,324 of record VMBQ01000314.1, on the reverse strand, counting down.
CATATTAAATACTAGTAAACAGGGCTATACCAATATTTCAAAGTTCGAAACACGAATTCAATGAATCTTATGCATATAAGTATCGTTAACGTTTACACAAATGAGCTTATGAGCTACATAGGACTAATGAAGGACAGGGAGCGACTAGCGAAACGAAAAACCGAGTACCACACGCATTATTTACTCTTAGTAAAGACAAGCAGTTGTATTACATTTTTTGATACAAACGTATCAATGGGATAGATTTCTTAAGAATATTAACTTTTAAACGTCTATAAGATTTCCATTATAATAACAAACCAAACATTAGTTCACGATTAACGTCTTACATCTACAACAATTAATACGCCTTTAACTAAACGCTCGTTACAAATCACTTTCCATTATAGTCGGTTTTTGACGTACACATGCTAATTTTTTAATGTTTATTTAAACTGTTCTTCAAACATCGCGGATGTTTCCGTATTTCTGTCAGGTCTAGTGCTCATAATGAGCCGTGTTTGCTGACAGCCAAGTACCCAGCCCGTCATTATAAGCACTCGATCACAGACACTTTAGATACTATGACGCTTAGGTTTCGTCTAGCCTCTATATAGGCTCTCCTGCCAAAGCGGTAATAACGTTAACAATATATGAGTCTCGCTCTGGAAAAACGGGACTTTATGCATGTGTGTAAAGTGTTGTCCCAGATAAGCCTGTGCTGTCCACCAAAACTGGATTTTTGCTTAGTAAAGACTCCCTTTAAAAAAAAAACTTACAAGAGGAAAGTGTCGGTCCTGATTAGTCTGTGAAGAGGCTTATCAGGGACGACACTTTACGCACATGAATTGATCCCCATTTCCAGAGCGTGGTATGTGTGTGCTACCATATGACGGCAATATCAACATAACCACCTTCTACACCCCTACACCGCCACTACCATCACCACTACCACCACCACCACCATCACCACAATCACAATCACAATTCCAACCACCACCACCTTTACCACCACCACCGCAACTACACTATCATTCAAGCAACGCAAACAGAACCGTAAGAATTACAACAAGAAAATCATCGACATCAACAGCATGTCACTGTTCTTAAATCATCAACCATGAGTTTAAACTCCTTATACTGCTAGTGCTATTATTTATACGTTTTATAAATACAATATTATTATTAAATAACTACATGTTCATATTCCGTTACTTATATGTCAACCACCCCCAACATCGCTTTTACTTCTACTACTACTACAACTATTTCGACTGCAACAGCTGTACTACCAACACTAAAATCAATCCTTATGGACGTACGTTTGGACTAAATAAATACTATGCTTAATCATTATGATAATATAAATTAAACATTCAGTAAATCGTTCCCTGAAGTTCAAGTGAATTATTCAAGTTGCAACTATTTTTTGTTCGGGCATGAACTATTGATTTTATCGATTACATGTGTTTATCTATAATCTTAAATAGCTAATATCGACAATCCATGTGTCACAAGTATGAAACGAAAGCCTACTTAACTTGGCGTAACTCAGAAAATATGGACACAATCTGACAACGTTTTACATACCCCATCTGAAGACATTTGACAGTTGCAACATAATCTGCGTAATACTCGAAATACAGAAGTGGACTTATCTACGATATGGCGTTTGTGCTGAAAATATCTTCCATTTTATATCTTACAAGCGTTTCTATCATATTTCTATTAGTAAAATCACTTACCGGTATGTTAAAATTTATATAAACAGCAAAAATAACACCGCCGTTATTCATTATAATTTACCAAACATAACAGTGATAAAACCATTTTCAGATGTTATATTTACAACTGTTTTCTTGTCTTTAGATTTTTCTGGTCTGATATTTCTGTCGTCTAATGCTTAATTTTTGATTTGCTATATTAATTTTCTTGTATTATTTTTGCTTGTCAGCATAATCGCGTAACAGCAGTCATGCATATTGAGAGCTTGTAATTCGGTTCAGCAGATTCATAACTCCTCTAAACACTGATGATCGATTACAAAAAAAAATGTGCATTGCATAGCATAGTTGAGAAAAAATGTCGATGACATCATCTCAATAAGTGGGTTGAATAGAAACCCAGTGACTGTGATGAAATCGCACCGGGTGCACGGGTCTATTCCAATGATTACACTTTCGCTATTTATGTTCACGAACACACAGTGGTTGTTAATGGCTTAAATCCTCATTCAGAAAAGAAAAAAAGATAACCATTGATTCTCAATGGCGGAGTAACTTCGGTATAAGTCGGACCATATTACTTGTCAATAGAGCTTCCATTCGCGTCTAATCCTCCGCATTAGCACCAATAATCACTGGTGTGTAGACCGAATGGAATTCTCGTGATTTGTAAGAGTATTTTCGACAGAGTCGCCGTCAAGTGAACTTACTACTTGACAACGCTGTTTGTGTACTCGCTGTATAGTTAAAATGTCCAACGTAATATATAATAAAAGCTACGAATGGTATTGATTAAAACAACTTTAATAGGCATTAAGTATTCATTTTCAATATACTCGATATCACTATCAAATAGGGCGAATACTCTTTTCCGCATAACTTGTATACACTATTCTTTACATGTCTTTGCATGTCTATAATATTATGTAAAGTGCACTACTACTTCTGTTGCAACTGATGAAGCTACAACTGCTATTCATTCTAACTACTACGAAGACGATGCGAATGGCAACTGACTCGAACACTGACACAATATCAAGATAATAACACAATAAAAATAATTCAAGGAAACATTATCAAGAATTAAAAGTAATGGACGGAACGACGATATTGTGAACAGACACTATAACGCAAGATATTTCACACTTCGCGGGTTGTTCCATTTTTTATAGTAAGATGAGCAAACTATATGCACACAGAAACCTAATATGCTTGATTGCGTTCACTGATAAAAAATGACGAGATACAATACGTCAATCGTTGCACAAATTTAGTGAAGAATACGAGAGACAGGTCAGCCGAATGAATATTTCGCATGCGTTATTGAATTATCTCTAAAATGTTACCATCGTTATTTATTCATTAACGACCGGTGGGCGTAAGGGCGAGATATATTATGCAAATTAAGATCCCGCTTATCGATAGGTACGCTCGATTTATCAAGAACTGATACTATCGGACAAATAAGGGTAACAATAAATAATGTACTTGCCCGAGAGGCTGGCGTTGGGACAAAACATTAATGCGGAGGGACGATCAGATTACAGGGATCTATTTGGTCACGCGCAATACACACAATGGTGTGCGCGGGTTTTGATGTGAATGAGAAAAGCAAACAGTTGTCAATGATAAAGGTATTGGACAAAGGGATGAGGGTGAGACTAGCAAATCGATGGGTTATTGTTACGAAATCGCGACAATAAGTTCCCAAAATAACACCAACATATGTTTCCTTTTCAGTTTTTTTTTTCTTCTATCGTCTTAGATAGCAGGCGTAAAGGAGAAATCAAGTCACATTAAAGCTTTAGAGAAGAACAGCATTTTAACACGTTTCAGTCGAGCTTAAATTTAAGGTGTGCGGTTGAATTAGACCTTTGGATGCAATAGCACCTATATTAATCCGAATTATGATTCCCCTCTTAGATGGTATGTTCGAGTAATATGTCCCTTTTGTATGATATAATAATAAGTACAAATGACCTAATTCTTCGTGTCATCATTAAAATCTTAACCATTTACGTTGGTTGATATTAAAGTAAATATTACTGCCAGTGTTTGTAGAGAAATATAAAGTTACGAGGTTTATCAACTTCCCATAGCGAGTGATTTTTTAAATATTCATTACGTACGTGACTAATACCATTATATTAACTTTCGTGTGAAATATTTTTTTGTATTATATAGATAACCAATTTCAGTTGTAATATCAATCGTCATGAAAACTGTTTTATTAGTTATTAATGTGCCTGCTTGAAAACGAGAATCTATATGTATTTAATTGGTATATCATGTAATCTAGGGCTCTGCATTGCTCATTTGCTATAGCATGCGTCATTCAATCCTTCGGGCGTAATGCAACATATGTGTGTCGCGCCCGGTTGAAACAACATTTAAGTGTTCAATTATTTAAATGAGTTGTTACACACGCAAACTACAGATGTACCGACGAGGGCTCTACCCGGTTGATTAGTATCGCACCTGAAATTCGAACAGGGAAACGATTGTGCGTACTCGAAAGTGACATGACGGAGGTGTGCTCGTGTGTACTGGTACGAAACAATAGTGGCGCTAATCACCCGTTTTGGTTTCATTCGAGGAATGTAATTGTAAACGCCACGTGCATTTTTTAGGAGTGATACCAAAAAGATATATTTCCGCGATGTTTGTGCTTTAGATTTTCTTCGGATTTAAATGTGCTGCCATGTAGGTGATTTCTCTATTATAGTATAGGAGCAACACATTTATTCATCATCGTTTATTTTAGTATATATCGGAATATCTTCACGGAGTTGTTGTATTCGATGTAATGTGAAAAGATGTGGTTAAGTTTTATTCCTTAAATCGTAGAAGAACATATAAAGTGAGAATATTAAACTGTGATTGAGGAATACGTTGGATTTAAAAATAATTCTACATACATGATGTTGTGTCTGTATGATTGTAAGTATTCGCGCTTTATTTTCGTTTTGTTGCTGTTGATGTTTATATGAACATAAGTTGTGTGAGAACATTAAATAAGTATAGGTAATAAACATGCCACAATTTTCATTGAATAATAATAATAATAATAATAATAATAATAATAATAATAATAATAATAATAATAATAATAATAATAATAATAATAATAATAATAATTAAAAAAATATAATAATACTAATTAAACTATTAATAGTATTTTTTTATTGTAATAAATATATAACAAACAGTATCTCCTCCTCCTCCTCATCCCCTCCTCCTCCTCCTCCTCATCATCATCCTCATCGTCCTCCTCCTCCTCATCATCATCATCAGGAACAACAACACTAACAACAACATCAACAACATCATCATCATCATCGCGTTCCATGAACAATATATAAATATTTGTATGCTAAAGAAAGCATATAGACGCATGTTTACCTGCAATAAATCTTACATCCATCTGACCGTAATTACCATTCTTGATTTAACGTCCAGTTATCAAAAGGTCCGGGATATATAACCCGCTCCAGGGTGGTACGCAGATGTCGATGGTGTCGATCTTTTAGGGTCAGGATTCGAATAGGCCCAAATTCACTACGTATGTAGTTATTTTTTTTGTCATCAAATTCAATGTTCGTAACCATGCGAATTGATATGGAACTTGTATACTATTATACTACATGTAATTTCGTTTTTATTTTTTTCAAGAGCGGATTGCGTGTTACACTCTTTCGCATATAACAAGTTATATTGTCCAGTTTCAATATAAAAGTATCTCTAATGATTGTCTTAACTTACAATGTATATTCCTTCGTAGCAAGAAACTTCGCAGGTTACATTGTAAGAGGTGTCAGTGCAATATATTAAAATAATGCAACATTTGAAACCATGTTGCTGTTGCTTCTGCTCTCGTTGTAATTTTTGATTGGTTATGTATCAAACTCTTGCCATTAACACGTTGTAATAATACCTTAATTATAAACGGGGCTTAATGCAAGTGCGTTAAATATCGTCCCAGATAAGCCTGTGAAGTCTGCTAAGGCTATTCAGGGAAGACACGTTCCGCCTAAACTGGATTTTCGCAGAGAAGAGACTTCCTTTTAACGAAATAAAACCCATAAAAACAGAATGTTCGTCCCTGATTAGCCTCGCGGACAGCACAGGCTAATCTGTTGCGACACTTTACGCACGTGAATTAAACCCCGTTTTCCCAAAACGAGGCTAAAATGCTTTTTTTCCTTAAACACTGTGATTCCAGGGTAACGTTTTTACATTGGCATGCACGCTAGAAAAAGTCATCATTTAAACTACACTTATGATGAAAAATACAAATCCCCTAGCCGACCGGACGAAATCCCCTCTTAAAATCTGTAAAGAAGGGCGGCGTGAACAATAACATAATTATAAGAATTGTTTCATCATGTTTCAAGTTTTCAATTTAGGTGAAACATGAACTACTTAATGCTTCATATGTAACTACGTCCACTCCGCTATAGAAACATCGCCGTTTGTTTAAAATTACAACTGTGAATACAATTTTAATCGATTTCTTTTGAAAAATACATTTTCATTTGAAGACTTAAGTGAAATAAGAAATACTTGGTCATTGTTTGTTTGTCATTGTGTGCGATCGGAATTGGATGAATGATGTAGCAATATCCGAGACCAGTTTTTGCTAAGACGATTTCAATGTGTAGTTGACAATTTTTGTCATATCTGAAAGACAACCTCGCCAAAACTATTACCCTCTGAAATGTATCAGGTGTTATGATGTCATAGAGCTGTCAACTTCGATTTGCCTGAAATAAAAAGTTGCTTGTTTCCACTTACTCGATCAACCACAATTTGGGTTAACTTCAACTTGTATTTGGTATTCCAAGTTTAGATTGCGATCAATTTTCTAGTTGTTTTACATTCGATTATGTTTTCACTCTTTAGCTATAAAGAAAGATATTGTACAACGAGACTTGAAAGATTTCTGTCATTTAACAACCCTTTTAAAGTGGGAAATAACTTTTGTATAGTAAAAAACGAGAAATAAAACGTTTTACCTAATCATGATACAATTAACCCTTTTGTTAAGATGTTAGTGGACCCATTTTGTGGCCTTAAAATTAAAATAGAATTCGACTTGATCTCGAGTCTAGCCAAGGAAATTAAACATTACAAAGAAGTAAAACCAGAGAACAACCTCAGAATATACATTTACAAAGTCTTATTAATGAATTATGTATCAACCCGCATGTAAAATAGCGTTTTCAGAGAACAACAGTTTTCAGGAAAAAAAACAGCAAAAAAACACATTCACATGTTCACGAGAGCTTATAGGAAATAACTCAAAACTCAAAGCACAGATTTATTTTCTACGTGATATTACCGGAAATGGCTTATTTGCACATCCCGTTGAACAGCGCATAGGGTTTTTGTATTTAATATTTAATCAATAACAAAAAACTGTGTCACACGCGTGAACGATGAATAATTTATAAATAAAGCATAAGCTGGTGTAAACAATTTTGTATACATTCATTAACCAAATACAGGCGGACCGTCAAAAAGAGAGAACACATGACGTAAATAACACACACTCTACACAAATACACATTTTAATCAGAAATAAATAATGATTCTCTTGGAACATTACTCAATTATTTTGAGTCAGCGTACTTGTATTAATAAATTTTGATAAAACGTCGCTATTTTATGTATTTACCCAGAATGACATAATATTAAGCTATTGTTATCATCTGACCACCTATACAGTTTAAATTGGTATTTTAATGTTTTCATTATAAACGTTTATAGCCTTTAAAGCGTTTTCCTTATAAACGTGTGTAGCCTATATAGCGTTTTCCTTATAAATGTTTATAGCCTTTTCAAGCGGGGGTTTCACTTAAATTGTTTTCTCATTTACCCTTCACCCAGTTTTCATGCTCGTTTATTTACACCGAATGGTTTCTGGTCTTCACAATCTGGGTCTCATTACCCCGCAAACATTTACATACGTTCAAATAAACCCAGATACAGATTAAAGCCTTTATGCGCCTCTCACTCAATTGAATTGTATGTCCCAAAATGCAAATCCACCTCAAAGAAATATCATAAATGGGACCTTACCCATTTTTAATGACTTTGATTATTACATTTGCTTTATATTGTAATTTGTGATGGATGGCGTAAACATGATACATGCGCTCTATTCACAAACTTGTTAATACCGACTCGGATTTTGGGTCTTAGAAATGCTTTAAGACTCGTGTTTCAGTCTTAATAAACGTGTTAAATACCAGTATCCCGTCAACAAATACATGCTGTTTATTGAAAGATTACGCATTATTATCAAATATAAATTGTTAACTTACACCGATAAATCATTCGGCATTAATATGAATTTGTATGCAACCTAATTAACGGGTAAAAACTATTTCAAACCTGATTTTTAACAGTAATATTAGATAAATCTCCTTAATGTTCAGAATGTTTTTGGCTAACAAATGCTTTAAAATTGAGATTAAAATAGGTTTCAATATTACATTTACTAAGTTTCAACTAATAGACATTGATGGGAGATGACCTAAATGTTGAGACTTATTTATTTAGTTATTTTCATATTTTGGAAACCTTCAGTTTGAACTTTTTAGGTCCATTTTTTTCCGATTTCTTCTACAAACCCAAATTTGAACGAAAAAAATAACAACAACACTGTAATGAACATGGTGTCATCCTTGACCGCAGGAGTTCCTGGGATTTTTAAACGCATTTCTTGGGCATTGATCTCCCCAACAGCATCAAGCACCGGTTCTACCCAGTATTCATAAGGCTTTCAATGTGATTATGAACTAATTATACAAATGGTTTAAATCAAACACATTTAACCTTCAAGATATTTGTCAGTTATTTTTAATAAAATCAATCCGGTTACAATTCCGCCGAAATCACGTCGTTTTTAACGCTTTCCCGACGAATTATTTTCCAAACAATGCGTGTTGATAAATGTCTTTTTTCACTTTAGGCTTGTATTTTTTCATTTTTGGCTAGTCTTTTTCCTTTCAGGAAGTCTTTTTTCTTTAGGCCATACTTATTTCACTATAGGCTTTTCTTTTTTCACTGAACAACTTCATTTGACTTTTTTCCGTGTGTTTATTTGTTGAATAAATTAAAAATGATTACGGCAAACATAACACACAACAAAGCCGATCATAAGCCCATAATAATAATAAAAAAAACGTTCGCCTACAAGAGAACAACCGACCAGCTACAGAGTGTGTTATTTACTTTGATAAAAAACGCATTACATGGAAAAAAGTTCCAATGGAAAAGTGTTAAAAATGAAGCAATTTCGGCTGTTAATGTAATAACAGGATTGGTTTTATTTAAATAACTGACAAGAGTTATAGCAGTGGGTCTATTTGTCATTCATTTAAATACTACTTTTCACGATGTTCCTCTGCAAATACACCGTGTTCAGTCTATTTATATTTTAGCGAGTAGTAATTGAAATTGAAAAAACATCAGCTAAAGAAATTACAACATTAGCTGAGGCGAAAACTTTTAAGTAAACATTCCACGTGAATAGATAATCGGAAAATTACATTTTTCATTTCAATGTAATAATGGCCCATTATTACTCTTGTTTGTACATCGACTAATACAGCGATTATAACATTAAGGGATAATGTGTCTACAAAAGGGGTGTACTATAACCGCCGGCTCTGCTTTGGAGTTTTGTCTTCTGACGCCATAATGTAAACCTTTCATTTTTGTAGAAGACAAACTTGTAGAAGTGTTAACTTACACCGTTTAATCGTTCAGTAGTAATATGAATATAGATGCTTAGTAATAAATGGGTAAAACCTATATAAATCTCCTTAATATTCAGAATGTCCGAAACTTCTTGTTCGATTTATTTGCATTCGATTCAATAACATTGTATTTGGAACACATTGATAATTGTTTTTTCCACGTGTTCTATTCAGATTTAGAATGGGTGTTGGTATTTAAATGTACCGTATATGTGTTTTGTTAAGATAAACAAACTCTTATCTGGATGCTTTAGTATAATGAGTATGGTGTCATCCTTGTTTGCAGGTTTTCCGGTCTCATTCGAAATTCTTGTTCATTGATCTCAACCAACAGCAGCACAAAGTACTGGTTCTACCCAGTAACCCTAAGGCTTCCATTGTGGTTAGGAATTTATTATACAAAGAGGTTTAAATTGAACACATTTAACCTTCAAGATATTTTCAGTCATTTTTAATAAGATCAATCGGGTTATTAAACATACCGCCGAATTAACGTAATTTTTACGCTTTTCTCGTGGAATTATGTTCCATGCAATACGTATTTTATGAAAGTCTTATCTCTCTTTAGGCTACTATTTTATCATTTTAGGCTAGTCTTTTTCATTTAGGCCAGTCTTTTTTGCACTATAGGCTAGTCTTTTTTTTCACTGAACAACTTCCTTTGACTTTTTTCCGTGTGTTTGTTGTTGAATAAATTAAAAAAGATTATGGCAAACATAACACAAAACAAAACCGGTCATATGGCCATATGCTCATAATAAAAAACTTTCTCCTACACGTGAGAACAACTACAGTGTGTTTTTTACTTTCATAAAAACGCATTGCATGCAAAAGAATTCCACTGAAAAAGTCTTTAAAAAAAGTAATTTCGGCGGTAATTGTAATAACAGGATTGGTTCTATAAAAAATAACTGACACGAGTATTAGTGGTGGGACTATTTGTCATACATTTTTAATACTACTGTTCACGATGTTCCTCTGCAAATACCCCTTGTTCAGTCTATNTAAAATATATACAATTCACTACGCATGCACAATTTGCATTCCTGAGTTTACCAGGTGACGATGATGATTAATCTACTTGCGTTATTTATGGTTAACTGGTAGTTACCTCTTAGACATACACAGTAAAAATAAATAAATAAAAAAAATGAAGTAAAGATAAAAAAAATATTTTTATCAATATAAACTAATAATTGTAAAAAAAATAAGGTGTTTTAGAACTTTTGTTTTTTCGTCATTCGTGGTTAACAGTCCCTTTAATGTTCAGATGTTCCATTTATTTGTATCTCGATTCAATAACATTGACATTGGAGCACATTGAGATTTGTCTGTTTCCATGCGTTGCATTCAGATTTTGAGTGTTTATTGGTATTTAAATTTATACGATTTTTGTTAAGATAAACAAACCTTGATCTTGAGGCTGAAGTATAAGGTAACATTATACTTAATAATAGAGTCATGTCGGGCTTTACTCTCGTAAAAAAATCATTACATTTTTCTCGAAGGCATGTTTTACACGTTAGACCGTTGTTCTGGTTTTATCTTTTGACGGACGATATTGATAGGGTAATCGCAGGTGTTCACTACCAAATCCCTGAAATATGATAAAGTTAGACTATAGTAAAACAAGTGCGCTAAAAAAGGTTACACTAGAAAACGGCCGAAAAAAGAAAGTGCAAAAACAGTCGATTCTTGGTTTGTTCACGACATATCTTTTTTTTGTATTGCTTACATTTGTAAATAGATTCAGATAAGAATGCCCTTAAAGAAAATGTTTGGGTATGGGTTCTCTATGTGCAAAATGTTGCATTTATTTTCGCTTAAAGTTATCGCTTTTACATTGAATTATATAAGGAAAATATATAGTATATTGTGACCATTATGAACATCATGGTGTCATCCTTGACCGCAGGAGTTCCGGGTTTAATCCCAATTTGTTTGCATTGATTTTCCCCAACAGCATCAAGCATTTGTTCTATCCAGTATTCCTTTGACTTTCAATGGTATTAGGAAGTTATTATACAAAGGGGGTTACATTGAACACCTTCAACCTTTAAGATATTTTTCAGTTATTTTAAATAAGATCAATCCGGTTATTACAATTTCCGCCGAAATTTCTTCATTTTAAACGCTATTCCCGTGTAATTATTTTCCAAGCTATGCGTTTTTATGAAAGTTTTTTCTCACTTTAGGCTAGTATTTTATCACTTTAGGCTGGTCGTTTTCCTTCCAGGCTAGTCTTTTGTTTATTTAGGCCAGTATTATTTCCCAATAGGCTAGTATATTTTTCACTGAATAACTTCATTTGTCATTTTAAGTGTGTTTATTTGTTGAAAAAATGAATAAAAATACTGGCAAATAACACACAAGAAAACCGGTCATATGGCCGTATGCCCATAATAAAAAAACTTTCTCCTATACGTGAGAACAACTACAGTGTGTTTTTACTTTCATACAAACGCATTGCATGCAAAAGAATTCCACTGAAAAAGTCATTAAAAAAAGTAATTTCGGCGGTAATTGTAATAACCGGAATGGTTTTATAAAAAAATAACTGACACGAGTATTAGTGGTGGGACTATTTGTCATACATTTTTATTCTACATTTCACGATGTTTCTCTGCAAATACCCCTTGTTCAGTCTATCCATGTTCAAGAGCAGTTATTGACATGTGGAAAAACATCAGCTAAAGAAATTACCACGTTGGCTGCGGCGAAAACTTTTAAGTAAACATTCCGCATAAATAGGTAATCGGAAAATAACATTGTTCATTTCAATTTAATAATGGACGATTATTACTCCTGTTTGTACATCGACTAATGCAGCGATTATAACATTAAGGGATAATGTGTCTACCAAATGGGTGTACTATAACCGCTAGCTCGGATTTGGATGTTTTTCTTCTGACGCCATAATGCAAACCATTCATTAATTGTAGAAGACCCGCACCCTTTTCTGTGTCTCCATGTGACAGGTTTTAAAGCTGATGTTTTTTCTTTTGTAACAAACAAACTTTTATGGTGGGTCAGCATACGGTAGTAATGTAAATACTGATAGTGCGCGCATCCCCATTTGGCTATCAATGCGTATTTAAACTACAGAAATGCAACTTGAAATATGTGAAAAGCTGAGATATAGACTGATACGCCGTATCGTGGATTGTCACTTAGGTAAGTGACATCTCGGGCTGGATTGTCTTTGTCTGATAAAAACAAAGAGGCCACCACAGACCCCTTGCGGGTAATGCGGAGATTTAAGGAGCGGTAGGGAGATATGCCGTCTTCGTTATCTTATAGAAGTCTTTAACATTTAATACATTAAAGCGGTTTTCCAATATAGTTTTTTTTAAACATTATATTAAGAGACCTTCGAAGGAGATATATTTTAAACTTGCAGCGAGAAGATTTGTTTCGTGAAGAAAATCGTGCGAATTTGAAATCGCTCATACTATTATGCTGCATTACATACTGTTAACCGATGTAAAACATATTAAATCCCCAAATATTTTCAATTTAAGTTTTGTAATCAATAATAGCCTTTGCCATTTTTTTCCAGTTATATCTCGCTCGGACTCAACTACCGATATATAGATGCTCAGAAAAGCAGAAAAGAACATGCGTCAGACCAACGTCAAGTAGTTGTAGTCGATGAAACCGCTCGTGTTTCNCACAAGCATTTTGCCCAGTTTTCTCAGAACACGACACATATTTTCAATTTAAGTTTTGTGATCAATAATAGCCTTTGCCATTTTTTTCCCAATTATATCTCGTTCGGACTCAACTACCGATATATAGATGCTCGGAAAAGCAGAAAAAAAACATGAGTAAGACCAACGTCAAGTAGTTGTAGTCGATGAAACCGCTCGTGTTTCCTTCTCAATTTTGACTTTAACACTACGTAGCTTTAATACTCACCGGACGTCATTATGTGAGTAAACACAACCCCCTATAATAAACATAGTTTTTTCTTATTTTAGTGAAATCGATACATTCTTGATGCTAATCTGTTTTCTATATGCTGCTAATGGCCTACAAAGGGATACATATTGCATTACCAGCCAAAACTTAGTGTTGGTTTTCTTAGAGTGTGTTCGATACATTATTTATGACAATCTCCTTTCTATTGCGTATTGCAGACACAATGATACATATATTTTAGTTTTACTATGTTAATAGTAAAAATACTTTTCTCATTATTCCAAAGAGCATGCGCTATTGTAATATTGTAATATTTATTTATTTTAAATAGTTTTCTCATAATGCCAAAAAGCGATTTCGTTATATTATTGTCATGTATGCAAAAAAATATGTAATAACCATCAAACACTAACGTTACCATCACGTTCGTTGACCTATGATACTAATATATTTCTTTCTCCATATTCAACTAACAATCACAGCAATCTTTACCTGAAGAATTACCATTTGCTTATCAAATTGTAGGCTAGAAGCTTATTTGTAGCTTAATTGCCGAAATAAATCTTATGCGAGATACAAGTAAGCAGATTATGGTCGAACTCACGACCCCTGAGGTCTGGCACTAGTGTGTTACCAGTATGCCACGGATCCGATCATTCATTTATATCGTAGAATGAACAGGTGCTGTGTATAGGATGCGGAGAGTTTTAAGTCCCACCAAGCCATCATGTAAGTTTTTTTTTAAATCCTTGAAATACGAATGATTTCGCTGGACTTTCCAGAAAATCCTCGCACAATCGTTAGTCAGAATTTTAGTGTATAAAATTGTTTAGATTATTCAATTACTGTTGCTGTTTATTTAAAATATGTTTTAATTATAATGTTTATGACGTTATTTTAATAAATAAATAAATAGTGTATGTTTTCATTTGAAAATTTTTTTGTGTTTCGACTTTTGAACTTTTTACATGATATTTTTCGGGACGTGTTTACCATGCCGGAATGCAAATTCAACTAATGATTACATGCTGTTAAAGAACTGATTAAGCACGTATACTTTCACAATGTAGATAAATGGTTATGGAAGTATGGTGACGAGCGGTCCCGTCTCTACAACTCGATGGAAAACGAGCAGATTCGTCATATAAAAAGTTTATCGTCAAACGATGTTTGTTCAAGTGTTCATGCATTGATAAACTATTCGAGCCACTAGTAAATTAATCATTGATTATTTGATTCCTCCATACCTGCAAACAATGAGCCATACAAAGACAACATTTTCCTTCCGGTGAAGTTTTGTTTTATTTTCTTTAAAATGATCGCCCTCAGTTGATGAATTGATTTCGCGATCGAATGCTTTGCTCTTGCAGATATATTTAAACATTTCATTTTCAAACGCGGGTTCGATTTAATCTAATCGCTTTATCGCTCTGTTGAAACCCTTGTTAAAGTTTTACATTTCGTTAGTCGGATAATACACTTCCATTCTAACTAACGTTCGATCTTTTTGGATAATATTTATGACTGATTCACGGAAAAATGTTTCGACAAGACCTATTTAGATTGTGCAGATGAAAGTTTACACTGATGAAAAACTGTCTGACATGTTCATGAAATGTTCGTTTATGAATAACTCTCGTAAAAATCAATTGGATAATTCAAAGCAATTATTTTGCTGAAGTGTGCATGGAAACAATTTATAAAGCAAAATGACTCGGGCTGGATATTTAGAAGATTTAACTGTATCAATGATTTATTGCGCCGAGAGAAAACCTGCACATTGAAGGTCTAAGGTTTAATAAACTGCTTATCACTGTTTACCGCGGTTAAATTGTTTGTTTGACAAGCCAATATCGCGGCTTTATAGCGAATAAGTGAAAAGTGTTTCAAATTACAGACTTTAATGGTCGTTTACAGTTGTCTTAAAAGCTTTATAAATCGTCATAACAGTGTAATCAGCTGGTACCATTTCCGCTAGTTCGGCATGGATTGAGTGTTTTGTGGGTTAACTTAAAGTTAGAGCTCGGGCACTTTTGGATGTATTTACAACAGGAATATTTATATGGTGAGTTTATTACATTTTTCTCCTCATATTGACAATTTGATTGCACGCACGGAAGCAAGGTGTTTGTATACAGATGTTGACCCTTTACCGATTCTCGTATCTATGATCTTGAACAAAAGACGTTTGTCAAATTTGTCACTTTTAATAAATTTCCCGCATTTGATTTTATCGGCATCAATCAATTTAACGGTTGATTTCGCAAAGGCCACATTCACATTCTGCTGATTTCGTCCAGATAACGTTTGAATTATTGTTCGTCATTATTAATTATAAATACTTCGACAATTAAGATTAAATATCGATAATTTGATAATTGAAAATCGGGCAATAAATTAGTTTCGGTCCATTCGAAGTAAGGGATATAGATATAATCTTTAAAACAAAACTGTTCGAATCATCAGCATCAACCAAAATCTGAAGTAAGCGTATTTGTTAGCAGTCCATGATACAGACAATTGAACTTTATTAAATTAATTTGTTAATACCAATATTAGGTCATGGTATTACTGATCAGTTTCCCAAAGATGTTTGTGCAATTTCAATCGATATGCGACTGCACAAAAACAGTTTGTTTTAAGTTTATTGCCGTTCATAACAAGCCTGCGAGTTTCTAATAATACCTGCCACTTCAAATGCTAATTTTAACTCGTTAAACTTGTAATTATCATATATACATTTACTTTTAACATATACACCTTTAAATGAACGCACGCAACATTAAGGCTAAATTAAAACCTTATGCAACAAAACAATGGAATGCAGCGTATAAGGCGAAACGTGATAATAAATTCTCAAATCCACATTGCTGATGTTTACTTAATGATAGTGATTGAATGCTACTGTGCTGCACTGTGAACCGACGGGGTTAATGTAATGATAGCAACATATGTAGAGTTTAAGATTCGTTATTGTTCTCACTGTTTGATAAAGAATACTAAAATCAAACAAATGTGAAAACACATACATGCAGAACAGTGTAATGTGTTATTCATATTGTTTTTTTTCGCACCACTCTCATGCTTTTTCTTGTATTCTTCTTTTAAATCTAAACCATTTTTAAAGTGTTATTTTTTCTCCACCATTTCCATCTTAATCATTACCATTTCAATCTTTATGATCATCATTTCCATCTTTATCATAATCATTTTAATCTTCCCCATCCTCATATCCATCGTCATCATCATCATTTTGACCTTTCATTCAGTCGCAACAAAGACAACCAGATGTATATACATTATTTTATACATTTATTTACACGTTCAACGTATTACATATTCCACCTCTAACCTTATGCATTAACCATCCTTCATTGTATTGTCTGTAATTAATTTAGAACAATGTTGTGGTTCGTATTTGATACGGGTTTTGTTTGCAGCTGGTGAACTTATTCGCTTTCTCGAGCAGATTTTATTGCACTGTCATCTGACGAACAGATACACATTTAGTTTGTAAACCGAGTCTAGTTTCTACGTCAACTTAAAGGCGCATGTCTGTAACTGCATTGGAATTTATTGCACTCAGTTGAGGAGAACAATGAAACACTATTTAAAACACATAACCTTTAATTTATAAATGACAATTTAATAAGCAGGACTATACAAATAATTCAAAGTTCGAAACATGAACTAAGTGAATCTAAGGTGAATAAGTATTGTGATCGTTTGCACTATTGAGCTCATGAGCTATATAGGGCGCACAAACACATTGTGATCGTTTGCACTATTGAGCTCATGAGCTATATAGGGCGCACAAACACATTGTGATCGTTTGCACTATTGAGCTCATGAGCTATATAGGGCGCACAAACACATTGTGATCGTTTGCACTATTGAGCTCATGAGCTATATAGGGCGCACAAACACATTGTGATCGTTTGCACTATTGAGCTCATGAGCTATATAGGGCGCACAAACACATTGTGATCGTTTGCACTATTGAGCTCATGAGCTTTATAGGGCGCATAAACAACAATCCAACATCATTGAGGACAGGGAGCGACCAGCTAAACGAAAATCCGGATAACAAACGAATTGGTTACCTTCTGACTTCAATAAAATAGTTTTCTCAAGCATATTAACTTTCAAACGTTCATAAGATCTTAATACGCCTTTAACTAAACGCTCGTTACAAATCACTTTCCATTATAGGCGATTTTTGGCGTACACATGCTAACTTTCTGAATGTTTATTTAATCTGTTCTTCAAACGTCGCAGATTTTTCAGTATTTCTGTCAGGTCTAGTGCCCATAATTAGCCGTGTTTGCTGACACCCAAGTACCCAGCCCGCCATTCTTAGCACTCGATCACAGACACTATAGATACTATGACGCTTAGATTTCGTCTAGGCTCTATAATGGCTCTCCAACCAAAGCGGTAATAACTTAAAATATATATGAGTCTCGCTCTGTGAAAACGGGGCTTTATGCATTCGTGTAAAGCGATTCATTATATTTGCCTGTGCAGTCCACATAAACTGGCTTTTTGCTTAGATAAGACTTCCTTTAAACAAAAAATACCACAAAAGCGGAAAGTTTCGTCCCTGATAAGACTGTGCAGAGGCGAATCTGGGACGACACTTTACGCCCATTTTCACAGAGCGGGGAAATTATACCATATGACGACAATATCAACATAATCATCGTCCAAAACCAATACACCGGCACTGCCATACCACCACCACCACCACCGCCGCCACCATCGCCTTCACCAAAATCACCACCATGACACCACCATCACCACTTCAACCAAAACCACCACAATCACATACACAATCACAATTCCAACCACCACCACCACTTCCACCACCTATATTATTTCTCCAGCAACGCATACAGAACCGTTAGAATTAACACAACAAAATCAACGACATCCACAGCATGTCTATGTTCTTATATCATCAACCATGAGTTTTCAACTGGTTATGCTATTATTTATACGTATATAAATACAATAATATAATCAAATACGTTTATCACCCCACCCCCACCATCGCTAATATTACTGCAACAACTATTTCGACAACAAAAGCTGTACTGCCAATACTGAAATCAACATGGTCGAATTTATGGACAAAGTAAACAATATGCTTAGTCATTCTGATAATGTAAAGTAAACATCCAGTAACTCGTTCTCTGAAGTTTATGTGAATTATACAAGCTGCAATTATTAATATCGAAAATCCATGTGTCACAAGTATAAAGCGAAAGCCTACTTGACTTGGGGTAACTCAGAAAATATGGACACAATCTGACAACGTTTTACATACCCCATCTGAAGACATTTGACAGTTGCGACATAATCTGCTTAATACTCGAAATACAGAAGTGGACTGATCTTAAATGTGGCTTTATTTCTTAAAATAGAATTTAATCACTCGCAAACGTGTCATTATATTTTAATCAGTAAAACTACTTATGTTGAATTTAAAGGGGCCGTCCAACAGATTTTGGCATGTATTGAAGCTTGTCATTAAATGCTTAAAATGCTTTATATTGATAAATTTAAACATTTGAACTTACAATCTCCAGTAAAAAAAACAAGAATACAATTTTTAAAAAAAGGAAAAAAGTAACCCTCAACAGGGCTCGAACCACTGACCACTGGATTCCTGGAGTACTGGAGTAAAAAGCTACCCGCCTAGACCACTCGACCATCCACGCTCATATTTGTAGAGGATGTATTTTTTAGCTATATAAGCAACCCTCGTAGTTTCCCAAAATATCGTTTCGCGTCGATACGACGCTTTATCTGTTGGACGGCCCATTTAATATAAACAAACAAATAACAAGGCGTTATTCATAATACTTAACCAAACATAACAGGGATAAAACCATTTTCAGATGTTATATTTACAACTGTTTTTCATGTCTTTAGATTTTTCTGTTCTGATATTTCTGTCGTCTGATCAATAAAGCATTGTTTTGCAATTTTATTTTTTCTTGTATTATTTTTGCTTGTGCATAATCACGTTACAACATTCACGCATATTGTGAGCTTGTAATTCGATTCAGCAGATGTATAACAGTTATGAGTTAAACTCCTCTAAAAACTGACGATCGATTACAAAATTGTGCATTACATAGCAAACTTGAGAGTAATGCTCAGTGTAAATGACGGCCTCTCAATATGAGATTTTTTTATGTCGGAAACATGGGTTAAATAGATACCTAGCGACTGTGATGCAATCGCATCGAGCGCACGAGTCTATTCCAATGATTACACGTTCGCTATTTATTTTCACGAACACACAGTGGTTGTTAATGGCTTAAATCCTCATTCAGAAAAGAACATGCTAACCATTGATTCTCAATGGCGTTGTATCTTCGAAAAAAGTCAGACCATATTACTAGTCAATAGAGCGACCTTTCGCGTCTTATCCAAAATAGTGCCTGTAATCCCCGACGTGTGGGCCGCAAGGAATTGTTGTTGTATGAACGGGTATTTAAGACAGCGTCGCCGTAAAGTGAACTTGCTACTTGACAACGCGTTTTGTGTACTCGTTGTAAAGTCAAAATGTTCAACGTAATATCTAATAAAAGATACGAATGGTATTGATCAAACCACGTTTTGTTATCAATAAGTATAAATGTGAATTAGACACATATATCACTATCAGATAGTGTGAATAGTCTTGTCCGCATAATTGTTATCAATTATTCTTTACATGTCTATAATATTACATACATTTTGCTACTACTACTATTGCGACTGATGAAGATACGACTGCTATTCATTCTAACTATAACTACTTTGAAGACTGAGTCGGACACTAACAAAATATGACGAGCATCGATACAGATAATAACTGTAACATAACATAGAATAAAATAACAATATAAACGTTATCGAGCATACAACTAGTAGAACAAACGACGATATTGTGAACATAAACAATAACACATGAAAATTGACACTTCGCGGGTTGTTCCATGTGTTACAGTAAGATGAGCAGACTATATGTGCAAAGAAACCTAACATGCTTGATTTCGTTTACTGATACAAGAATGACGAAATAAAATGCGTAAATGGAGTCACAAATCTAGTAAAGTAAACGAGAGAGAGGTCAGCCGAATGAATCTTCCGCATGCGTAATTGAATTATCTCTCAAATGTTACCATCGTTATTTATTCATTAACGACCGGTGGGCGTAAGGGCGAGATATATTATGCAAATTAAGATCCCGCTTATCAATAGGTACGCTCGATTTCTCCAAAACTGATTCTATCGGACAAATAGGGGTAACAATAAATAATGTATTGCCCGAGAGGCTTGCGTTGAGACAAAACATTAAAGCAGTGGAAAGATCAGATTACAGGGGATCTATTTGGTCACGCGCAATACACACACAATGGTGTGCGCGGGTTTTGATGTGAATGAGAAAAGCAAACAGTTGTCGGCGACAACAGGATTGAACAAAGGGATGAGGGTGAGACGAACAAATTGATGGATAATTGTTACGAAATCGCAACAATACGTGCCCAAAATAACACCTTCTGTTGACTTTTCGTGTGTTTTTATCTTCTAAGATAGCAGGCGTTAAGGGGAAATCAAGTGACACTAAAGCGTTAGAGTATAACAATTTGTTAACACGTTTCTGTTGAGCTTAAACTTAAGGTATATGGTTGAATTAGACCTTTGGATGCAATAGCACCTCTATAAATCCGAATAATGATTCCCCTCTTTGATTTCCTCTGCGAAGAATGGGTCCCTTTTCGTATGTTATAATAATAAGTACAAATGGCCCTATTCTTCGTGTCATCATAAACATATTTGTCATTCCCGGTTGCTGGATATAAAATCAAACATTACTTTAAGTGTGCGCAATTGAATAGAACATGTAAATGTTTATCAACTACAAACAGCACGTGATTTGTTAAATATTCATTACTTATGTGACTTATCAGAACATTTTGTACCAGCGGATTGAGAGCATACAATTGTTTTAACTTTCGTTCGAAATATGTTATTGTATAATATAGCTAGACAATTTCAGTTTAAAAACCAATCGTCATGAAAACTGTTTTATAAGTTATTAATGTGTCTTCTTCAAACCGAGAATCAAGATGTATTAAATTGGTATATCGTGTAATCTAGGGCTATGCGCTACTCTTTTTGCTATATGATGAGTCATTCAATCCTATAGACGAAATGCAACATATGTGTGTCGCGCCCTGTTAAAACAACATTTTAGAGTTTACTTATTTAAATGAGTTGTAAAACACGCAAACTACAGATGTACCGACGAGGGCTCTGCCCGGTTGATTAGTATCGCACCTGAAATTCGAACAGCGAAATGATTGTGCGTTCTCGAAAGTGACTTGACGGAGGTGTGCTCGCGTGTACTGGTACGAAACAATAGTGGCGCTAATCACCCGTTTTGGTTTCAATCGAGGAATGTAATTGTAAACGCCACGTGCATTTTTAGGAGTGTGATACCAAACAGATATATTTCCGCGAGGTTTGTGCTTTAGATTTTCTTCGGATTTTCATGTGCTGCCATGTGGGTGATTTCTCTATAAAGGAGCAAACACATTTATTCATCATCGTTTATTTTATAATATATCGGAATATCTACAAAGAGTTGTTTTATTCGATACATGTGAAAAGATGTGGTTAAGTTTTATTCCTTAAATCGTAAAAGAACATATAAAGTGAGAATATTAAACTGTGATTGAGGAATACGTTGGATTTTACAAAATTAATACAATACATGATGTTGTGTCTGTATGATTGTAAGTATTCGCGCATATATTTATTTTCGTTTTGTTGCTATTGATTTTTATATGTACATAAGTTTTGTAAGAACATTCAATAAGTATAGGTAATAAACATAATACACTAATAATAATAATAATAATAATAATAATAATAATAATAATAATAATAATAATAATAATAATAATAATAATAATAATAATAATAATAAAA